>NW_011626835.1:64283-107326 GCF_000204515.1 Acromyrmex echinatior | reverse complement strand
GGGGGGGCACGAGTTAGAAAGAGAACGCAACGGGTGAGAGAGAAAGAGGAACAATCCCCCCATCTGTGTTGTTTTGCCCATCTTGGGCCGCGGAAAGGATGTCACTTTTTGAGCGGTATATCCTTGACAGAATATATGGCTCCGTTGTCAGAGCGGCTATGTGCTCTGCTGCGTGTTGGACGGCCCTCGCCAGATTTCTGCGCAAGAAGGAGTCGAGTAGAAGCGTCAGGCCCTGAAGAGACAAAGGGCTCTTTTAGTTCGGGCCTATCTGGGGTCTAACGACAATCATGTGTAAAAATGTATATATAATGTACATATTTAGGATAGTATTTAATATAATAGGATAGGATTCTAGCTTTAAGTAGTATACAGGACCATGGAGATGGGAGCGTATACTTCATGATTTGGGTGCATCCTGATGCCGCCGGGTAGGCGTCTCATCTGAGGTGTGTCCAATGTGATCTTGCGAAGGGACTGAATAGGGGGAGTTTTTTAGCAAGTAATCGATGATGTCCGCTGTCCTTCCTTATAGGAGGGACGCAGATTCATTGAATTCTGCACAATTAGGAGACTGACTTCTGGGTGTTTTCCCTTTATTCTGTTAGGTTCTCCTTCGGGAGCATTCGGATGAGAGGCTATGTGAAAATTTTTCTCCTCGCAAACAAAAAAGAAATTATATTCATACATTATTAAAAATTCATTTTGTTGCAAACAAAATAACTATTAAAGGTTGTGTTAAAATCGAAGAGACGAAGAAAATATGATTGCGTTCTCACGACAATGGGCGATGAAGGCCATTCTTTATTTTAAATATATTCATAGAATATTAAGAATTCATTCTGTTGCAATAGAAATAAATATGTAATGGTATAAAATATATATATGGTAAATATTTATTATAATTATAAATTACATATGTACCATTAAATATAATATATACATATGATATATATGTATACCATATGTTTTAATTTTTTCTAATTGTATTGCATGAATTGTAGCTAATAGAAGGTTACGTGATAAGAGTCGAAAATATATACATTTGTGATACTTGCATTATTAGAAAGCTGCCCCGTATATCTGTACTCTGAAAAGTAGTGATATATCCCTAAAAATTCATTAAAATGAAAAGGTCAGGCCATGTTAAAAAATGTAAACCTTTCAAAATTTAAATGATTATCTAACAATATACACTACCATGAAAGTAATTGATATATTATTCAAAGTCCTAGTTTAAAGTAAACATACATAAAGCGTATTCTCAAAAATGTAAACCTTTAAAAGTTTAAATAATTATCTGTTAATATATTACCATGACAAGTAACTGATGTATTATTAAAGATGCCAGTTTAATGTGAATATATATAAATTAAACAATTAAATGATTATATATATACCATATTATCATGACAAGTAACTGATATATTATTAAAGGTGCCAGTTCAAAGTGAACATACATATAAAGTATATCCTTAAAAATTTAAACCTTTAAAAATTTAAATGATTATCTGATGATATATTACCATGACAAGTAACTGATATATTAATAAAGGTGCTAGTTCAAAGTGAACATACATCAAGTATGTCCTAAAAAATTTCAACCTTTAAAAATTTAAATGATTATCTAACAATATATATTATAATATTATGACAAGTAACTGATATATTATTGAAGATGCCAGTTTAAAGTGAAACAGACATAAAGTGTATATATTATCTAAATTTAATATAATATATTATGAATAGTAACTCATATCTTATTGAAGGTGCGTGTTCAAAACGAACATACATACATACAAGTAAAAGAGATTATAATTTCATTCTAGAAAATAAGTACGATAAATTATTCTTTATTACAAAACATAAAATTCGTTTATTAAGAATTGATTTGAAATTTATACTAGCCCGTACAATGAAAGATAATAACTCGTAATTCCAGAGTACTAATTTGTTAATGCCTCGGAAAAAGAACATGGCGGCCTGCTCTCGAAACTTTGATGAATTTCTCGGTGTCCACTTAGAAATAATGTTGAAGCTTTTACAAAATAATCAAGAGGATGGATAGAATAAAGGCACAATTCTACTTACGCTCATTTTCAAGAAATTAGCTTTTTTATATAATATTGATCGTAATAGGGAAATATTGTAACATGTAACTTCTTAAGGACATTAATAAATTTATTTGATACTATATCCGTTTGTGTATAATAAAAAAGTAGCAAATTATTTTAATTTGTATTAAAATCAAGATTTTAAAATTAAACCTTTATTCCGCCCATCCCCTCAATTATTATAACACTTGAAAATTACATTATAACGGTATTTTCAAAAGCTCTATAATGAAGTAAATATATATTACGTCAAATAATCAGTAAACTTTTAACCGTATAGCTTCTTTGTACTTGACCTGAGAACATTGTATTTATGAATTTTGAGTTTATTTAATATTTGCTCCTTTCAGGCAATAAGGCAACGTTTTTTTGATCAATAAATCATTCGCTGAAATTACGTATAAATTCAAAATAGGAAGTTGATACGAAAATTCGAAATTTTACTAAAGAAAGATTGTAGACTTTCAATCTAAACCATTTTCATAACTTTTTTATTTCAATATTCCATCCATCAAAAGTTTTTTAAAAGCAGGCGGCCATGTTCTTTTTCCGAGTCATTAACAAATTAGTACTCTGGAATTACGAGCAATTATTTTGCATTGTATGGGTCTAGTATAAATTTCAAATCAAATTTCAATAAACAACTTTTATGCACTAAGAATAACATTGCACTTATTTTCTAGAATGAAATCGTAATCTGTTTTACTTGTATGTTCGTTTTGAACTCGCACCTTCAATAACATATGAGTTACTTTTCATGATAATATATTATTATTAAATTTAGATAATATATACATTTTATGTATGTTCACTTTGAACTGTCACCTTCAATAATATATAAGTTACTTGTAATAGTAATATATAATCAGATAATTATTTAAATTTTTAAAGGTTTAAATTTTTTAGGATGCACTTTATATGTTTTCTTTGAACTGGGACCTTGAATAATATATCAGTTACTTTTCATGGTAATGTATATTGTTAGATAATCATTTAAATTTTAAAAGGTTTACATTTTTGAAGATCTGTTTTTATTTGTTTATTCGCTTTTTCTTTATGTTTTTCTGGTAATCTATACGGTCTTATATTTACTAGAATACTGTCGATACATATATTAATGTCATGTGTTACTACGGTGGTATAGGATAAGACATTATTTTTTAAAATGGAAAATATCGCAAAAGTCGTTGCAAATCTGTTGTAGTTTTCCTTTCTTTTATATTTAAGTGCTCGGTTCGTAGTTGCTTGCGTAAGTGCTCCTTTCGTACGTGTATTAATTCGATATCTAAGCATTGAGTAACTGTATGCGCGCTCGCTGTCTCACTCACGTTTTCTAACGTTATGAGTGAAATGATTATGTCTATTGCTGTTTCCGTTGTATTTAATATACTAATCGGACATTTGTATTCCTTCGATTCTACAAGACAACAACCAATAAATATACGATTCCAGGTTGCATTTCCTCGGAGTTAATAATTCCTATTCGGTTTTTATTTTTCACTCATATTCTATCAGAAAATCATCTTTAGCTATGTATATAAATTGTATGCTTTATTATTTGCCTTCCTAAAAATATCGTTGCTATTTTACCTCATCTGTTATCAATGTATCATCCTTTAAGTTTCCTACCTTCATTAAGGTGAAAGTTGCTGCTGAGTCAAAAAGAAAGTTCATTTTGCCCTTTTTTGCTTCTTTGAAGGAAGTGTCACGAATTTTAGTCCAATACTCTTGCGTGATTTTTTTTACCCTGTGTAATCTAATGCTTTCGTGACGGCTTTCTAGGTTGTCCTTTTTTCTTGATACTAATGAACGAATTTTCGCTCTTGCTTCGTTTCTCTTGTCTCCTCGTTTTCACGGCGGTGTTATGCGCTTATTCGTATTCCTGCGCTTCCTGTCGATTGGCGATTGTGATCTTTTTTCGGTCGTTCATGCAGCGATCAACATTCATTTTTTCGATGTCCTGTCCTTTTGCAGTGATGCAAAGTTTTTCGACAGTATTTATCCTTGCAAGTTTTTCGGTTTTCGGTAAGGTATACCGGTTAGCATACCTACTCGTGCCACAATCCTTTCCATAATGCATTGCTTTTCCGCATTGTATTATGAAAATGTACAGTTGAATTTTGATAGAAAATTGATTATTTTTATGTCGATCATTGTTTATTGCGCATGAAATTGAAACCTTTTACTCGTTCTTCCGCGCTTGCAGCGTTAATTACTTCTTGCAAATTATTATAATATATTTCTGAAATCGCACGATCATTTTGATGTCTTTGCGTAATCTTAACTTAAAATTCAGTAAAACCTGATCCTGTATAGTTTCTAGTATGGCACGCTTTTATTCAACGGCATGGTCTCGCTTGCCTATTAATGACTCATATATGTATTGTAGTTCTATTGCTGTGTACGCGTCGTCCGAAGGAATGCGCGCTTTCCGCGGGTTTTTGTCTTAATGCGTTAAATTCGAGTTGTAAATGCGACGTTCCTCTTTTTCCGAGATAGTTCATTTTTAACTCCTACTCTTAGGAGTAAGAAACAGACAAAATTGACAAGTTCAAAACGTTTATTTAAAAGAGATATTACATGAAATAGTTAGTTTACTTAGTTAGTTTACTTAGTTAGTTTACTTAGTTAGTTTACTTAGTTAGTTTACTTAGTTAGTTTACTTAGTTAGTTTACTTAGTTAGTTTACTTAGTTAGTTTACTTAGTTAGTTTACTTAGTTAGTTTATTTAGTTAGTTTACTACTCTTTTTTGAAAGAGTACACGTTTGAACATGATGGCATACAACATGAGAAATTATGAATTTATATTTACAATGAAGAAAAATTTTATGAAATAACTATACGATCAATCGGTCATTTCGCTTACAATCAAAGGTAAACAGATTACAAAACTAAGATTATAATCATTACACATAAAATATAGAAATATATACAATAATATTGTCCATATGTTTGAGAAAGTATTCCTTGTAGCGTTGTCGTATTCCAGCGATACGTGGTGAAGTCGTAAAAGAAATCTTGGATCCAAGGGGGGCAAACTATAGCTATCAAAATAAATTCCTGTTCCGTGTTTGTCAATGTAAAAGGCGACTCAGTGTTAGTTAAATCGATCGTGATCGTCTGTGTTAGCAACAATGGCAGTCGATTTCGTTCATATCCTCGGCAGTTGGTCGGCAGAATAGATCTCTGTCGGACACTGAGATGATTTAATGCGTTTAAAACTTCCAGCGAATTTATTTCTCGTCGTCGGAAAGGAAATGTTTGCATAAATTCAAAATGTACCTCTTTTTCCGGTGTGTGCGATGTGGAGTTCTCACAAATGTTCGACGTTTGTGAGACGCTAGTGTTAACTTTATCTCTATCAGACGATGAGTCGAATTTTGGAAAATCTTTTCCTCCTCGTCTGTCGCTTGTTCGTCCTCATTCTGGTTTACCTGTCACGATATTTTTCCTTCACTTCAATGTTGCGGATGATATCGCGTTTCTGATTTTTAAATTGATTTGAAAAATTTCCGCTGTCTTTTTTCACTCTCAACGTCGTTCTTGCTCTAATTTTCTGAGAGAAAGCTATCGTAACTCGAATTGCTGCTTTCGTAAAGTTAGCCAACGTTTCAATTTGTAAGCTTTGCATAAGGCGCAATGTCATTCTATGTTGGTTCGATATCCGTGATGCGTGCAATGTTGTCCACGACCTTCGAAATCTGGTAGATTTTTAAAAGTCGCAAAAATTCCTTCTTTTTATTTTATTATACATTATTTATATACATTTATTTTTGATTATATACATTTTTGAAGTAAATTATTCAGATAACGTGCGTTCTCTTGTCTTCTGCTGTAAATGTAGTATGCGTGTCGTGTAATGTCTTGCAGAAGTATTGTAAAGTATTTAGGATTGATGTCTCCGTCGGACCATTCAATTCCGTGATAATTTCGTATAAGCCAGTTGTTTTCTTGTCTTACTCTTTCGGGTAAATCGCCAAATGGATAAGGTGGCGTCATAATCCAGTGTCCGTCGCATTAATCGCAAGAACCGTGATTTCTTTCGGAATAAAGTTTTCTTCTCGACATCGCGAAAACCTTGTATGTCGATGACTATATCCATTATGATATTCAAATATTCATTATTCTTCTTACGTCACGAAACCTCGGCGTCGGTGTCGCGAGTAAGACTAAAGCTTTTTTCGTTTTTTGCGTTATTTTACAATTATATAAGAACAAAATGTGAAGTGGAAGGAAAATAATTTTCTCGTGGAAGCCGTAAAGCTAACCGAAAAAGTCGACAATAACTTGACGCGAAGAATCGATTTCTAAAACGTTATTAAACTTGGCAGATGATACAATTAATAATCACAGAAAGAGCTTCTTCGAATCTCACTTCTAATCTAAGCTTCCGTGTTTCACAAGATTTCAATGCTCTGCGCAATTAGAGGATAGATTTGGAATAAGATTGAAAGCGAAAAAAGTAGCCGTTGGCGTAATCGTTTCTATTTATAGAATTACCTTCGTTCAAAAAGTGAATGCCGGTTCCCGAGAATAATGTGTGATAAGCTTCAACGTAGAGCGGCTCATTTTTCAAAAAATTTGGCTGTGATATGACGTTTTTCGTCCATCATTTTGTCACGGATAAGCCGAATGGATCTTGGATCCTCCCGGCTCATAAGGGCGGAGAACAGATATGCGGACGCTGTTTAGGCGCCTTAAATTATCTATTTTTATTTTATTTTTCTTTATTTTTTTGTATTTTTTTCTCTGCGAGAATCAACTAGATTGAACTAGTCAGCTAGAGCTAATCAGAGCCAGGATAGTTGTACGCGTTGATTATATCGAAGCTATCTCACCCGTTTGCCAGTAGGGAAAAGTACTCCCAGTGGCAGAGGTGCGCAGGTCGTATCACTCTTTTAAATTTGCTGCCTATATCTATTATTTGCGCCCTTTTAGTCCGATCATGTTTTGCAGAGAGAAAGGAGAACACCGAAATACTCTGGATGTGTAACTTCTCAGGAGGACAGTAAAACGTTCATCAAAAGGACTACTGCGCTCTAAGACTCGAGCAAGCGAACTGCCGGAGGCAGGAAGAAATCCGTGCGAGAAACGAAAAGAGTCCTTTGAGAGAAGGCTACTCTAGCGAAATTCGAATTCCGCGCCAAGTCGCGGGAAGTTACGTCGCATATTGGTTCGAAATGGCTTAAAACTCGCGCATAATAGAAAACGTTGCGGAAGATCAAAATAATGTTTTAAACGGTAAGAATTTGAAAAATAGTTTGTATCATTACTTTCAAAAGATATGTAACATTAATTATGTATATATTTTTTTTATTAAAATAATATAATAATGAATTATTAAAAAGTTTTACGAGATTTTACTTTCGACCAACTTTTTTTGAAAGTACAAATGTTTCAGAATAAAATGCGCATAGGCTGACCTGCAATTTGCAATGTACAAAGATATCTTTAAAAATATAAACTAAAAAATAATTAAAATAATCAAATCATTTAGAAAAAAAAATATTTATGACATCATAACGTTTACATATTTATTATAATATTTTCAAAAACTAGTCCTACTTTTTTGAAAAAGAACTTCAAAAAAAGATTTTTTTCATTTTTCTCAAATATTTTTGTGTATATACAATAAATAATTTTAAAATGTTTTAAATTTCATGTTACACAGTGTTTGAGATCGTTAATTCGTAAAAAAATAATAATTCTTTCGTTTGATTATTAACAATAATTGTTGTTGGACGTGTGCATGAAATGAGTTTATAAATTCATCTCTAGCACGATCTTAATTCTCTAAAGCTACCAATTTGTCGTTTTTTTCATTTTAAATTAATTAGTTACACACACACACAGACAACGGCAACGGACCATCGAAGGTTCGAGAACAATTCAATCACACGCGCGAGCGCAGCGCTCCGACGAACACGTCACGGCCATCAATCTCACGCGCGGATTTTCTGTCGCGCATGACTGTTACGTCGAACGACATTAGAAAAGAATGCGAGGCGCCAATCAATCTTATATAACAAATGACACGCAAAAATTATAATTGTGGCAAAATTCTATTGGATTTTATCAAGAAGAGAGCCCAGGCCACGAAGGCAATATATGCACCGATCGTCGTCGATCTCTCTCTCTTAGTGTTCAGAGTCTCGCTATTATATCGTGTCGAAAACCGCCGTGAAAAACCGCCAAGTAAAACCGCTGTAAGGAAGATTCCTTCGAGAACCGCCGAGAAAATCGCTGCGATTTTCTATTACTTCTATTACTAAGATAATTCAGAAAAGGTGATTGTATTGAATATTTTGCGATAATTATTTATGTGTACTGAATTTGTGGTTGTAAAATTTGAAGTAAATCTTTAATCAAACAACAAAGAAACGAAGTTCTCTTCACTGTCGTGCGTTATATCAGCCGTGTGCCGTCCTCTCACTTTAATCTTTACGGTGCATTCTCGCACATTTCTGGTCCTTCGAGCCGGATTTTCGCTGACAACCGCAGTGTCGGGTGCGTCGCAGTTTGCTAATGCTGAAAAATAAGAGTGAATGATGAGTGTGGATCTGCAAACTTTGCTGATGGCTTAGAGCGACATTCACGGCCACATGGCTCGGTCAGTGTCGAATTTGAAAAACTTGGAGCAGCGAGCATTACGCTGCACGCCGCCGAGACTCGCATCGTTCTTCTAGATCGATTTTAGGCGAAATTTGAGGCTCAGCATGAGCTCATTCGAGCTCATCTCAAAGAGGCATTCGACGAGAGCGAGTACAGTTCAACCGGACATAGCCGAGATAATGTACATCGAACAACGAAGTCTCCTCAACGACTATGTTCAGAAATTCAAGGCGAAGGAACCGAGTTCAGTCTTCAAATCAGAAGATGGTAATGAGCCTTCCGGAAGAACGTCTCTGCCTCGCCTAAAGATTCGTTCCTTCTCTGACACATTCGAAGATTGGCCTATATTCCGAGACATCTTTCAATCTATTGTCGGAGACAATTCGTCAATCTCAGCAGTCGAGAAATTTCACTACTTGAAGTCTTGTTTGGAGGGTCCTGCTGAGAAACTGATTCGACCTTTAGCAGTGACCGGAGACAACTATCCACGCGCATGGGCTCTGCTGAGCAAGCATTACGAAAATAAAAAGAAGTTGTCGCATTTCAATTTTTCCACGTTTACCGCCGTGACTAAGATGAAGAGCGATACCGCAGAGGAGCTCAACCGCATTTACCACGCCGTGATCAGTGTAGTCGACGGCCAGGAGAGCATCGACAGGCCTATCGGCTCGCATGGCTTCGATCTGCTTAACCACCTTGTCATCGAGCTTTTCGATCCCAAAACTCGCCTGGAATGGGAGTCACTCTCAAGCGCCTCGAATGACATGCCAACTCATGAGGCGCTGGTGGACTTAATAACCAAAAGGGCACTTACACTCAACGCTGCCAAAATCTCTCAAGGTCTCCGAGGAGCCACCGCGATCTGCAAAGTCGCATCACATCAAGAGACACACCGAATCTTCACAGTGCGTCCTGTGTAAAGGCAAGCACCACGTGATGGTGTGCGAAGGATTCAAGAAAAAATTCGCCATTGATCGCAAGGCCGTTGCCGAAACTCATAAACTGTGCTTCAATTGCCTCGACTCTCATCCAATCGCGAAATGCCACTCTACGAGAACGTGTATAACGTGCAAGTCTCGCCACTCAATGTTGTACGACGCATATGTTTTACCAAAACCCCAAGAGGTCAGCTCACTGTCGGCGGTGCGTTGCGACAACAAGGCGATTCTGCTCGCAACTGCGCGAGTTTCCATCGTTGATCGTCACGGCAACCGGCACATCACGCGCGTGCTCTTTGACAAGGTTCGGAAGTTTCCTTGATTTCGGAGGCACTGGTCCAGCGCCTGCGTCTGCCACGCTCTTGATCCGCAGTCGAGATCCTCGGCATCAGCGGCAAAAGCTCCGAGCCTAGCAGAGGAAAGGTGACACTCAACATAGCCTCGTTAACCACGGAAATCAACTTCACCGCCAAAGCCTTCATTCTGCCACGTCTGTCGCTTTACCAAGACGCCAACGCAAAGATCAACACGGAGTGGCCGCACTTGGGGCTCCAACTAACTGATCCGGACTACTCAGCAAACGATTCCATTGAGCTACTGTTTGGAGCTACTGTTGGTCACTTACGGTTTCGCGTGCGCGCCATTTCTCGCCATCCGCGCTCTGCGTCAACTCGCCGACGAAGGAGCTCATTTATCCGCGAGGCGCAGATGCGTTACGACTGCTACATCAACGTCGTAACTGGAGCACATTGCAAAGCCGACGCTATCACTCTACAAATGGAGCTCCGCAACCTCTGTATGGCGGACGGGTTTTCTCTGCGAAAATGGGCCGCTATCTGGCATGAGCTTCTCCGCGACATTCCGCCCGAGCACTGCCTCATAAGAGACTCGCTATCGTGGGAACAAAAGAACCACTCAACTCTAGGATTGCGCTGGTATCCGACTAGTGACGAATTCGCCTTCTCTGTTCCTCCTCGCACCGTCGTCACTTTCACCAAGAGAAGCTAGCTGGCGGAAACTGCCCGATTCTTCGACCCGCTCGGATGGCTGACTCCAGTAACAATTCAGGCGAAAATCTTAATCCAGTCTGCCTGGCTGCAGCAGTTAGACTGGGACGCACCGTTGCCGTCAACTATTACTGTGAAATGGAAGCGGCTCTGGGAGGAACTTTCACTTCTCGAGAAGCTCAGAGTCGGCCGCTCGGCACCGGCGACACGAGCTCTCATATTGAGCTACACAGCTTCGCAGACACGTCCGAGAGAGGTTACGCCACTGTGGTGTACCTCCGCATCACCTCAAACAAAAATTCGCTTACTAAAGCAAGATCGCGCCGATTAAACTTGTATCTCTCCCGCGACTCGAACTCTGCGCTCCCGCCTTACTTTCAAGTATGCACACGCGCTCTGTGTTAAAATTAGCTACAACACCAGTAACCTTGTGGTCAGACTCTAAGATCACGCTCCATTGGATTCAGGGTCACGCCTCTCGCTGGAAAACGTACGTGGCCAATCGAGTATCTCGGATCCAGCAGCAACTTCCTGAGGCTCAATGGCGCCATGTCCCAGGCAAGGACAACCCCGCCGACTGTGCCTCCTGAGGACTTACATCACGCGAGCTCCTCGGTCATCCCTTGTGATGGACGGGTCCTGCATGGCTATGCGGGAATCCGACGGAATGGCCAAGCGGAAACAAGGAGCCCATCAAGAACATTCCGGAGCAACGGGTCACTACGCTCATCGCAGTCATCAGGAACAACCACGAGCCTGAAGAGTTCTCATCATTGCATCAACTCCTGAGAGTAACTTCCTGGTGCTTACATTGGCACCGCCGCCGCCGCCCAGCAAACCTGCGTCCAAGGAGCCCCATGTGTCAGGTACTTCTCCCTGCTGACCTCGACACAGCACTTTTGCAATGGATTCGCACAGTGCAGTTGTTGTATTATCCGAAGGAAATGACCGCAATCAATCGAGTAAACGCTGTCTTCCAAGACTCAGTTACCTGTGAGCTCTCAGCCCGTACATGGATGACACGGAATCCTGCGAGTCGGAGGACGCCTCAAACATGCAGCGCTGTCCTTCGACGAGCGGCATCCCCTCATCGTGCCTCCAAGGTCATGACTCACGCGCTTGCTGGTGGAAGCCTACCATCGCCATACTCTTCACGGAGGAATTCAGTTGACCCTGAGGATGCTTCGACTCCGGTTCTGGATCCCACGAGACCGAACTGTAGTCAAGCGATGGTTGCACCAGTGCGTGACATGCACTCGGTGGAGGGCTATCACTCCGCAACCTCAAATGGGAAACCTTTCTCCAGGAAGAGTGACTCCTGCACGGCCATTTCTCAGAGTGGGGAACCGATTACGCCGGGCCTATTTTCATCAGAACGAGCAAAGGGCGTGGTCACAGCGCTCACAAAGCCTTCATTGCTGTTTTTGTCTGTTTTAGTTCCAAAGCAGTTCACCTTGAGGCTGTTTCAGATTACCACTGACGCTTTTCTGGCTGCCCTCCGCCGCTTCACATCTCGCCGAGGACTTTGCACGGACATCTACTCCGACTGCGGCATCAATTTTTCGGGCGCCGACAGACAACTTCGAGAGATGCTCCGAGCTTCCTCCTCAGAAGGATGACAAATCGCACACGTTGCCACATCAGAAGGGATCCGGTGGCACTTTAACCCTCCTTCGGCACCACACTTTGGTGGTCTCTGGAAAGCGGCCGTGAAGTCAGCCAAGTACCATTTGCGCAGAATCATCGGCGAAACCAGACTCACCTTCGAGCAGATCCCTGCTTGCACAAGTAGAGGCATGCATGAATCCCCAGTCCATGCATGCCCTCTCAGACGACTCCGACGACCTCACGGCTCTGACACCGGGTTACTTGCTCATCGGGGCACTGCTGGCCATCCCCGAGCCATCATTGGCTGAAGAAAGATAAAATTTAATCTCTAGCAACTCATCCAGCGGATGCGAGACCACTTTTGGCAGAGATGGTCACGTGAGTACTTGCATACTCTGGCCAGACCAAAATGGACCAAGGAAGCCTTGTCACCACGCGTCGGATCGCTATGTCTCATCCGCTCCGAAATCTCACCACCTAACAAGTGGCCACTGGCACGGATCACAGCTACCTGGAGACGATGGCATGGTGCGAGTGGTCACACTCAAAACGGCCTCATCCGAATTGATTCGTCCTGATTTGAGGACGAAATATTAAATAAAATATCAAATTAGTATTATTGCCAGAGGATGCCAATGCATTCACTTCGCAGGATAATGCACCGAAAGAAAAGAGGAGCAGGAATTAATCGTTTGCATGTCCGTGAATTGTTGCTTTAAATTTATTCTGTTATATAACTCTCGTTCACAGTTCAAGCTCTTCCACGGATGCGCTCATCATACTGTGCCGCGTGTCTCCTGTAAGCGTTCACTATCAATTATTGTAATCTCGATTCGTCTGTCGCGTTGCAAGTACTTAGTACGTGTGCATCAACGTGTTGTGTCGTGCACATGAACTTAAGTTGAAAGTTCGGGACAGCAGGTACAACGAAATTATCAACCGCGTCAAATGTTCGCATTCTCAAAATTTACAGTTATAATCGCTTTCGATCAAACAAGCAACGCCCGAGATCACTTCTATGCGCATATCGTCACGGAGATGACGAGGCGGGCGGGAATGTTTGAGATCGTTAATTCGTAAAAAAGTAATAATTCTTTTGTTTGATTAACAGTAATTGTTGTTGGACGTGTGCATAAAATGAGTTTATAAATTCATCTCTAGCACGATCTTAATTCTCGCTAAAGTTACCAATTTGTCGTTTTTTTCATTTCAAATTAATTCGTTACACACACACAGACAACGGCAACGGACCATCGAAAGTTCGAGAACAATTCAATCATGCGCGCAAGCGCAGCACTCCGATGAACACGTCACGCGCGGCCACCAATCCCACGCGCGAATTTTTTGTCGCGCATGACTGTTACATCGAACGTCGTTAGAAAAGAATCCGAGGCGCCAATCAATCTTATACAACAAATGCCACGCAAAAATTATAATTGTGGCAAAATTCTATTGGATTTTATCAAGAAGAGAGCCCAGGCCACGAAGGCAATACTAGGTGGGGTGAAAAGTAACCTCCTTGGGAATGAAAAAAATTTTTTTCTTATGCAGAATCTCGCCCAAAATATGGCGTGTTCGCTCAGTACTAATCTTTGTAGCATCTGCTAGCTCGCGCACCTTCACTTTCCGGTCAGCCAACACCATTTCATGTATTTTTTTGACATTTTCCTCGGTAACCGCATCGGAGGGCCTGCCGCTGCGGACTTCATCGGTAGTGGAATTGCGGCCACCACGAAACTCTCGAAACCAATATTTGACGGTGTAATCTGACGGAGTATTAGCCACATAATATTTATCCAACTTTTCTTTTGTTTCCTTCGCCGTTTTGCCTCTCAAAAAATAATGTTTTATGAGAGAACGAAAATCGTTTTCGCAAACGTCAACAACAATCAGCTCTCAAAACAAAACTAAGGGCAGTATCGCACTGCCACTTGGCATGTCTGCCTAAATATGAACGGACTACAAGGCACCATAAACTTTTTTGCAGTAGTGGCGCATTCTGGCGGTCAAGGAGGTTACTTTTCACCCCATCTATATGCACCGATCGTCGTCGATCTCTCTCTCTTAGTTCAGAGTCTCGCTTATATCATGTCGAAAACCGCCGTGAAAAACCGCCAAGTAAAACCGCTGTAAGGAAGATTTCTTCGAGAACCGCTGAGAAAATCGCCGCGATTTTCTATTACTTCTATTACTAAGATAATTCGGAAAAGATGATTGTATCGAATATTTTGCGATAATTATTTATGTGTACTGAATTTGTGATTGTAAAATTTGAAGTAAATCTTTAGTCAAACTACAAAGAAACGGAGTTCTCTTCACTGTCGTGCGTTATATCAGCCGTGTGCTGTCCTCTCACTTTAATCATTACGCGCGGTGCATTCTCGCACACACAGAGAAATCTTTGTCTACAAGAAATGAACTATCATAGATTTATTGATTTGGTTACTTATTTTTTTCTAAATTCCTGTGTTATTTTCAATGTAATTATTTAATTTATTTTTAAAAATAATTTCTATTTAAAACAAAATATTTAACGGGTTTTTTAAGCTGAGTCGCGAATAGATACATTTTTTTTAATTTCCGGGAGTCACCTTCAAAACTGTTTCAATTATTCTTTCATCCAATTTTTCCGAAAATCAGCTCCGAGAAATTTCCATGAATTTAATATGTTAAGTTCGTGGAAGTTTCTCGGAGCTGATTTTCGGAAAATATTTGAATGTTTATTTTTACTAATTTGCAGTTCAGCATTGCCAACTGTGTAGCGATTCTTAAAACCTAAAAAATAGTTTGCGACACTTATAATGTGACGCGTTCGTTAAATAGTTGGCAACAATAGTTGTCTGTAATGCAGAGTATCTCGAGAGCTGCTTACTGTAGATCAGATTAATTTTAAAACATTAAGAATTTTTTCATTTTTAATTCTTATCTTATTATTGTTTTACCTACGTACAATTGAAATAAGTTTAAAAAGAATAGAATGGAAAAGAAAAGTTTACATTATAGTATACGCTTAAAATTTTAGACAAACTTCGGATTGGAATATCGTTCGGCAGTTTTGAAAATTCCTATTTTTGTTTTTGTAATTATTAATTTAGATTTCAGCAGGCGATTTTTCGGTAAAATTAATTCAATTTATTAATTAAAAAAAAAAATCTCACAATTTCGGCGAAAAAATAACAAAAATAGAAAAGTATGCGTTAAATAACGAATGGAATAATGAATGTTTCAATGAATGTCATTAAAAATTTTGTGATAAATTGGAGTGTAAAATGGAAAAAAATGTCATAGAGTACAAGTATATTTTGAACATCGATATAGAGAATGGCTCGATCAACCTTTTTTTCGAACATTAGAAACTGCGAATATTAGTATTGCAAATAGTAATACTAATACTGATACACCAAATAGTACTAGTAAAACTAATACACGTAAAAATAATTTATTCGCTGGACGAAAGCGCTATATTTTTCATACATTGAGTGAATCACAAAAAAGGCGTCGCTTTACTGAATTGCGAAAAGAAGAGAGTGCAGCACTTACATTTGCAGCTTCATCTGCATTGAGGAAGGAAGAAAATAAAGCTGCAAAATTATTATCTGAGTATACAAATTCCTCTTCTGAAGTATCAAAAATGTTATTTACACAAAATTTACACAAAAGATAAAAAATCAAATTATCTGAACAACTCAGTGACAAAGCTTTAGCTCTCGCAATAGATGAGGACTTACTAAATACCAATATTATACAATAAGATAGAATATTATACAACAAGACCATTTATGTTAAATAACATTATTTTTAAATACGAAGCGCCACTACGGTCTGAGTGTTGAGATGTTGAACTAATATATATATATTTTCAAATAAATGAATTAATGAATTAATTTCAGAAATGATAATTACGTGCCGATATGGTTGTCAGGCTTTCAACGCAATCAATCTGAAATATTAAT
This sequence comes from Acromyrmex echinatior, assembly GCF_000204515.1. The sequence continues at coordinate 91,096 of NW_011626835.1, read as the reverse complement.
AATCTTCCCAAATTTCCCAAATTAATCTTAAAAAACTGTAATAAACTTATTGCGAAAAAATATTACCTCGACCGGGAGTCGAACCCGGATCTCTTGCATTCCGTGTGGGACCAATATTATAATTTACGGAAAATTTCTCTAAAACATGGTAAAATATGAAAATTGGATTAACTTTGTAAATCCTCGTGGGATCTCCTATACTGAGAAAGAAATTTATTGAATTTTAATGAATATTTCTTTGAATAGTCCTAACGAAATATTTATTTACATCCGTATCATTTTTAACGGGCAGCAACTTCTTGCGAGAGACAAAGAGCCGCGTATCTGTTTTTGTGAAGATATTTGTATTATTTTTATAAAATGTTTTCGCTGTTTTTTTAAGAAATATTAACTGTCAGCGAAATGTAATGTAGGATTGCTCACGCAATGTCGGCAGAATGTCTTTTTCCCCGACCGTATTCTGTGGACGGACGAAGTAACGTTCACATCAAATGGTGTGTTTAACTCACGCAATAATTTATTATGGGCAAATGAAAATCTGCACACTGTTCGCCAAGGTGCATTTTAATATCGCTGGTCGATAAAACAAATATCTTCGCAAAAACAAATGCGCGATTCTTCGTCTTCGAAACATTCCTTTTCGCGAACGGGGGGAACTCATTTTCCAACACGACGATGCTCCTGCGCACTTTTCGCGGCAGGTACGCAACATATTAGACACGCGCTATTCGGACAAGTAGGTCGAGGTGGCCCAATCATTTGGCCGGCGCGATCACCGGATCTTAACGTGGTCAACTATTTCATTTGGGGTCACATCAAAGATTTAGTCGGGCATATTCGTAATGGTACTGAACCGTAATGGAATGAAACTGAGACACGAGAAGCGATTCTCGCAGCTTTGAATACCATTATACCAGAAATAGCACACCGCGCGACGTGCAATATAGACTCGAAGAGCCGAAATCTGCTTACGAGAGCGAGGAAAACACTTCGAACAATTCTTGCATTAAAATGGATTAGACCTATTGGAGATATAATACTAAAAAAAAATGCGCTATGCTATCTACCACGCCAAGTGGCGTGGAAATGATAATACTTCATCAGTTTTTTAGAAAATTGACAAAAATAATATTTATTTCTTGACTTGTGAGCCTGCATTATATACTGATTATTTCGTGTACGTACATGCAGAAAAATATCATTCTAGTGCTAATAAGAAAAGATGCAAGTTTTATTCTTATTCTTCTGAGTAACAACTACAAAGAATATTTTCTTGATAATACAGAGTGTTTGATAATTGTCAAGCCAACAACGCTCCTGGACGCTTAGAACGGATTAAACTAAGTCGACAAGCTCTGTACTATTTTGTAATTTTCGTGATAGTTAACAAGATATTGATTACTAAATATCGCCGAATATTGGTTTTCAAGAATTTTTTACTCAAGTATTATCAACTTTACAGAAATAGAGCAAGAGACAAATATTGTTCATTTTTTTTTTCATTAAGCTTTAGGAATTTCTTCAGAATTTTTTGTACTGTATTTTCCCCTTTTTGATAAAAATAGTTAATAAAAAAATTCAGTACTAAAAGGTTGATTTATTTAAAAATTCTAAAAAGATTTCTAGAGCGTTATTTTGATCTTATGAGAACAAAATAAACAATTTTTGTCTCTTGCTGTTTTTCTGTAAAGTTGATAGTATTTGAGTAAAAAATTCTTGAAAAACCAATATTTTAATAATTAATATCTTGTTAACTATTGCGAAAATTACAAAATGGCAAAGGACTTTTCGACACAATTTAGTTCGCTCTATCTTATTCACGAACATTGGCGGTGAAATTATCAAATATTTTAAATACACTTTTAAAATACACTTATTATTTATTTAAAACAACATATTTACACATATGTAGCATTTTTCTGTATATACACGCGTACGCTTTAAAGCGAACCAAATTGAGTTCTCAAAAAGCTTTCGATCATTTCCCGATTTTCGAAATATTAATTTCTGAAGCGCCGAATATTCGCCATCGCGATGGCTTGCGTGAGGAGTTGGGGATTGGCTGGAAAGCGCCTCGCGCACCGCTGCAAGCCTCCATAGCTCGGACAGCGCCCTTGCCAGGCTATCCCCGCTCCCCACGATCCGCGCGCCAAGCGATTGGTAGGCATATACACTTCGCAGTAGTAGACCGGGTGGGCGCGCGTATTCGGCTATCTTTAAGGATTATCTTTAAGGATATCTCGTTAACTATTGGGAAACTTACAAAATGGTAGAGAACTTTTCGACTCAGTTTAGTCCGCTTTATCTATTCATGAAATATTTGGCGATTATTTCCAGACCCTGTAGAGCCTTCATACAAAAAGATTAATATCTGAAATGGTTCATTAGAAAACAGAAACATGGAATAAATAGACAAAATGACACAGAGTTTTTGCCAGAATTGTATTCTAACATTATATGTTTTCTTCTTTTTCCTAATATTTTCTTTTCCTTTCCCCTCTGTTCTACCATTTTTTCTATTCTTGTTCTATTCTTCTCTAAATGTTTTCCTTCTCGACATTGAGTTATCTGACGTCGTGGAAGTTATAATAGATGTTCGTTATTTTTGCAAATTTGCTTCAATTAAAAAAACCAACATATTGTATCACGATATAGATTATCATCTATCTACGTTTTTTTTTCTTTTTTTTTTAATAAACTCTCAATACATTTATCGATATTACTGACAGGTACATTATTATATTGCTAATGTGTGTATTAAGTATTAACTTTTTGTTCACTTTTCTAGAATATTGTTTTCTGACTTTAATTTTCGATATAAATGACTCGTAGCGTACTACACGAAATGAAGAATACGGGATTATAAATTATAATGAGTTTTGCAATACCATGTATATTAACACATATAAAAAATAAGAGCATAAAAAACCACAGCACAAGTTATAGTTTGTGATATTTAATTATTATTACATTAATTAAAACATTAACGTTTCGGCCACAATCTGGCCATCTTCAGTAATTCAATAATATTCTTAAAACGCAGAGTTACATCTAGTTGACATTAAATTCAACAGTCGAGAGTTGTAATTAAATAAACATGTTCTTTTATATGTGAAGATGCTTCATACAGTAATGTTACAACGTCAATTGTCATATCAAGAAAAGTGTAGAACAAGAATTTCCAGATTCTAAATAAAATTGTATATATTAAAATCTTCTAGTCGGAATATAAAGAAATAGAATCATTACCTGTTTTACAGCAAAAAACCAAACGATGAATCTCGAGTATTTCTTTTACACAGTTAGAATTTTGTCGTGACATTATGTGTTGTTATTTGTGTACACAAAAAGAAATACTCGAGATTCATCGTTTGGTTTTTTTGCTGTAAAACAGGTAATGATTCTATTTCTTTATATTCCGATTAGAAAATTTTAATATATACAATTTTATTTAGAATCTGGAAATTCTTGTTCTACACTTTTCTTGATATGACAATTGACGTTGTAACATTACTGTATGAAGCATCTTCACATATAAAAGAACATGTTTATTTAATTACAACTCTCGACTGTTGAATTTAATGTCAACTAGATGTAACTCTGAGTTTTAAGAATATTATTGAATTACTGAAGATGGCCAGATTGTGGCCGAAACGTTAATGTTTTAATTAATGTAATAATAATTAAATATCACAAACTATAACTTGTGCTGTGGTTTTTTATGCTCTTATTTTTTATATGTGTTAATATTAGAACTACGTTAGTTTCAAGATATATTTTTTAATTACCATGTATATTGTTTATGTATATTGGTTTATAGCGATGTTTGAATATTACAAAAACATTGAAAATGATTCGAGCGGAATCAAAAAGTTTGTTTTTGTCAATTATAATTGTTATATGAATTTTATGATTTAATTAAAGTTCTTCTTGCTACATTACTGGCTCTTTACTCTTCTTTTGACTACATTGTTTTATACAAAGCCTTATTATTATTTATTAACTTCTTCTGATGTTACAGGACTTTCTAGGAAGTCAAGGCAGTAAATACTGCAGACAGCAGTATTATTACGTTTCGTGAATTAAACCTCATTATTTCCTAAAAAACTTATAAATATTATTGTATTTACATGTCTATTTTTAATATAATAATTATTAAAAGAAAGAGAGAAAGAGAAAATGTTTTTATTGTCTATTTCATAATAAATTTGATACCTTTTTATTGGTTATTTTTGAAAAAAATTCATTGAAAAATTCATTGAATTTTCCCATGCACGCGCGCGAGGGAAAAAGCAATCTTATATGTTATGCAAATGTCGTCTTACTATCTGTAAGTATTTTAAATATGTAATCAAATTATAAACATGCTGTTTCATCAAATCTTAAAAGGAGGTGGAGGAAGAGGAGGAGGAGGAGGAGAGAGACGAAACGAGCGAGACGTTCGAGCGTTCCGCAATCCCGTACAAATCCGATGATCGATCGCACGATCGTGTACAACTGATAACCTCCATCGTACCGACAATAAAATTGTTGGGGGTTTTCGAAACGACGAACAACTCGCTAGCAACGAAGGTTCAAAATCGATTGCAAACCGATTTTACAAATCTCAGATACTATTAGGAGTACAAATTAATTCGGTCCGTTTTCCAAAAGATGGCCCCGGCTGTTGTGAATGGTTTATAGTGACAACTGATTTTGGTGTTTTCAGAAAGGTTAGACATCTACTAATAATATTCAGTTTATATCGCTTTGAGTTTCATACAAAAACCTTGATTTTTACTGTGTTTGAAATGTTGAATTTTGTGTTAACCAAGCAGCATTTGCGGGAGGTTCTAATTTTCTGCTTTAATTGGAAGAAAAGTGCAGCTGAAGGCCATCGAAGCTTGTCGAAGTTTATAGTGACATTGCTCCAATTGATAAATCATGTAGGGAATGGTTTCGACGTTTCAAAGATGGAGATTTCAGTGTTGAAGACAAGCCTCGCTCTAGATAGCCAAAAAAATTCGAAGACAAAGAATTAGAGGCATTATTCGAAGAAGATCAGAGTCAAACGCAAGAGGAGCTTGCAGAATCATTGGGAATAACTCAACAAGCCGTTTCTGCATGATTGAGAGCCCGATGGGAATAATTCAAAAACAAGGAAATTGTGTGCTTTATGAACTGAAACCGAGAGACGTTGAAAGGCGATTTTTCACTTGCGAATAGCTGATTCAAAGACAACAAAGAAAAGGTTTTTTGCATCGGATTTTGACTGGAGATGAGAAGTGGATATTCTACGACAACCCCAAGAAGAAAAAATACTACGCTAAGCCCGGTCAATCGTTGCCATCGACCTCAACATCAACACCAAAGCCGAACATTCATGGTTCGAAGATCATGCTCTGTATCTGGTGAGACCAAAAGGGTGTTGTTTACTATGAGCTGCTGACCCTGACGATTCCATTATGGGCGATCGATATCGGCTACAATTGATTCGTTTGAGCCGTGCATTGCGAGAAAAGCGGCAGGAATACGAGCAAAGACATGATAAAGTTATTTTTCTTCATGACAACGCTCGGCCTCATGTCGCAAAAGTAAAAAATATTTGTAAAAATCGTAAAAAAATATTTGGAAACGCTCAAATGGGATGTTTTACCGCACCCGCCGTATTCTCCGGACATTGCTTCTTCTGATTACTGGTTGTTCCAGCACGGATGCAGCACGATTTGGCAAGTCACCTGTTCGCTTCTTCAAAATTGGATCGCCTCCAAAGACGAGTCATTTTTTCGAGATGGAATTCGAAAATTACCTGAGAGATAGGAAAAAATAGTAGCCAGCGATGGACAATACTTTAATTAATCTGTTCATTCATTTTGTTTTGAAATAAATGCATTTTTGAACACAAAAAAACGGACCTAACTAATTTGTACTCCCAATACAATTTTAACTAATCAAGTTAAATTCTATCAAATTAAAAAATAAACATAAATGGTTGTAGTATATATGGAGGGATTCTAACTTAGGTCCTCTGAGGGGGACACGAGGCGCAGGGAAGTACTCGTGGGCGCGGGAGGGAAGGCGTGGGAGGTACTCGTAGACGTGAAGGAAGGGAGGGGGAAGGCGCGGAGAAGACCTCAGCGTCGGTTTATTGGTATCAATGATACATACCGCCATGTTGTAATGTCACGTATCATTAAGGACTGTCGCCCCTGCCGCGGATCCCGCCCCAAAATGCATTGCGGTATTATAACGTGGACAAGATATTTTGTCTAGGAGATGACACATCATCGATGTTCCGACTGCTAAACAAAGCACTGTCAATGGGAATAGATGATGAAATCATACTGCGTTCTCACAGTTCTTTCTTCCAAGATCAGAAGTGTTAATAACGATTTATCTGGGAAGAACCGCGAGATCGATGACACGTCGCGACGCGTTAAGAGAAGTGCCGATAACGGTATTTTTAGGAAGAGATCGATGATACATCGTCCATACTGAGATCACAAAGTGTGACCCAATAGGAGGTAGACAAAGGGACAAAGAAGTCGCAAACCGAATATACAGGATGTAGAAAAAGTCTCGGACCCCTTAAATATCTTGAAAAGTAATCATTTTTGAGAAAAATATTTTACAAAAGTTATAGAGTCAATAATGATCTATTGACTGATCTTATCAATTTGACCTTAGATGGTGCCACCAAGGTTAAGTCAAAGTCAAATCGATATTTTTAAACACCTAAACGAAACACTCTATTTTTGATTTTAGAATCTAATAGCTCAGATCGGGAGTTTTCCAAAACATTATAATAAAGCATCTTCTTAATCAGTACTTTTCAAGTTATGAGAATTGAAAGTTACAGAACCGCCGCGGCATTAGCATTACCTAAGCTAAGGTGTTCATATCCCTTTTAATGATGTGAGGATGGGGTGGTCATAGGTAAGTCTTACGCAAGCGACAAGACTTTTCAATCAATCTTTTAGAAATAAAGATAATGGTATATAGTATCTATAAATCAACTGTCATTCGTTTGAGCATTTGTCATCCCTTTAACCCAGCTTGCCTTACCTACCAATTTTTAGTTACTTTCTCGGCTAGACCACCGGGATTTGGAACTTTGTCAAATTATATCTATGAAAAAAAATAGAAAACATATTTTTAACTTATCACATACAAAATTGATATTTCTAGAGTAAGAACAAATAAACAAAGATGAAACAAAAAATATTTTATTCTTAAATTACATAAAAAGTTAAAGTCTGAATTGCAATGTGAAAAATCATATTAGATACGTTATATCCCAATATGGCGAACTAGAGTTAAAAGAATATTACATATTATAGCAAATACTCAAATTGGCGTTCCTCCTCAGTCTGACAATGTGCTAGACGATTATAAAAACTTAAGACTGCATTTCTACAAAATTTGCGAGGCATGATTCATTTATTATTCGTTGACGTAAATCATTAAGATTTCTAAGTTTAGTATTATAAATTTTTCCCTTTAAATATCCCCACAAAAAATAGTCGAGTGGATTTAGATCAGGCGATCGTGCTGGCTATTCAATGTAACCCCTTCTTCCTATCCAACTATTCGGAAAAACTTCATTCAGATATTGGCGTACTCGTAAACCGTAGAGGCGTGAAGTGGCGCCCCATCTTGCTGGAACCAAATGTCATTGAAGTTTTGACGAGCGATGTTTCGGATTGCCGGAACTATTTCATCTTGAAGCATGGCTAAGTAATTGTTAGCGTTTAAATTACTTTCAATGAAGAAAGGCCCAATAATGGCTTCAAAATTTAAAATTCCAGCCCATACGTTGACTTTTTGATGATTCCGAATATTCTCGTACATCCAATGAGGATTTTTATCGCTCCAATATCTGCAATATCTTATGTCGATTTACATTCCTGGTTAGCTCAAAAGTAGCTTCATCTGAAAAAATAATGTTGACTAAATAAAAGATTTCTATTAATATTTAATACCATACTTTGCAAAATTCAATGCGACGATTAAAATTATCTTAACATAGTTCCTGCGCCAGATGGATCTTATATGGATGAAATTTCTCCTTTTTTTAGAATTTTATGAATTGACATAGGATCGATATCGTGTTGTTGTGCAACTTTGCGAATTGAATTCCGCGGATCTTCGATAAAAGATTGTAGAACATTCAATTTTATCAGGATTTGTCACTACTGCTGTTCTACCTTGTCTATTATGGTCTTTTACAAAACCCATTTCTTTAAAACGTTGTACAGTACGAATAACAGTCGATTTAGATATACCATTATCCTCATTCCTAAAAGTTTGATTAAAAAATTCTGTTACATATAAGCGTAAGATCTCCTACTATCACCTCATTCTCGCATCATTAAAAGGGATATACGCTCCTGTTCAGTAAGCATTATAAAATATTTTAAATAAATACTTTATAAACAAAGATAACTATGTGGCAATAAGCAATTCCAGAACAAAGTATCACAAAAAAGTATATCTTCTCAATCACAGGTCACAGAAAGAGTGAATTTGACAGAAGAGATCTCTAGCTTATGTAGTCCAGCTTTGTTGAAAGGGTGGAAAGGAGGGAGAGGGGATGGGAAGGAGTAGGAGGGAAGGGGAGGAGAGGAAAGGATAGGAAAGAGGAGGAGATAAAAATACAGACATTCGCGGGCACATACATGACTCATAAATCCATTCAGGCAATCTCTACGTAATACCTTAGACAATACTAATGCCGGCGGTTCCGTAACTTTCAATTCTCATAACTTGAAAAGTACTGATTAAAAAGAGATTTTATTATATTTTTTGGAAATCTCCCAGCTTCATCTATTAGATTCTAAAATAAAAAATAGGGTATTTCGTTTAAAAAAATCGATTTGACTTTGACTTGATTTGATTTTTATATTTCGTTTAAAAAAATCGATTTGACTTTGACTTGACCTTGGTGGCGCCATCCAAGATCAAATTGATAAGGTCAGTCAATAGATTTTCGACCCTATAACTTTTATATAAAACATTTTTCTCAAAAATGATTATTTTTCAAGAAATTTAAGAGGTCTGGAACTTTTTTTATACCCTGTATAATAGGTCATCAGCGCGCGGTACCTCAGACTTTGATTTGACCTTCGTGGGGCCTTGTAAGATTATCGAATCGATCGCAATAAATGTAATGTAAAAAATAGCTGACTATCGTGCAGATGTTGAGGACGGTGTAAATACAGACAAATTGTTTGAAGCAATAGAAGTAGAATTTGAGGGAATAATGGACCAAGAATCGTCCAACGAAAAAGTACAATCCAACAAAACTGAATATCTTATTAGTTTGAGCAACAGCAATACGGATCATGCAGAGAAATTTGTGTAGCCTTCGGAAATCCATGCGTTGAACAGGCATATAATAATAGCGGATTATATATAAAGCGATAAGCACTGCATAATCTGCTGTTACGAGGGCAAGTCAATAAGTTTTTAGAAAAACATAGTAAAACACATTTTTTTTATTCATTTTTATTTCTCAACATCTCCTTTCAGTTCAATACACTTGATCCAACGATTCTCCAACTTTTTCAAGTCGTCCGAATAATATGATTTGTTCAACCCTTCAAAATAAGTCTCTGTTTCGGCAATGAGCTGCTCTCTGGTGGTGAATCTCTTTCCTCTGAATCATTTTCTTCAGGTTTGGAAACAGGAAATAGTCGCAGGGGGCTAAATCTAGAGAATATGCTGGATAGGGAAGCAATTCGTAGCATAATTCGTTGAATTTGGCCATCGTGCTGGGCACGTGTGAATCGTGCATTGTCTTGATGGAAGAGCACTTTCTTTTTCGCCAAATGGGGCCGTTTTTTCTTTAAAATGTTGTTGAAACGATCCAATAAGGCTGCGTGGTAATCGCCATTGATCATTTGCTTCGACGGAAGGTAATCGATATGAATTATACCGCGTGCATCTCAAAAAACTGTGGCCATCACCTTTCCGACTGACTTCACGGTCTTCGTCTTCTTCGGAGCTGATTCACTCGGTGAAGTCCATTATTTTGATTGTTCCTTCGTCTCAGATGTGAAGTAATGGATCCACGTTTTGTCCACAGTAATGAATTGACGCAGAAATTCATCAAGATTACGTGAAACATCTCCAAATATTGTTTTGAAATCGTCACACGGTCGCGCTTATGATCCACAGTGAGCAAACACGGTACCTATCTTGCCGATAGCTTTTTCATATTCCATCCAATTGTTCGTGCAAAATTGAAATCACTCTGCCATGTGATATGCCTGTGGCCTCAACAAGCTCGCGCTCTTTCACTCGTTGATCAGTCAAAACAATATCGTGGACTTTATCGATGATTTCTGACCTAGCAGCCTCAATTGGACGTCCCGAACGAGGTGAATTACATGTGGATGTACCACGTTTAAATTCATTCACCCAATTGTATACAGTCACAAGCGCTGGTGCAGATGTGCTATGAAGTATCCAACTCGGCTTTGATTTCTTTCGGCGTTAAACCTTTCATATGTAGATGTTTGATCACTGTACGAAACTCGGTTTTTCCATTTTGCAAAAAATACCAAGGTTGTTCGCTTTAATCGTCTACAGAAATAAACCCACGCGATGAATTCCGCTCAAAATTTGACAGTAATCAACTGAAAGATGCTACTTGTCAAAAAGTTATGTGACATGACACTGCGAGTGCCCTCTGACAGATTTTCTAAGAACTTATTGACTTGTCCTCGTATATCTGCAACGCAGATCATTTATTATAACTCCATCATTAAAAAATATTTTCATAGATTTTCGAATTGCACAAGACTTTTCACGGCCCGAACTAAGTGTAGCAAAATTGTTAAAGAAGTTATCGCGAAACGTGAAACCGAAAAACTTATAGAAAATTTACAATCGTATCGATTTTCCATTTTAATTGATAAAAGCACTGACATCGCGGATACAAAAATTATGTGTTCTTGTGCAATTTTTATAGTCAAATAAAAAATTAAAAACGGAATTATTAGAACTAATATCTTTAGATGCTACAGATTGTTCGGCAAGTAAACTTTTTCAAAATTTTAAAGACCTATTAGAAAAAAAAATGTACCTTTAAAAAATATAATCGGAATGGCAAGTGATAACGCATCAGTAATGATTGGCCATAAAAACTCCTTTCTCTCTCATTAACAATCAGAAGTACCGGGTATAGTATTATTAAATTGCATTTGCCATTCAGCCGCGATCGTAGCTAGAAAAGCTTTGGAAGAATTACTGAAATCATGTGAAAATTAGAGATATGTTTCGATCAGTGTAAAGAGATATGTTGCCACTTATGTTTCGGGCAGTGTAAAGAGATGTGTAATTTTAAAAGAATTTCAAGATTTCTTTGAAGTAGAAAAAAATAAAATTCTTAAATTATCGAATACAAGATGGCTGATTTTACATAAGTGTATAATTAGAATTCTAGACAATTGGGATATTAACAAATTTCTTTATTTTAGCAGTATATGAGGATAAGTTAAGATCTGCGGGAATTATTTTATCAGAATTAAATAGTATTACAATAAAATCATATTTATTATTTTTAAAATTTTCGTTAAATTTTTTAAACCATTTTAATGCTTTCTTTCAATCACACAAAATTTTAGTACATAAATTATTTGAAAATAGCCAGCAAATCATTCGACAAATTGCAAAAAATTTTATAACTCCTGAGGCTTTGAAAGAAATCGTTAATTTAGGTGTGAAAAATGAAAATAACATCCTTCATTTAAATGATATATATGCGAAATCTGAGTATCGAAAATCTTTTGGCAATATTACCTTTAGAAAACGCGCAAGAAATTAAAATAAAATTTTATAAAACAGCAGTTCGGGAGATGTTAAAACGTTTACTATATAAATATGCCTTTTTTTCAATATTTAATTTTTTTGAATCCAGATATTACTCTTTTTGACGAAGAAACTAGAATTGTAATTAAAGATTTAACTTGTGTTGCTGCGCGTATATGAAATATTGATTTTTCAAAATTATGTTGTGAATGGAGGATTCTCCCATGAGTTTTTAATAATTAAAAAAAAAAAGGAATTATGTATTGCAATTTGTATTGCTGCAATTTGTATTGATTGAAGTTTTCAGACTGAAGGCATCAATTGCATAAACTCTGAAATTGATTCGAGGCATCTAGAATTACATAATTCTTAAAATTTATGCCGGGCAATGCAGTTTCATCTAATAATGATTGATTTTAAATAAATAATATATTATATTTTATTTTATTTTTTTAATATTATTTTTAATTTTTTATATTGTATATATGTCGAGATAGGACTTACTTTACAAAGTTAGGCTTTTAAGGATGACCGTCAAAGGTCCGATCTCTGTGATTGTCCAAGGACTCCAAGGGAAGGGTTGACCCAGCGGTTTGGCGGCTTCGGTTACTTGAGTCACGTAGTAAACGAGTAGACTCTTTCGATTGAATTAAACGCGACTCACCACTAAGATCGGTGGAGCGATATGATTGTGGCAGAGTGTCGGCTTGCTGAATGACTTGTATAGTCGCGAACCGGTAAAGTTTCGTGTGGAGCTTGGCTGTCTGACTGTTCGTGAAGAGCCTCCTCTTTATATTCACGAGCTAGTAGTGCCGAGTGCAGGCCTCGCGTATGTTACTAACTGTCTAATCTAGGATTAGGATTAAGAATATCGGTTGTGAAATAAAATACTGGGATACTGTGTCTAAGACAACTTTCGTCATCGAATATGTGCCGGATGTTCAATAGTTTAGAGCCGCATGTATCATTTATTACTGACAACTGTTGTTTCAGTTTGTAATTCTTAATCTATTTACTTCTTCCTCGGGATAAAGTTCGTCTATTTGGCACTTGGTTCAAATTTTTAATCCAACAACTTCGTCCCGACTGGATTATTAGTTTTAAAAAAGCAAATGTTATTCGGCTCGTCATTATTGTAACTTCCTGTGGTAGAAACAGATCTATCGACGATGTTAGTTGTTAATAACTTTTATAGTGATGACGAAAATTCTAATCAAAGAAAAAAACTGTGGAATCTGGACGTAACAGTTTTTTTATTATCATTCCCTAGTTAACAAATGCCTGTGTATAATTTACCTCCGATCTCCTTTTGTTAAATATTAATTATAAAAAAAGATAGATACAGATCGCTTTTTTATTATCATTTTCTAGTTTAGTTAACAAATACTAGCGTATAATTTCGTTTCCCTTCGATCTCCTTTTGTTGAATATTTTGTTATAAACAAATGAAGATCGTTATCAAATAAATTGCTTTGTCATTATCATTTTGTAACTTAGTTAACAAATACCAATGTATAATTTTGTTTCCTCCAATTTCTTTATGTTAAATATTAATTATAAACAAATAAAGATAAATCGCTTTTTCGTTTATACCAGTGTATAATTTCATTTCCATTTGATCTTTCATTAAATATTAAATTATAAACAAATGGAGATCGAGATCAAATAAATCGCTTTTTCATTATCATTTCCTAGTTTAGTTAGCAATTACCAGCGTTTCATTATTATCGATCCTGTTGTTTTAAAAAAACCGACCGAGTCACTATCGTAGTACAAGCTTATGCTACGCTTAATACCAATACACTACCGTGTCTCCAGATCTCAGCGCTCGCTGATAATGTATATCACTAGTGCTGTTTGCGTAAAAAATGTCAGAAGGACATGAAAGGAATGCATGGAATGCGGTCGACGATAATGACGTATCTTAATCTGTAAAGTGGCAGTTCGGAACTTTGCGTCGCAATATCTTCGCTTGTATGGCACATAGGGAAAAAAATAAAAGCACATTTAATACGATCGGAGTAAGCTATCGATTAAGTGTACTTAAAGACTCGATTGGGACAGCCGTTATTGATAACCTCGATCTGACGCAACTCGCCGGTTTGTGTAAAGAAGGCATATCCATGTCTCGCGCTATGTTTATTACCGAGACACTACCTGTGCGAGAATGCACCGCGCGGAAAGATTCGAGTGAGAGAACGGCACAAGGTGATGTGATGCACGACAGTGAAGAGAACTTCGTTTCATTTAATTTAACAAAAGAATTTACGAAGCGGTATAGTAGCGAGACTATGATTCTAAGAACTCGAAGAACTTTTAGAAGTAAGAACTCTAAGAAGTCTAAGAACTCTAAGCGGTGTAGACGGTATAAGCGGTGTAAACTATTTAAGCAATCTGCCCAATCTGCTTTTGAGAACCGGCGAGATCGAAGCATTTATTACTTCCGGTCCGGGCTTTCTTCTTGGGAGAAATCCAATTAAATTTTGCCACAATCGTAATTATCACGTGGCATTGGTTGTACAAAATTGATTGGCGCATTCGATTCTTATCTAGCGACGTTCAACGTAACAGTCATGCGCGACAGAAAATCCGTGCGCGGGATTGGTGACAGCGCGTGACGTATTCGTCGGAGCGCGGCGCTCGCGTGCGCGAATTGAATTGTTCTAGAACTTTCGATGGTCCGTTGCCGGTGCCTGTTTGCGTGTACCGAATTGTTTTGAAAAGACTACAGAACAATGAATCTCTGACTTTGATGAGGCTTAAAGTCAGGCTCGAGATGAAATCACGAGCTCGCCTTGTGCGTGCGTTCAATAACAATTACTGTCGGTCGACCGAAGGAATTCTTACCTTTTTTTTGAATTACTGATCTCAAACACTACCAGTGTCTCCAAATAGTCACGATTCTGTGCTCGTCCCAACTAATTCTATCAGACGCAGCTTTTCGAAACAAATGTTTTATCAGTAAATGTGCTTACGATAAGATTTCGGTACTGTTTCCATTATTTCTTCGATGCATTTCATCGCTTGCTTATGTTCGCACGAAATTTCGGAATTTTTCATAATAATATCGGTGTACTGATGGAATGTGGTGGCGGTATATCGGATGTTTGCATGAGATCATAGAAAACGCCATTGTTCGTCTTGTTATCAGCGGAAGCATCGTTTTCTTCTACATTTTCGTTTTCATTACGTGCGTCTTTCTGTCTTCGCGTCTTTCTTGGATAAATCACAGGTATCTCTCTGTACATTTTCTATCTTTCATTTTCGTCGCCTGGCCAGTTGGAATTAAGAATACGACTTATTTCCGCATCAAGTTGTGTTAGATGAGTTTTGGGAGTTTGCGTTGTATTAGTGCTTGCGGAGTTATTAATACTGCGATTTCCTTTGACTCTCCGCTAACGGATTCTGACATAGCTGATGTTGTTTTTTTTCGAAATTTTCTTGAAATTAAAACCATTTTTTTGGTCTTCTTTATAGTGTTATTAGTGTTTTATCCCCACTATTTCGTTCTTTCAATAATTAGTGATAATAAAGCCGATAATATAGGTCCAATAATATAAGGTAAAAATTCGCCTCGCTACATCAACAACTTTCTTTTGTCTTTCCAATTACGTTTTGCAACGATGCAACGTAGAGCCATTTTGTATTTGTTAAACCGATTTTTTTTATAACGTTCGAGCGAGACGTTACCTTTGAGTGTATTAAAAACACATTCATAGATACAATGAATAAGTTTTTCGTCAGCGCTGCGTAAGAAGCGTTGTTTTTTGTTCAAATAATAGAGCGCCGCGAGGAGGCAGACGTTTCTCTTGCGAATCGATACTTCTCGGATCGAATGTGTGGCGATTTTTGTCGCACTGCGATTTTTTGTCACCCATCTTCATTGCGAGAAAACTCTACGACTGATATGTGTAATTACCCGTATTCAACTTTTATACGAATTTGGAAAATGATCTACGCGGCACATAGACGTAATGAGTCGTATCCTCGGGAAAAATACACGTTCAAAATCGATACTCATCCGGGGTTGATTGTTTCAGTTCAAACAATAAATACCCATGAAACCTCGTGGCGTCGTAGTATGCTTCTAGGAATTTTAGATCGTCGGGATAGACTTGCGCTAAATGAATTTGAGCGTGATCACGTGGATTTTTGAAAATGATGATGTATAATAATTTGCGTTGAGTGATATATCACGCTGACCACGCCCCTGATGAAGAGATTCTGCGAGAAATGAATAACACTGAGATTCTTGTGATGACTGCCTTTGGTAAAATGATCCACGATTACGTCGCATGATGACCATTCTCTCATAAGATCGTCGATTATCACTAATTTCGGAGAAAGCGAATCGTTCGAGTAATCTTCCGGACGGAGTAAACCCTCGCGAAATTCAATTATATTCTTCTTCGTCACTTTAGTATTGTTGCATCTTCAACGCTTATTCTTCGAGCTCTTTTATACAAGTACCGTATTGTATTGGCGATAGGCTTCTTGCCATTTCGCGTAATAAAACAAAACTCTCACATGTAAATGAGAGATAAATGTCAGAGAATAGTCTTCACAAAGATCGTCTTCACGAAACCGGTCGGTCCGCATATGATCGACGTCCAAGGA
Source organism: Acromyrmex echinatior (assembly GCF_000204515.1). Next base: position 74,686 of record NW_011626835.1, on the reverse strand, counting down.
TGTCTTCATCGTATGTCCATTTTACGAAATAAACGATCTGCGTATGCGACTTCAAAAGCAAAAAGAAAAACGTCACTTAATTTCTAGAATACGCGAAAGGAAATAATTTTAGGGGGCGGGAGGATAAGCTGATCAACGAGACGACAAAGCCCTTTACGCAGCGGACGAGCGCTCGCGTCAATGTATCCCCACATGAGCTTGTCAGCGAAGAGCACCGCGGCCGGCAAAAAATTGATCTTGCCACGGTGCGATGCGCATAAACTTATCATCGTACGTCGAAGGAGCTCGCGATCAGCGTATATTTCTATCGTTAAGCGTACGCGTGGCATCATCGTCAATAAGCTTACTGCGATGCCACAGCGAGGGAAAAATTTTTGTAGAAATCAGAAAGGTTAGTTAGAATTATATAATAATAAATCACTTCTTGTTTTCTTCAAGTACAAAATATTTTTTATTCGGTACTTTTTTTTTAAAAAAGAGGAAGGAAGAAAAGGAAATATATATAATTTTAATTTGTTTTTTATATTTGATTATATTTTTGCTAACTCTTATACAAAAAATTTAGAAACAATATTTATATTTTTATATTACAATTAAATATTTACATTTTTGATAATATTCTTGAGACTTCCACGGGTGCTTTCTATAATATAAAGATTATGCGTTTCGCAAGTTTCCTTCGTGTCTAGATCCATTCTTGGAATGCCAACGTTTAGCAGCCAATACTAGACTGCTCCTCGCCTTGATGAAATGGACTGCAAGGACTCACGAAACGTTGGCATTTCAAGAATGGATCTGGACACGGAGGAAACCCATAATCTTTATATTGACATTTTTATATTTTTACATTTCACATTAAATAATTTAATAAAATTCTATTATAAAAATGTTTTTTTTACAAAAGATACTTATCATCACAAGTAATCATGCCAATAAGACACATGCTGTGTATATTTATTCAAGTATTGTATATATAAAAGATTAATTATTTCGATCCTTTGTTTAGGATCATCTTCAATGGATCATATTCAAATTAATGCTTTCGTCGCGAATGTTAAGAATTACGAATTAAAACTAGATTTATAATTAAATCGCTGTTTCATATTATATAGTTCTTACAGGTTATCAATACGTCAAGCCGTAATGCATTCATTCGTCCAACATACATATATAGATCCCCATAAAATTGACAGATTAACTAAATAATAAATTAATTACATATATACATATGTAAGTAAGTAAAGTACAGATTATATTTTAACAAACTTATATGTTAAGCTATATTAGACTGTTGTCCATTCGACATGTGAATCTCGTGCGAGGATACGATAAGCACGATGAAAAAAGTTTTTTACAAAGACGGCTTATATCCGAAATGATCTATATGAAACAGCAAAAAAAAATGGTTTAAATTTAAAAAATGATACTAATCTGTTAGATTCTGCATACTCAGATATATTACTTACAATGTGAAATTTTCTCCCTCTCCACAACAATTATTTCGTATGAAAAACATCGATTGTTTATCGTATCCTCGAGACATCTACATGTCAAATGGACAACAACAATCTAACATAGCTTAACATGTAAGTTTGTTAAAATATAACCAGTACTTTATTTACTTATATGTGTAATTAATTTATTATTTAGTTAATCTGTCAATTTTATTTGGGAGGATTTACATATACGTTGGACGAATGAACGCATTACGGTTTGATGCATTGATAATCTGTAGAAACTATGTAATATGAAAGCGACTTAATTGTAAACCTAGTTTTAATTCTTGACATTCGCGACAAAAGAGTTAATTTGAATAGCATTGAAGATGATCCTAAATAAAGGATCAAAACGTTTGCGTAATTAATGTTTTATATATACTTGAATAAATATATACATACATACCAACAGCATGCGTCAACTCTTATTGGCATGATTATTTGTGATGATTTTATTCGCTAGAGCCTAAATCTCATATTATAAAAGATATATTTTATTATTTACAAAAAGACTTAAATTCTAGTTTTTTTTCTTACATAATATTTAAATACTATAGGTGGAAAATTCGCAAACTTTAAATATAAGAGAGAATAAGCCGAGAAAAAGAAAAAGAAATCATTATTCTCTCCTAAAATCGTACAGAAGGGAATATTAATAAGCTTGCATTTTATCAATACCGGTGCGAACGAGTTGCGCTAAAACACAAATTTATCATTGCCCCTGCCGTTTTTTCTTCTTCATTTCGCCTTTTTCTTTCATTATCCATTATCAATTTCCTAAAACTACTATTAAAATTTATAATTTGAGAGTTCTTATAATTTAAAGTTATTCCTTTAACTGTACAAACTTTATGTCGGCAATCTTCCGGTACACGAATGACGTACGCGTAGGGGCCCCCGGATACAACAACTCAATAAAACTATCTCGTCCGTAGCTCTCGAGTTCGTCCGTCATATCGCCCAGAAAATTCCCTGTACACGGTTCGTACTTATTCGGTTCGCCTCTTACGTAAATATACGAGTCTATATTGTAATATAAAACGCGACTGCTTAATTTCTTTATAGATATTCGTATAATATCAGCAGTGCTTGTGACTTCGTCCATGCTGCGATTACAGAGTTGGTTTGTGGAAAAGGCGCGATCGCTCCTTCGCGTAGTTGCTACGAAATACATATATATTATCTCGTTGTTGACAGGTAATATATTGATTATTTCGTGCTCTGAACTCGTGAGCAACGTTACCAAGCGTTCGTATTTTTTGACGATTTCTATTAGGCAAATTGGTTCGTTGATCAAATTTATCCCAGAAAGAATTCAAGCAGAGCTTCGCAACCGAATATAAACCAGGATTTCGGGCGAGATTATTATTATTTCTATCGAGAACGATATCCTCGGTTTCTTTGTATTCCCGAAAGTACTGTTCTTTACTCTCGTCATTCAGGCATTCGCTCGGTCATTTGCTAGTTTCCTGCTTTAATTTAAAAAAACTGTTTGATGTTCGGCAAACAAACCACCTTGCTTTGTACAAGGATCGAACCATGTGACTCTAAATAGCCATATTTCGCTCACGCTCGTCACGAGATAACCTTCCAGGGCTTTGCGCAATTCGCAGGATATCCATGCACCTACAAATTTACGATCGGCGGGGACAACGTGAGTGGACTCGGCCTGCAAGAACGTTTTGTAGCAACTACGACACAGCCCGAACAACAATTTGTCTCGTATACGGTATGGGAGTACAGGATAAAAGAGATCGCGCGGAGGAAGTTATGTACATCGAATGATACCCTCGACAGAATCAAAATTAAAATTCGGAGCTACGCCAATTAACTCCAAACATTGTTCTCCGATATAAATCGCAGATTGGCCTAACGGAAAAGTACCTGTTTTCGTACGTATAAATACGTATAAATAGAAATAACACACGTCCACATAACGTATTTTCTCCATACTCGTAATTTCGTATCGGATTGTGATATTTCCGTGCGATCACCAAAGAATGCCTCGCGAGGAGGGTTGCTTAACATTGAATGGTTTTCGAGGAAATTGTGCATCTCGCGATTCTCGCGCATTTCTTGTGTGAATTTATATTCTCATTTCTCCATCACCCTATATATTGTCGAAGATGTCATGTCATTGCAAGAGTTCATTCGTATCGTGCATCGATTATATCTTCGTGTAATATCCATAAGTTTTCTTTCACGATTGATTCGATAACAGGACAACCGTGCCAAAAACAATCGTGAAATTGTAACACGTAACATAGCGTCTCGTTCGCTGATTCAACTTCGTAATATTTGTTGTATCGGCAATCCGATACTAGCGGTCTCGCCCTGCATGGATTATAGAATGTCCGAGCTCACGCTTCATCTACATTAACCACTGTAGTGCTTTGTACGAGTGATTATCTTTATATTTATATCCACCTGGTGGAATAATTCCTATTTTTTCTCTGTGTAAAAAATTTTTGCGAAAACTTTCATACACATGAAAGCGATAGTCAAAATACATGCATTCTGTTGTACGATGCATTCTGCGAACGGACACATCTTCGCGTTCTAAAAAAATTTTTCTGAACGCCATGTACGCACGTCGAAGGATATCCACGTCATTCCAGTAATATTTTATTATTTCTTGTTTGAGATCAAAAACAAAATTTGATCGTGATATTTCCTCGTGCTAAATTATAAAACGGTCGTGTTCCTCGGATTTTATTTATTCGGGCGAATAATATCGGGCGTCAGGTATGGACCCAATATAATTTTGATTTGATAGCGTATTAAACGAATGAGGAAAAAACTTTTATCCGCAACTCGTATATAATTTGAACTATCAATAAATTTCATGCGACCGATTGTTATCATGATAATTTTCGTCCCATTCAAAATCACCCGAGGATCTTCCGTTATCCCTGACTTTTCAACGAGATACTTTAAAATAAACTGTACGTCAAATGCTTTAGCATTATGTGTGATATAGATGATTTTTTAAAAAATATTTAGATATTCGCGTCGCGAAATCGACAAACTCTTTTACAGGATCTCTACAAAATACGAATTCACGCACTCCGCACTAACGACATCGCACTATAATGGCCTTTATTCCCGCTTACGGTTCGCAAATTTGTTGCGCAACGCAGAGTTGGAACGTGAATTCTTCTTATCTATGTTCTTCGTTCCTTCAAGCGTCTCGTCTTGTCGCGTTTCAAAATCATAAAACACAAATGCGGCGCGATCTCTTTTAACACACTCGTTCGTGTCTTCGGCATCATTCGTATTTGTTTGTGGATTTTTTTCTCGCGATGCCGTACTACCCTCTCCAGGGTTTTTTACTAAGGCTTTACGACGAAGAGGTTGCATGTAACACAAATGATTCGAAGACTGTAAACGACAAGTTTTGCAATAAACTACGTCACAATCGTGTCGCGATTTTGAATTAACCAATCGCCCGCAACTATTGCAAATTTTAATGGATTCGCAAACTCTTGCGAAGGATTGATCATTGTATGATCTGCGCACGATGACGCTCGAAACACGGACGCCCAAAGAAGACGCCCAAAGAAGACGCGAAAACACGAATCGTATTTAATTAACTCAACATTGGGAGTTGGGGCATTCGCAAGACGGGATGGCATAACAGCGTGGGCATTTTCTTTGTACATCAATGACCTCTGTCGTTATGAAAGTCCATGTTGCATACTACGCAATATCCTCCGCGAGAACTGGCGGCGGCTTTTAAATTTAGTACAGGATTATAATGTCGCAAGCTCTCGTAATACATTGTATTTAAATGAAGTTCGCGACCTAGAGAGGAAAATAACGCACAGTCGTCGTACATTGGATTCTCGCCGCGACTGGAAGCACTGAAATTATATATCATAATATTTTTAAAAGCTAAAATCCATTGAAATTACTCGATTTCGTGAATTCCACAACCTCGGAAATCGTGATACCAGCGGATTTCATTAATTCTTCGGCCAGCTTACGCTGTAACAAAGAATGCTGATATCTCACGGATTCCTATCTTTCTTGCGGTTCCTCTGTATGCAGTTACCCATGCTCGTGATATACGCGCGCCACTACGAGCGAATGGGAAAAATATAATAAATTGTCTGTATTGTTTATTTGCAAAATTGAGCGTTTGCTCATTGAGCTACATCTTCGCGAGTTCGATTAGAATGACGTTCGCGACCGGCAGGTATTGAGATTTTGAAAACGCGTATGGTAAAATTTTTCGCGATATCGAATCCTCCAGCACTTTGCGCCAGCGAACTCACGAGTTACCGTATGTTCTCGTGAATTAAGTCGCGTGCTGGATGAAACGATAGGCCAGATCATGCGCTAGACTGACTCGAATAATAATCCTACGTAATCGTTCAGTTCACATGTGAATGTAGTGTATACACCCGAATTTTCGGAACGCATTTTCTATCTAATGAACAATATCACTACCTTCGGTGGCGGACATATCGAAAGTTGCCTCTCTCCCTAATATCGCAAAATTCTTAAATCGACGCGAGTTTCTTCGTCCTTAATTCAATACATTTAAAGTTATCTCTAACCTCCTGCTGACGATGCTGATCCTGTCGATGTTGATTATTTTCCTCCTGATGATGCGCCTGTTGCCGTTGCTGCTGTTGTTGCTGCTGCTGATGTTCATCATCGATGGAATTTTGTGAGGATTCTTCTTCCAAGGGAGCTTTTCTTCCCTCGCGAAGTAGAAGCAACCGCATCGGTAGGATGGACAGCACTGCCACTTTGTACTAAAAAAGTTAAACAAACCCTGTTAATCTGGTAACATTGCTATATATTATGTCAGAAACTTATATCACTAGTTGTAACATTACAGCATGGCAAGATAACTCACCTACAGCTGTTTACATGTTCGTATGTGAAAGGATAATGTTTTTTTTTTGTAAAATTTAATATTCCGGCATCGGCAGAACGAGAGAGTACGAAATATTTAATAAAAATATCCGTTTAAATATTCCGAGCAACAAATTTAAAGTAAAAAGTAAAAATATTATTATCTTTATTTTCAAGAGATACGTAATATCTGTTACCTTTTTCCTCTATTGCCTGAGTTATTTCTTCCTCGTCACGTATTTCTTCCTCCTCTCCATCATCACCATTGTCATCAACGATCCTCAATATTTGCATTATCCTCTTCCTCAGTATTAGCAGCATTATCATCGGCGGCATTATCTTCATCATTATCATCGATACCATCATTGTCATCGACAATGTCATTCTCCTCTTCCTCCTCCTCTTCTGCCCTGACTCCACTTCTTCTTCCTGAGTTAGTTCCTCCTGCTCTTATTTAATTTCCTGCGCTAAAAAGTAATTTTTATTATTATTATTTTTTTTAAACTCTGTACATAACTAACTCTCTACATTCGACTGGCTAATTTTTTTTAAAAGAACTTATATGTCACGAAAATGGTGAAACTTGGAAAGACTAGTGCTCGAATCGAATCAGATGAACTCAAATCGTTGTTCCAGGAATCGTCGTCATTATCATCATCATCTAAAACAAAATTGTTTTTATTCTTTATTGCATTAAATCAATATTATATGAACTAGATTTCTCGATTATTTTTAAAATACCAATTACAATGACAGGAACGTCACGCGGAGGCGGAACATTATTTTCCGCCGGTTTAATTCGCCGGTTCTTTTCCTAGAAAAAAATAAAATTTTTTAATAATCAAGATTTCTATAAAGTTAATATTTATTTCCCCAAAACTTACTCGCTGATATTCTCTCTTCTTCTTCTCTTACGGGATGACATCGCCTTAAACTAAAGTGATGTCCTCCTATTGGACGCCCCTTGCAATGCGATATCGCATGTCCTATAATACAGTTCGGTTCTATGAAATAAATATTATAATTTAATAAAATAAATTTTTAATGCGCAAATGTATATTCGATTTTATTTTAGAAATTATTACTGCTTATCTCTTAGTCCAATGCGTCGCTTGAAGTCAGCTATGTCATCCCCCTCATGGTCAGATCACTCGCGTATTTCTAGATGACGAGCAATTATATTTTTTAGTCTTTCATCACCATTGCCCCAGTTTGTGCATAATGCACACTAATGTTGTAGAGCATTCACTCACAAAATTTCTGAAAATCGAATAATTTTTTCCGCCATTATCTGACAACTTTGCCAGATAACTAATTTTTTATTTAAGTTGCTAGCAACGACGAAAAATTTGGTGAGTAACTCGCGAAGTTCCATTTTTTTAAATACGAAATTAAAAACGACTCGCAAATAGCCAACGTAAAACCACTTCAGAATCTAAACGCAAGATTAAACTTTAGCTTGATCACTGCGTGCTCATAACGGTATTCATAAAATTCTTCCCCGAAAAGAATCAGTAAAAGTTTCTAGCTTCATTGGCTGATAGATTTTGACAATTTTGGTAATTGGTCGCTTTTTTTATTTGAAGTGATTTTTCTTGTAAAATTTAGAGAAGTAGGAGCAAAATCTTCCTAGTTATGATCAACACCATATTTGATTATCTCCGTTCTTCTCCCATGGAAATAATCTCAAAAAGTATCGCTCCCTTATGTACTTATCTTAGTAAATTCTTTAGTTCTCGTTTTCATTATTATCCGGAAAAGTTTCTTCACTCTATGGAATTTTTATTGTTACTGAGAATTTCACGTTTTAAATTTTTCTTTCTGTTTTTGTATCTTCTTACTTGAAAGGATTCTCACGTATTATATTAATTTATGGCTGATAAAAAATAAACCTTTCAATAAAAAAAAAAGAATTTTAATGGAAATTTCTATATATATATCTCGCTTGACCAACAATATCATTTGGTTTTTGTTAGTTTTCCCTTCTTCAGGATTTACTTCATTATGAGGAAAAAAATCATGGCGAATATAATTCTTTCACTTAAAATTTTTCTCACGTTTATTAATATAACTAATATTAATATTAAACTAATATTAACTTATATTAATATAATTAATATATATATAATATAATTAATATTTATTTTTTTTATTATATAAATTTATGTACTATATACTACGTTATTTTTTTCCCTTAGGAGTATACACAAAAGTTTCAGAAAAAAAGGAAGAAATTTTCCTGTATTATCATTACCCAACTCAATTTAACATTTTTTTTGTCGTACGTCTGTCTCCTGCAACATTAATGCATTTTCTAGAAAAAAGGCAATTTTCTTAAAACCCAATCGTAAATTTATTTTAAATCGAAGACGCTTCTAAATTTCTTCTTGTTCTTTAAAAAAAGAACTCATTGATTATAGATGTATTTCTTATATTAGGTGTTGGAATTAATTCGTAGCGTTTTTAATGAAAGAATGTTATTTATTTCACATGAGCATTAAAAAATACATTAATGAAAGTACTTCCCATCACTTGTAAAACGCTACGAATTAATTCCAACACCTAATACGTTAGAAACTACTTTAAGCTAACTCTAAACTAATTCTTTTTTCTCTTATGGTTTATTGTAAAAAGAATTTTCTCTTTTCGTATGATCAAATTCTTTCCACTATCATTTTATAAAAAAAAGCTGGAGAGAAATTGTAAAACGTTCCTGTTTGTTCCTGTTCATTCTCTTTTATTTCATTTCTCTCCCCTTTTGACTTCTGTGGTGTATAGATTATTTTAAATTTTTAAGAAAAATCTAGAGAAAGTTTATGTTTCTTCATTTTTTTCATCTACGCGCACAAAATAATTTTATTATGTAGCGTCGGAGAGGAAGGCGATGTCGACGGTTGTTGATTGCCGTTAGTCCCACTATATGTATATCACGTTTTCTTGTTTATTATTATATCAGTTACCTAACCTTTTTTTTATTATTGTTCGCACACGCCAGAAACCAAGCTCTGTCTTTTATCTTATTCAGCAACAAAGAAAAAATCCCAATAGATTATGGGCCCAGGAGTGTGAACGGCTATAATAATAATAAAAAAAAAAGGAGAGTGATAGTGTGCAAGGAAGACAGAGGTCCAAGTAACATCGCTTGAATCTGCAAGGATGGAAATAAACTTGAAGTCTATTACGCAACTGAACTCAAGCAGTTACGTTCGTTGGCGTTTTGAAATTCAGGCTCATCTCGAAGCAAACGATGTGTTTGATGTGGCTGATGGATCGAGAGAGCAACCAACGGATGCCACACTGGCTGATTGGAAAAAGAAGGACGCCTTGGCGAGGTCTTTGTTAAGTAAATCTCTCGATGATGCACATTTTAATTTGGTGGTCGCCTGTAAATCATCCGCTGATATGTGGAAGACTCTCGTGGGACATTATGACGAGGTTTCAAACACGACGAAGCTAGCTGCATTGGAAGCATACAACGACTATCACTGGAAAGACGATATGACTGTGACGTCGTATATTTCAGGGCTTATGCTCATTGAAAATAAGCTCAAGGCGCAAAAATTAAACATCGAAAAGGAAATGATTATTACAAAAATTGTTCGTGGTCTACCGCAAAAGTTTGATAACTTCAAGCAAGTATGGCGGATTTGTCCTACGAAGGACATTACGGTGGAACAATTACAAGCAAAACTGTTAGATGTCGAACGTGACGTTAACGTGACGTCATCCGGAAATCATGGTGTAGCGTTATCTGGTCAGAAAGATCAGAAAGACCGAGAAGTTTTCAAAGGTAAGAAGAAAGCAGGCTGGAAAAAGGACCGAAAGAAGCTACAATGTCACAACTGCAAAGGTTTTGGACATTTTGCTCGTGACTGCCCATCCGAGAAGAAAGACACGAGCTCAGAAGGACGTTCGTCTAGCAATCGTGTGGCAATGCCAGCAAAACAACAATTAGGAGATATTGATGAGTGGATCGGTGATTCAGGTGCGTACAGCCATATTACTCGTAATAGTGATTGGTTTGTAGAATCAAAGGCATTG
>NW_011626835.1:31907-49949 GCF_000204515.1 Acromyrmex echinatior | reverse complement strand
TTGTATTCTGACATTATACATTCACTTTCTCCTTTCTAACATCTTCTGTCCTTTTCCTCCTGTTTTTCCTTTTTCCGTTTATTGATAATGTTTTTCTGTTTGACATTTCGTTGTGTGACATCGTTTAAGTCAGATGCTCGTTACTTTTGCGAATTTGCTTTAATAACCTATTAAATTAAAAAGACTATTTTACTGTACCACAAAATGGACCACATTTTACATTTTTTTCTCGTTGTGTATTATGGGACTTTTAACAGATTTACTAAGGTATATCATCATATTTTTAATTTTTATATGATTAATATTAATTATTTTTGTATACGGTTACTTTTCCAGAACTTTCTTATGACTTTGTTAATTCTTGATAAAAATGACTCACAGCGTATTACACCGAAAGAGGAAAGAATTATTTGTTAATTTTAAGAATATTGTAAGATTATGTATTAATTTTCAATTTAGAACGACATTTATATTATTGTATGATGGCATTGAAAATGACTCAATTGGAGTTGAAACGTTTGTTTCATTTTATTGTATTTTAATTGTTTTTGTATTAAGTTTTCTTAGCTGAATTATAATTTTTTATTTGCGTCATTGGCTCGTTGCCCTTCTTTTATACTAACTTTGCTTATTACTACAGAGCCTTTTATATTACTTTTAATTTTATGTTAACAATTTCGTTAAATTTTATTTCAGTTATTTCTAAAAATAATATATTAAAGTATGTTTCCAAAAATGACAAATTTTTTGTTTGTGTTCTCACGCAGCGTTCAATATCTTCTTTGTTGCCTCGAAAAGTGAGTTTGATGATTGCGCTGTTGATGTAGGAATTAGTCAGAAGCAACTCTATCTCCTAAATATCGGGCGCATTCGTTATTGTCGATAATAGACATTTGATTATTTTCTCCATTCCTTGAAATGTAGCTTGCTGCATTACAATCGCGACAAAGTAAGTTTTTCTTTTCTTTATCGGCAGTTGCACTGGTTCTGCTTGCGTACTTGTTGATGAAGTCTCCTTTGAAAAATTTTCATCTTCCTTGCACGTCATCAGCGCAAATAAATAAATTATAGCTTTCGCATCATAGGCGGAGGTGAAGCTGACAAATATGTTTGCGAATGAGATAGGATTTACTTTGATTTTACTACTTCTGTTGAAGTATGTGCTCATGAGTCCCATATTTTTTTGAAATTGTTTTCACGTGTTCGAATCAAAGTTGACTCCTTCTGCGTAATTGCCAATCAATTTGACGATAGGCTTGAAGGTTCCCTCCTTTGTGGATTGTAATCTCACGTGTAATTTCTTCGTATGAGAGGAGTTGAGTGGGTTCGTCTTAGAGAGCAGCAAATATTGTTGCTCATTTCGTTCGGTAATATTGTTTATCACACGAGGATTATTAGGCACAAAGTGATTTCTTGTCTTTCAGTCATGTCGCTTTGCGCGAAAACTTTGGATGAATGTTTCTCACATAATAAAGGAAAACTAGGATGACTGATCTCGAAGTGATGACTCTTCGAATAACGAGACGCGACTATCATAACACTGTGTAAAGTGATTTGCGCTTTTATATATGCTTTTCGAAAACTAACGAAAATCTGCACGCGCAGAATATTTGTTTGAATTGTTACTTTTCTAGAAGAATCTTGTTACGCTATTATGCGACGTAGTTACTGTTTCAGAAAGAATTTTTTCGAAAATGAATAACGGAAATATTTCATGTCACAAATATGCTTCATAAAAAATCGAATAATTTGTCAAGATTACTCGAATATAAAGTACTATTATATTTGAAAATAATTCGCCAAAGTAAAGGAAATATTCTAACGTCGAATTTATTTTTCATAAATTTTAGAAAGATTTCTCACTAGCGACTGGAACTAAGGATACGCATGAAAGTTAATCCGAGCAAAAAAACAATCTTAATGTTTAAAAAAATTCTTTTCCAACGAAGGAGAAGCATTGTCCCTGAGGAAAATTATTTGTCAACCTATTTATTCAATTATAAACTTTTTATATAGCATAGAAAATTAAGTCTTAGTTATATAATGAGAGTCAAGAAAAAAAATTTAAGTGGCAAAAGTTATGTTTAGTGAGTCCACGATTTTTCTTTCTTACATTAAAAAAATCTAAAAATCAAGCTCTGCGTGATATAAGAATGAAATTCCATTTTCTTTATTGAAAAAGTTTCTTTTTGCTTGTCGTAGATTAATATGTGAGAATTTTTCTAAAAAACGGCAAAAAATGGAAAAGGTTAAATTTGAATTACTCCGACAATAATAATACCATCATATGAAAAAACATCGTGTGACAAAAACTTTTCCGAGATAATAACGAAAGTGAGAGGAAAGGGATTTCCTAAGATGTGCGATGGCGAGGGTGATGCTTATATGCGAGGAAGGAAGTGAATTTTATGTTGTCAAGGTTTGTTAGAATGTTGTTCGTAACCAGAGAGTTTTTATCATCTCCCATTTTAAAAATTTTTCGAGAAAATCTCTACGTGTAAAAGAAAGGAAACTAATTGGAAAAATTATCAAAATCTGCTTGCCAATGGCGTGACTAGAAATTTTGATTCATCCTTCTTTAGGATTTTCGTGAATATCACTAGTATATAAATAACGCATATCGTGTGAATTAAGGATTAGTCCTACGTTGATTTTCTCTGTCAAGAGTTAATTTTTATTGAGAGATTATAAAATCAATAATTTTGTGAACGATAAAAATGGCACTTCGCAAATCGCTTGCAAAATTCTTTATCGTCGCCTGCAACTTGAATCAAAGTTAGTTGCAGTTGATTATCTGACAAAGTTATTAGAAAACGACGAGGAGAATTATTCAGTCTTCGGATGTTTCGCGGGAGAGTGCTCCAGTACGTTGTTGTGCATTATGCACAAGCTGGGGCATTGCGGCGGCGATGCGAGATTGATGGAAATAATCTCGCATCATTTAGAAGTACATGAGTGCTTTAATCATGAAGAAGACGATGCTGGAGGTTACATAGCTGATTTCAAGCGTCGCGCTAGAGGTAAGGAGTAACAATATATTTTTTGAAATAAATCAAAGAAAATTTTATGAAAAGTTCGCTTCATTAAATTTTAACATTTGTTTCATAGTTTCGTATGAATGTTAATTGTATTGTAGGCCAGGTGATTCCGCATCGTGGGAGATACTCGTTAGGCCGACTTAGTTTGAGGCGATAACGTCCAGCCGAACAAGCGATTAATGAAGTCATACCAGCACATAAATTGGAAAATAATAAAAATTAATTAGAAATTAAATTGCAAATTGAATTAGATAGTCTATTAAAAATATTTAATTTTCTAGAAAGAACTGTTATGTGTTTATGACGCTGGTGTCACCTTGGATAGAAGATTCGCTTGCCAAGACGGCATGTAATAAAGACGACTTTCTTTATTCTAACAATTCAGAGAGAGTTTATTGTTGAATTGAATTAAGATTGGTTCAAAGCGGGCGGTAAGCGATGGTCATAATTCGATAATTAATGTGTTCGGTTAGATGTGTGCACGGTAATTTGCACTTGACTACGACGTCGAGTAGTTCCTCACAGCCGTTCGAAAAAAAGTATATTGCAAGCAGCAACGAGACTGGCAAATCTCGCCAGAGATTCAAATAATCTTCGCGCATTGACTGCCCTTGCGGTACACGTATATCGAGAACGTTAGATGACAAAAATGCAGCGGTAATACGCAATGGAACTTCGGTGTGATTCGTACTTCAGATTCGGGACAAGAAGCGTTACGAATAAATAGCGATAAATGATCCGTATTGATCGAGATCAGGAAGCGAATTGAACTTTCACACGCGGAACGTGTGCGCGATCATCAACTTTTAGAGTATCGTGCAAGGGGGGGTCACGTGTTTGAGATAGATAGCATGATTAGAGCAGGAGCGAGATATCCGCCGATGTTTTGAACAGTGACGGCTCGGTGTCTATGAGCTGTTTGTTTACCATCGCCGAGAATACATTCAAATTAATGATTATTCCGGAACAAGCACGAATCAAGGCCGTACGGGATTACACCTGTAATGAGCGCATCCCCTTAGTTATATTATCATCTGGTAAATTAAACTTTTAAAATATTTCTCCCTATAAGATCAATTCTTGTAAGAATAGAATAATAATAATCAAATAATATAAATAAGAATAATAATACTAATGTAAAAATATAATTGTGTTTTAGATGATAAATTGCAGGATTCTATCCATATGCATATATTGTGAAGCCCCCTTAATCCAGCACGTAAGTTTTAAAAAGTTAGCAAAAATCCACAGTAAGTTTATGAAAAAGATAACGAACTGTTACTTTTTAGCGCGAGAAAATGAAGAAAAACAAAAGGAAGAGGAGGAGGAGGAAGAAGTTATAGAGAAGAGAGAAGAGGAAGAGGAGAAGGAGGACGGAGAAGTGGATAACAGTGAAATTTTGGTAGTGGAATCCGGCAATATCACGAAGAGATAGCAAGAAGCTTTGGAAGGAGGAAGAAGACGCGAATGAAAGAGAAGAACAGGGGGAGGAGGAGGAAGCTAGATACTATGCATGATGTTGAAGGTAATAATATTTCTAAACTGTTTATATATTGGGAGTACAAATTAGTTGGGTCCGTTTTCTAAAAGGTAGCTCCGGCTGTTGTGAATGGTTCATTGTGACAGCTGATTTTGGCGTTTTCAAAGAGGTTAGACATCTGCTAATAATATTCAGTTTATATCGCTTTGAATCTCATACAAAAATTGATTTCTACAGTGTTTGAAATGTCGAATTTTGTGTTAACCAAGCAGCATTTGCGGGAGGTTCTAATTTTCTGCTTTAATTGAAAGAAAAGTGCAGCTGAAGCCCATCGAATGCTTGTCGAAGTTTATGGTGACATTGCTCCAACTGATAAATCATGTAGGGAATGTTTCGAGTATTATAGAGAATGTTTTGACGTTTCAAGGATGGAGATTTCAGCATTGAAGACAAGCCTCGCTCTGGACAGCCAAAAAAATTCGAAGACAAAGAATTAGAGGTATTACTCGAAGAAAATCAGAGTCAAACGCAAGAGGAGCTTGCAAAATCATTGGGAGTAACTCAACAAGCGATTTTTGCATGATTGAGAGCCACAGGAATAATTCAAAAACAAGGAAATTGAGTGCCTTATGAACTGAAACCGAGAGTTGAAAGGCGATTTTTCACTTGCGAACAGCTGATTCAAAGACAACAAAGAAAAAGTTTTTTGCGGATTGTGACTGGAGATGAGAAGTGGATATTATACTACGCTAAGCCCGGTCAATCGTTGCCATCGACCTCAACACCAAAGCCGAACATTCATGATTCGAAGATCATGCTCTGTATCTGGTGGGACCAAAAGGATGTTGTTTACTATGAGCTGCTAAAACCTGGCAATTCCATTACGATCGATATCGGCTACAATTGATTCGTTTGAGCTGTGCATTGAGAGAAAAACGGCCGGAATACGAGCAAAGACATGATAAAGTTATTTTTCTTCATGACAACGCTCGGCCTCATGTCGCAAAAGTCGTAAAAAAATATTTGGAAACGCTCAAATGGAATGTTTTACCACACCCGCCGTATTCTCTGGACATTGCTCCTTCTGATTACTGGTTGTTCTGAAGGATCAGCACGATTTGGCAAGTCACCGGTTCACTTCTTTCGCAGAAATCGAAAATTGGCTCCAAAATTGGATCGCCTCCAAAGACGAGTCATTTTTTCGAGATGGAATTCGAAAATTGCCTGAGAGATAAGAAAAAGTAATAGCCAGCGATGGACAATACTTTAATTAACAATACTTTAATTCATTCATTTTGTTTTGAAATAAATGCATTTTTGAACACAAATAAACGGACCGAACTAATTTATACTCCCAATATTTTTCTCGTAACTGTATTCTCATTTACGAATTTTTTATATTTCATATACACCGCTTGAATGATACAAATCAATCGAATTAATATTCCGGAAATTCTTACGCGAATGAACAAAATAACTAAAGTTATTTTGTTGAGTTACCTTAGTATGCGAAACATAGTCACAACTTCGAATGTAACAAAAGATTTATTGCGTGATATTTGCTTATGTACGATTATATATGATATATAATATAATATTGTGACTATAGATATTTTCGTGGTTTCAAATTATCACAATCTGACATAATATTTTAGCATAATTTATTTTATCGATATCAATGTATAACAAGATTTACTTAATTTTTCAGTACAAATTGGTAGTGGTGTCGGCAGAGATGACGTCGATCTAATAAACGAAAAAGAGAAGAAACTTACTGACAACGAGGAGCATCGTCATCATCATCAATATCAGCAGCAACAGCAGCAACAGTGTCATCATCGCCATCAGCAGCAGCATCATCGACACAAAGTTGGCGAACAATTTAATTTCCTGGAGTTACGTGCGGAAAACTCGCAACGTTTCAGAAATTTCAGCATTCTCGGAAGAGAGGCAAGTTTCGCTGGTTGGAAAACGCATTCCGCGAAATCTACGCGTATGCGATACATTCGTGGGAATCGGGCGATTAGGAATATTGTCCAATCATAATTCGGCGAATCTAGCGCATGGTCCAACAGGACTATCGCTTCGTTTTTTTAATGAAAGAATGTTATTTATTTCACATGAGCATTAAAAAATACATTAATGAAAGTACTTCCCATCACTTTCTACTACTTTTGACCATCTTTCGGGCAGTGAATGAATACCGCGTCGGAAGAACTGTTCATCTTTAGATGAAATCCAGGAATCGAACCATTTTGTACAATCTTCGTAAGATGTGAACTTCTGCTCGCACAAGCTATGAGCTAATGATCGAAACAAGTGGTAGTCGCTAGGTGCAATATCAGGAGAATACGGCGGGTGCGGTAGCACTTCCCATTTAAGTGTTTCCAGGTATGTTTTTACCGGTTTTGCAACGTGTGGGCGAGCATTGTCGTGCAGCAAGATGACTTTATCGTGTCTTTCGAAGTATTCCGACCGTTTTTGCTTCAATGCACGGCTCAAGCGCATCAGTTGCCGTCGGTAGAGATCTCCAGTAACGGTTTCATGCGGTTTTAGCAGTTCGTAGTATATGACACCCTTCTGATCCCACCAAATACAGAGCAGGAGCTTTGAGCCATGGATATTGGGCTTTGCCACTGATGTTGATGGTTCGCCGGGCTTAACCCATGACTTTCTGCGCTTTGGATTGTCATAATGGATCCACTTTTCGTCACCGGTAACAATCCGATGCAAAAAACCTTTTCTTTTCTGCCGTTGAAGCAGCAGTTCGCACGTGAGAAAACGTCTCTCAATATCCCTTGGTTTCAATTCATATGGGACCCAATGTCCTTCCTTCTGGATCATGCCCAAACTTTTAAGACGTTTTCCTATTGTTGAGAAGTCAACTTCCAATGACGTAGATAATTCTTTAAGTGTTTGACATGAGTTTTCATTGAGCAGTGCCTGCAAATCGTTATCTTCAAATTTTTTCGGCTGACCAGGTCGCTCCTTGTCATCCAAATCGAAATCACCAGCTTTAAAACGTGCAAACCACTTCCTACACGTTTGCTCAGCCAGAGCATGTTCACTATACACATCCACTAAAATACGATGAGCTTCAGCTGCACTTTTGTTCATATTAAAGTAATGAAGCAAAACTCCCCGCAAAAACACTTTATCTGGCACAAATTTTGACATATTCAATGAATTATACAGTATTGTTATTTATGATTTCAAGAAAGGTTATGTACGGCAAATGACGTCCTATGATAGATGTTTACAATGTATACAGAACTATAGGTAACAACGAAATAGTGTACTGCTTGTGCCATCTCTTGTAAAACGCTACGAATTAATTCCAACACCTAATAGTTTCGGTCGAGATACGCAGTTATAATTACGCATTTGGTGCAAATTTGGTGAAGCATTTCTCATTTCCAAATTATATCTCATTGTGACGAACGAATTTTAGAACGATCGAAATAGATATAAGAGATCGTCGTGGAAAAAATATTCCATTCGAATTCGGAACGCTGACAGTGACGCTGCACTTTAAACGTAAACAATAACTTTCTTTTTTCAGGGGAACGCTAGCGTGTCGGTAGTGACAGTCTTTAGTTAGGAACTAGCTATAACTATGGAATATGAAGAGTAATATGAACTATGGAATATGAAGAGTATTTTGCTCGGGACATCGATATCTGAGGTGGAATTCCACGTGTTTTCGTTGGCTCACTCTACCAGCGTGGTCATGGAAGCGGAAGCTTTCTCGGCTAGAAAAATTCTACCTTACCTAAATAAAGATGCACGTGCTATCGGTAAAGAAGCTTTACGTGCGGGAATTAACGTAAGAGAAGTCAAAAATAATAAACCATTAAAGAAAGCAGTCAAAAGTCGGCTCGCGGAATCGAGGGATAATCTGAAGAGAAAAGCCAAAGAAAAAATAAATATCTTGATCAGAGGATCAGGATATAAAATATCCACGAAATCCGCGACGCTTCAATTTCCAATCGGTGGTCGAGATAGAGGTATAGATATATCGTGTAACGTAAACGACGTTGGACGGTCAAAAGAAAATTATCGAGAAGTATCACAGGGAAGAAGAGCAAAAAAGTAACGAAGAAGAAAAAGAAAATTTGCGCTATAGGAAGAAAAATGAAAAAACCATCTGCTAAGAAACATCGAATAAAAAAATGTGATGTATTCGATATATTCTCTTAATTGAGATAGGAATTCGTGGCTGGAGAAAAAACATGTTCTTTCTTCATACTCACTCGAGTGAGTGTATAAAGAACGAACTCGATCGCTTCTCTCTACCTCCTATGCAAACCAGCATTGAAAGTTCGCAATGGATTTATTATAAACCCGTAACTTCGATTCGCCCATAGAATTCGTCATACTCGAACATGGAAAAGACTATCTGGATCTCTCATTCACATCATGTTTCGCATACGCGTAGAAAGCGAACGCGGGGAGAGCACATCAGCCGCACCCGACGTCGCGGCAAAAGTAGGATCAGTAAATCATTTACTGCATTCCATGTTCAATCAAATCGATGTATATTTCAATCAAAAACTCGTGTTGCCACCAAACAACGCTTACGCTTACCGCGTACATCGTTATTAAATTATGCTTCATCCGCAAAAATTTCCCATCTTGTTTATGGGATGCGAATATTCCCGGATACATGGACGACACGTTAGACTCGTCAAATCCAAATACGGCGCTCGAGAGACACGGGCAATATATTCGAGAAAATCATACTCTTGATCTCATACCTTCACTGCGACATTTTCAATCAAGATAAATTTTTAATTAACGGAGTGGAAATTAGAATGAGACTCGTACGTCCGAAAGATTCATTTTGTCTTATGGAGAGTAAAACGATATCAAAAATATGTATTCTCGATGCCAGTTTACTCGTAAGAAGAGCAAAAGTAAGCCCGGGTGTACTACTCCCACACGCTAGAATACTGAGTATAACAAGTATTCCCTTACGAGAGTCGAAGTTAAAACTTTCACGATACACGCCGACGTAGTGGGGGAATCGATAGACAATGCAATTCTCGGACAGCTGCTGAAACGAATAATAGTCGGCTTTGTCGATAACAAGGCGTTTAACGGCGATAGAAAATTGAACCCATTTAATTTCAAAAATTATGGAATTAATTTCTTTTCGCTGTACGCCGATGGCATGCAAATTCCCAGTGGGCCATTACAGCCAAATTTTTCGAACGAGCCGCTCTACGTTGAAGCTTATCACACATTATTCTCGGGAACCGGCATTCACTTTCTGAATGAGGGTAATTCTATAAGTAGAGACGATTACGCCAATGACTACACTCTTTTCACTTTTGATCTTACACCAGATCTATCCGCTAATTGTGCAAAGCATTGGAATCTCGTGAAAACATGGAAGTTTATGATTAGAAGTGAGATTCGAAAAAATTCTTTCCGTGACTATTAAATGTATCGTTTATGTCGAGTTTGAGAATGTTTTAGAAATCGACTCCTCGCGTCAAGTCATTGTGGACTTTTCCGGTTAGCCTTATGACTTCCGCGAGAAAATTATTTTCTCCCACTATACATTTTTTTTTCATCTAATTGCCCGCAAGATGAAAAAGCTTCTGTCTTGCACATGACACCGGCGCAGATGTTTCGTGACGTAAAAAGAGTAGCGAAAATTCGAATATCACAATGGATGTAGTCATTGACATACAAGATTTTCGCGATGTCGAAGAAAACTTTATTCCGAAAGAAGTCGCGGTTCTTGCGATTAATGCAACGATCACCGGACACTGGATTATAATACCGTCTTATCCATTTGGCGATTTACCCGAGAGTAAGACGAGAAAACTGGCTTACACGAAATTATCATGAAATCGAATGGTTCGACGGAAACGTCAATCCTAAATATTTTACGATACAACTTAGAAACATTACACGCCACGCACATTACATCTATTGCAGAGGACAAGAGAAGGTACGCTGTCTGAGTAATCTACTCTCCAAAAACGTATATAATCTGGAGGAATTTCTCCGGCATTCAAAAATCTACCAGATTTCGGAGAATGTGGACAGTACGCATGCTGTATACGGATTTCGAACCAACGTTGAATCACATTGCGAACAAATTGCTTACACAACGCTTACAAATTGAAACGTTGGCTAACTATACAGCAGCAATTCGAACTACGATAGCCTTCCCTCAAAAAATTGGAACGAGAGCGATGTCGAGAACGAAAAAACAGACAGCGAAAATTTTTCAATTCAATTTAAAAATCAGAACCACGATATATCTCGCAACATCGAAGCGCGGAGGAAAAATATTGTGACAGAAAAATCGGACCAAAGCGAGGGCAAACAAGCGACAGGCGAGGAGAAAAAAGATCTTCCAAAATTCGTCCCGTCGACGAGTTAAAGATAAAGCTAACACTAGCGTTTCACAAACGTCAAATTTTGAGAACTTTAAAACTTTATAACTTTTACAATAAGATAGGAAACAAGACCGTTTATATTAAATAACATTACAATCCGAAGCGCCACTACGGTCTAAGTATTAAGATGTTGAACTAATATATATATTATTCAAACGAATGAATTAATTTCAGAAATAATAATTACGTGTCGATATGGTTGTCGACATTAACGCAATTAATCTGAAATGATTGCTAAGGTCTCGGTAGTCTAAAGGCTCAGGACGCTCGCACGGAATGCAAGAGATCCGGGTTCGACTCCCGGCCGAGGCAATATTTTTTCGCAATAAGTTTATTACAGTTTTTTAAGATTAATTTGGGGAATTTTGGGGGATTATTACATTTCAGATTAATTGCGTTAATGTCGACAACCATATCGACACGTAATTATTATTTCTGAAATTAATTCATTCGTTTGAATAATATATATATTAGTTCAACATCTTAATACTTAGACCGTAGTGGCGCTTCGGATTGCAATGTTTATAACTTTTACTTTATGCTGGCAAAAGAAGTAAATTCTGAATTTGCGCAAACATTTCCTCTCTCACTCCGACGACGAGAAATGAATTAATTGGAAGTTTTAAATGCATTATATTTTCTCAGTGTTCGACATGCAGGAATATGTCGACCGACTGCCGAGGATGTGGACGAAATCGACTGCCATTGTCATTAACAGACGATCGACTTGGCCAGCACTCGGTCGCCTTTTACATCGACGAACACGATACAAGAACATATTTCGATAGCTATGGCTTGCCGCCCTTGGACTCAAGATTCCTCTTACGACTTCGCTAAAACTCCACTACATATCACTGGAATACGACGACGCTGCGAGGAATACTTCCTCAAACTTGCGGGCAATATTGCTGTGAACTTCTATATTTTATGTGTAATGGTAAACGCAATGATCGATTGATCGTACAGTTATTTCATAAATTTTTTCTCCGTTGTAAACATAAAAAAATAAATTCTCAAGCTATGCCGTCATGTTTAATCTACTCTTTTAAAAAATAAAATATAAAGCAAATATTTTATGTAATATCACTTTTTTTCTTTTAAATTAAACGTTTTTGATCATGTAAATTTCATTTCTTATACCTAACCTCGTCCCGTTTTACATTAGTCATCTTTTCTCACGTATTCTGGATTTAGATAATGTTCATTAAAAACAAAATATAGAAAAATTTTTTTTTTTAAATAATGTTCGAATCAACGCATCGATTACGACGTCGCGTGTCGGCGCGAACTTGTTTGTTCATGTTTTAATTTCTCTTTCTCCTTAATGAAAGCAAGAGTCTCTCGAAAATACTCGTAAAAGTTCTCATTATAAATAATAAAAAAAAATCCTTTTACTAAAACGTCACTATGCTGGAGACATTGAACCGCTGTAGCAAAAAATGACCTGTAGAACAAAAAATTGTGCGCTATTCATATCCGTTGCCCGCATCTTTCCTCTCTCCCCCCGAAAAAAATGTCCCGATTTTCCTTGGTGTCACACTATTCATCTCTGCCGACACCCTCACTCTTCTCCAGTCTCCGTGAGCGACTATGGACAGAGCCAATCAGCACGTGGACAACCATGGATCGGGCCAATCAAAACGCACCATTTAATTACCTCACATTCTCACGTCACCGACCAATCAGAGCGCGCCATTTCCCAGACAGGTCAAACCCCCGGCGCCGGAGGTGGAGTGGGGGTTTGTTTTGGGGCCCATGGTTGCCCATATATTACTGCCATCAATATCTACCGTTATGAATTGTCCTACCATGTTGATAGCTTTGATCTAATTAAAACTATTTAATCGTTGTATTGTAGCCATCGTCTACGCGTGATACAGATTACTAAAGCCATCTATTGGAAAAATAATGGATTTCTTTTTACTACACCTAATATTATATCTACCTTTTCAGCTAATTGTTCTGACGCATTACCTGATTTGACGTTTGCTCTTTTGATTTGCCAACTTTTGTGTTCTCTTTTTCTGCAGCTGTGATATTTTGCGTCAAGAAATTTGCAATCCTTACGAGCGTGAGATCCTCCGCATCTATTACAAGAGAATATGTGTTTCGACTAGATTTCACATTGTTCTGTATTGCACTTTGCGTGCGTCGGGATCTATTTCTCGACAAGGATCTACGATGGCAAAATCTTTAGTTTTCTTCATACGTGGTTGCGACGCATGTCTAGTAAATTAGTTGGTTCTTCATTGGTGCAGTATTCTTAACCTTATCTGCCGTATTGCGTATGGATTCTAACGTATGCGCGATTTCATACGCTTCTATGAATGTGACGGATTTCTTCGCGATTATCTCGTCACACATATCGCGCGACTGGAAACTATGTAGCATTTCTTCGATCCAGCATTCTATCCAGGAAGATGCCATAATCACAATGAACCGCACCTTGACTGAGACCTTGACGCAAAGCAAAAAACCGATTCGTCCTTGTTTTGAGTAGTATAGTGAAATTTGACGTTTTTTACATATTTGTCCCTTATGCGATCAAAACGCGTTAATGAGCGTCTCTTTAATATCGTCATATTCTAACTGCTTAGGTAGATGCGGACTAACCAAGAACTTGAGCTTATTATTCAATTTGCCTATATGTACGCGAATATAATTAGCAAATTATTCCGATGGTTCTTAGCTGAAACGCTCAGTTAAAACGTTTGAAATAATCAGCGACCGTTTCTGACGATCGATATTCTGGTATGGAGAATTGCGGCCTCGATAGTGATATTCTCGCTGTCCCCGACGATGTGTTGGCGGTTTCTTGTGCTACTGGATCGCATTTGCGAGCATAGATGATATTGCTTAAGCAATTCCGGTGGCATTTCTATTGTCCCTCTTAGTCTTTTCTAACCTCTACACTTCGTCGCATATTTCTTGACCTTGGGTCTTGATTATAATTCCATTTCTGACATCACTATTATGTTTTTATTCGACGACGTATCGAAGATACCGGGTGAATTATCGGAACACTGATTAATTAACTGCTTCTTTATTCCCTGACTCAAAAATACATGACAATGAGTGATCAAAAGCTCGATTCGATTGACGCGCAAACGAGATTGGGAGAAAAAGTACGAAGTAGTTCCATTGTCGGACCAATGAGATACGAGAAAATAGTCCGAGGACAAGCCATCGGTCTGGTGGCTGCATTTTATATATAATAGAAATAAACTGTCGTCTAAATCTGTGATCGGGAATGTCCGTCGAATCGTTACGTTTGGATGTAGCTCTGTGTCACTTGAATTATCACCCGAGTAATGCTCATTTAGATTATGAATCACGTTATCGAGAATGTCTCGTATCGCTTCTTTTACGATATGCACGGTGCTTAAAAAGCTAACCCTATTCCTTCGACCTATGCTATACAGTCGCGAGGGCGATATTTCTACGCTTCGCGCCTTTCGCAATTAAAAAAATTCGCTTTCGGACTTGCAGTAATGTCGCTAGATGCATGCTTTTTGTTGTTGTTGTTACTTGCTGTACCATTACTTGCCCTCAATTACGTCACGGTTGCGGTAGATCGATGTCTCTTCGAGTTACTCGACTCCTACGTAAACGATTGCTGCCTGTTCTGCTGCGGGATCTTGTTTCGGCAACCTGACCTCTCTGGGCTGCTAATTCGCCGTCACATTAATGTCACCCTTTTGTTACAAATGCGAATAATGTCACAAGATTCTTCAAGACGATTCCACCAGCAACGTGGATTTCACTACTGCCACCAATAATGTTATGCCAGGGGCACGAGTTCAGAATCCGCGAGGACGTCAGAACCGGATAAAAAATAGCACTCTTACTTTGTTTAAAGAATATTACTTCTTTATTTAAAAAATTCACTTTAACTCTCGTTCACAGTTATTTCAACAACTCTCGGCGCGTTACAGTTAGATTGGCGGGCGGACTTATAATCCAGAATTGAACGAACGAATTCGTATAAGTCAAATTAACCAAGACTTCTTATAAATCAAAGAATTGGAAAGGGTACGAGCAATAGGAGTCAAGCGCAGAAAACAAGCATTTAATA
Source organism: Acromyrmex echinatior (assembly GCF_000204515.1). The sequence continues at coordinate 34,940 of NW_011626835.1, read as the reverse complement.
ATCGCGCAAATAATATATCTATGAAATGTGAAACTTCTTTATTTACTAAAATGCGCTTACATGTTTCGACTCACTTTTGAGCCTTCCTCAGAGACAACATAAACTAACATATATAAAAATAACATACATAAAAACTGTGAATATAAATTATTTTGTCATGGTGAGCTTCTCTACATCGAAAATTTAAATGTCTTCTGCGTATCCTTTCCAATTCTTCGAACGAACGAACTTAATGAATTTATTGCGCGCAATTCCGAATCGGAGATCTTGCCCGTTTGTATAGTATGACTACTACCGAGATGTCTCTCGTCAGCTCTTCTCGGTACTCTTCCGAGGACAACATCCGCGGTAACATCACGGTCGAACGTGATATTACGATTAAACTTTATTGTCTTATATTATTCCGTTATTATCTTACTTTAGTTTATTTAAATATATTATATCGCCTGTTCAGGCAAAATATATTTATAGAAATCGAAACCTTAAACGGTCTAATTGGATCTTAAATGCTTGTATGATTCTTGTGTGAATTTATATACTACGTATGTAGTCCCCAGAAACGCGCGCCGAAATAATTTTTCGGTCTTGAAAACGCTAACTATACTAAACTATTACTTAAGATTGTTTCGAAGATACGAATAAGCAAAAATTTGTTAAATTGCCAGTCAATTTAACTTGTGATATTACTGTGGTAGTTTAGTAGAGTTAGCGTTTTCAAGACCGAAAAATCATTTCGACGCGCGTTTTTGGGGACTATATACGTAGTATGTATATAAATTCATACAAGAATCATACAAGCATTTAAGATCTAGCTAGACCGTTTAAGGCTTTAATTTCTATAATTTGTGTTATTATATATATACGGTCTTATAAATAGAATATAATATAAATATATATTATGTAAAATATATTTATTTAGATATATTTTGTTTGTCTGAACTTAATATAGAAAAAACAATGATATAATTTATAAAAGATATACAATTTAACACATATTTAAATTAAAAATTAATAATGCAAAAAAATTTAGAAATATTGTACTCCCTATTTAAAAAAAATTACAACAATCCAATCACAATACAACCAATGGAAAAAATTTTATTATCTTATTTATTAAAAACCAAATTATTTATAAAAAATAACCCACAAGTGCTTTTCACATGTGGATAAGGGCAATACTGTAGTAGTCATGAATAAGATAGAATATATGGAAAAAATGGAATTAATACTCCCAGATTCTGACACATATACAATCGTCAATCATAATCCAGTTAATGGCATTATAACAGAAAAGAAGACAATGTTAATGAGATAGAAGTATCATAAATTTATTACTGATACAAAAAAAACCTAATTTCTTTAAATCTAATTTTACCTCGTGTTTACGTCCTAAAATATATAAACCTTTTAATCTCTTCAATTGGTAGCCCGTTACACATACTTACACAAAATACTGAATGCCAGTTTCCCTCAAGCAGTTAGTTCTATAGACAATAGTTTTAGATTATTTTGAAACTAACGTGGTTCTAATATTAACACATATAAAAAATAAGAGCATATTTAATTATTAATAATTAAATATCACAAACTATAACTTGTGCTGTGGTTTTTTATGCTCTTATTTTTTATATGTGTTAATATTAGAACCACGTTAGTTTCAAAATATTTTTCAATTACACGAGCATTAACATGTGTAAATTAACGCAATTTTTTGACTTCATCAATTTTAATTTTGGATCACACGTATGTTTGCTTCTGAAGAAATGTGTAAAAATTCATAGAGCGAATATTTATACAAGAATACAAATTCAATTCTTAAAAACATGTATAAAGGAACGTCTAGTTCCCATTCATATGTATAAATTTACACGAAATGATAGTAATAAGCTGTTCCATTCTTCGAAAGAAAGAATTGATAAACTTAAATATAATTTTATTTTTAAATATTTAAGGGTAGAATTACAAGACGCCTATAAACATTGAAACGCGTAAAAATGTTAGGAATGAAACTGTCCAAATTCTTAAAGCGATTAAGAATTGTAATAGTAAATCTTGTGAATATACAATTTTATACGAAGGTGTAAGAGAGGTTAAGCGATTCATCTCAGAGAATCCTGATATTTTTATTACTAGAGCGGATAAAGGGAATACCATCGTAATTATGAGTCGTGATAGCTATAAAGAAAAAATGTACGAAATTCTTAATGATCATGCTACATACGATTCAATCAAAAAAGATCCCACGAAGAAAATAACTGTTGAAATTGGTAAATTATTAAAAAATTGGAAAAATAAGGGGTACATTGATTCTAATTTATATAAAAAATTGTACGTTTCGGACGGCGAACTTACGGTTTGCCAAAAATTCACAAAGAAGGTTAGCCTTTAAGATTGATTGTCAGTTGTATTAATAGTGCTTTTTATCCACTGGCGACTTTCTTAAAGGAAATCATTGACAATAATAATATAAAAAATTTCAGTTTCGTTAAAAACAGTTTTGATTTAGTAAATAAACTCAATGGAAAAGCAATTGATACAAATTTTAGTATTATATCATTTGACGTGGTCTCCATGTACACGAATATTCCGTCCGAATTAGTATCAAAAAGCATTGAACGCAGGTGGAATCTTATGGAGAATAAGACTTCGATTCCTTTACATGAATTTATCAAAGCAATTATGATTATAATTAATTCTACATTTTTTAGTTTTGATAATAAAATATTTAAACAGATTTTTGGCATGTCAATGGGTTCTCCTTTGTCCCCCATACTGGCGAACATTGTTTTACAAGATTTTGAACAAGAAATCATTACCAAGAATAACATTAATTTATCGTTTTATTTTCGTTATGTGGACGATATTGTATTAGCTATACACAAAGAAAAAGTTGAAGGAGTTCTAGAATTGTTTAACTCATATCACGAAAGGCTTAAATTTACTGTGGACTTTGGCGATGATAACGGCATACATTTCCTAGATGTTAAATTAATGAGACAGGAAGGAAATATCATCTTCGATATTTATAAAAAA
>NW_011626835.1:4399-31791 GCF_000204515.1 Acromyrmex echinatior | reverse complement strand
TTATTAAGACAGGAAAGGATGCTTTGCCTAAGGATGACCAATGCGGAGTAGTTTATAAAATTAATTGCTTAAACTGTGAATCTTCTTATGTTGGCCAAACCAAAAGGAAATTAAAAACTCGGATTAAAGAACATAAGGCTGATATAAGAAAACCTTCTTCCGAAATTTCTGTGGTCTCACGTCACCGTATGAATGAGATGCATGAATTAGATTGGGATAATATAAGAATTTTAGATAGAGAACAATCTTTAGCGAAAAGAAGAATTTCGGAAATGATACATATAAAAAAACAATCAAGTGGTATCAATAAGCAAAGTGACACGGAAGGTTTGCCTGAGGTTTATTTTCCTCTTCTAAAAAAGGATGTCTCTTTCTGTTAATAAACAATTCTAGAACTTTCTAAAAATTTTGACTCAGATATATAAACAGTGGTATAATATATGATAGGACAAATAACAACACATAATGTCACGACAAAATTCTAACTGTGTAAAAGAAATATTCGAGATTCATCGTTTGGTTTTTTTGCTGTAAAACAGGTAATGATTCTATTTCTTTATATTCTGACTAGAAGATTTTAATATATACAATTTTATTTAGAATCAGGAAATTCTTGTTCTACACTTTTCTTGATATGACAATTGACCGTGTAACATTACTGCATGAAGCATCTTCACATACAAAAGAACATGTTTATTTAATTACAACTCTCGACTGTTGAATTTAATGTCAACTAGAAGTAATTCTGCGTTTTAAGAATATTATTGAATTACTGAAGATGGCCAGATTGTGGCCGAAACGTTTAATGTTTTAATGAATGTAATAATAATTAAATATCACAAACTATAACTTGTGCTGTGGTTTTTTATGCTCTTATTTTTTATATGAGTTTTAGATTAGTTGAGAACATTTCTCAAATTAACATATCTAATGACGAAGTTCTTTTATCATTTGACGTTGTATCATTATTTACGAATTTTCCAGTGGATTTAATTATTGATGGCGTGAAGAATAGATGGAATCTGATACAAGATAACACTAACATCTCATTGCATGAATTTATCAATGCATTAAAATTAATTCTCAATTCCACGTTCTTCACATTTAATGAAAAATTTTACAAATAAACTTTTAGGATACCTATGGGGTCACCTTTATCCCCCATAGTAGCAGACATAGTATGTGTGATTTAGAAATGAGTTCTTTAACATTACTATTTGTTATCTCCTTCTTTTTATTTTAGATATGTTGACGACATTACACTAGTTATTAATCAAAATTACATAGAAGAATTATTAAATATCTTCAACAATTACCACCCAAGAATAAAATTTACGATGGAGATGAGTGCAAATACTCTTAACTTTTTGGACGTTACTATTGTTAAAGAGAATACTAATATAACACATGATTAGTATCAGAAATCTTCTTCTTCGGGACGATGCTTAAACTTCTATTCAAGACAAAAAGAAGATATAATTCTAAGAAGATATAATTGATTGATAGGGTTCTACTTCTCTCCCACCCAAGGGCCTATCAAAAGAATTTCGATAACATCATTAAGATCCTTTTAAAAAATGGTTACCCATAAAATTTGATCTTTACCACTATTAATAAAAGGTTACCTAAAAAGTTTGAAATATTAAATAAATAGTAAAATAATTAAAAACAGTAATAACAACACAAATGATAATGAAACAAAAAGAAGGTTTTTTTATAATATCATTTGTATCTTATATCATTGAAAAAATTAAATATCTCTTTAACAAAAGTTTTAACATAACATAAACATGGAATAAAAAGATATTAATAAATTAAATAAATTCGTTCGTGTCCAAAAAGATGAGCTTCCTTTTTTGTCACATTCTAATATAGTGTAAAAAAAAATGTAAAGAATGCAATGCATTTTATGTGGGACAAACAGAATTTTAAAGGCACGCATTAAAGAACATATAAATCATATTAATTGGAACATGACACAATAATCAGTCATTACTGCACATAGACTTGAATTCTCACATGAGTTTGACTGGGAAAACAGATATTTTAGATGAAAAGGAATTTTTACATAAAATATTGAGGTCTGAAATGATTTTTAAAAAACAAAGTAATGATTTTTTTTAATATTAAAAATGACACAGGATCTCTTTATTCTAATTTATTTACAAGGACTTGATGCTTCCTTTTCCTTATCAGTCTTGTCAACATATTGTTTAGTTACGAATATGTTGATCATATGAGAGCGCGACATAGAACTGACGCTTTCTCAGAGAGAATTATCTCGATGAATTATCAGTGAATTTTAATTTATCAGTTATCACATTACCACACATATTTATTCTAATTCTGTTATAATAATTATGTAATATATAGTTTTTGAATACAGCGGTAACATGAGAGCACACAATAATGACAATTTCCACTGAACGATTGGTCTTTGCGTTTTATCATGTAAGTTTCAAATAGTATTTATTATTTATCATTTATGTATTGTTAATTCGTTCCAATATTTTTATATAGTTAACTGGATAATTACAATGAGAATACGCTTGGATATTACAATTAATTATGACTATAGCACAAGACATGACTACAAGTCGCACAATTCGATTTTTAAAGTTCAAACTGTAATTGTATAACTTATAAATGTTTAATTGTATTATATCATAGGTTATTAAGATATTGAAAAGGATCCACAATAGGATCGAAACGTATATTGTTATATTAATTGAATAAATTCTTTACGTGAACATCCAGTGTTTAGCTCTCATAGGCATAATAATTCTTTGATATATTATGTCGCGTCAGCTTCGCGTTCGTAACAACATTATATCATCATAACAGATGAATCTAGACAACAATAATGATGATCATATTTGTGTACAAAAAGTGTAATCAAGCGTCGTCTGCAATGAATAGTAGAGCATGTAGACACATCGGGAGTAAACTGGTTTTCCCAGCCAGAAATGATTGATCAATCAACGTCAAATCGATGCTGATTCAATATCGATCGACATCTAATTTCATTAATCACTTGTAGCTAGGGATATAATAGGACATAGAGTAAGTCTATAAGCGAAAGCGATTCAACCATTTCGACATCGATTTGACGTTGATCGATTAATCATTTATGGCTAGACCGGAAAACCAGCTTATTCTTAATGTATCTACAGCTTTTACTGCTACTATTCATTATAGACGACGCATAAGACATTCGCAGAAGAGGATAAATATGATTTTAATTTTTTAATATTTACCGTAACGTGCATCAATCTGAGCTTGGAGTATGTTGAGGCCGGGTACAACGATAGCTGGTAGAGTTCTAGATCGCAAGAGTGGAGCCGGGCGTCTCCCGGAACCATGTGCAGACCTGTTTTCGGGTTTGCATTCTGGCACGGGCACACTGCAATGAAATAAGAATTGTTATTCTTGAGACACGGTCGTCAAGAATTCATCCGCGGTCGAGGTTTATGTTTTCATATGTTTCAATTAATACTACAGTTGTATTTATCAATACTAGTACAAAACAAGTGCGCGCGCTAATTAAACTGCACTATAATTCTATTGTATTATAATTTTTTTTTTGTCAAAATCCATGTGCATATTTCGTGAACGACGCGTAAACGTTATCGTTGCGTAAAAGTTATCAATATCCATTCACGAAAAAAGCACATGAAAAGAACCAATTAACATCGCGGAAAAGAGGCAATAATATACTTCGAAACATTCGACTTTTGATGTTAACATGGACTTTTTCAAATAGGATATGTATAAGATGTTATAAAGTATACAATAGCGAACAAATTAATTGTAATTACATAATTAAACTACATTAATTTAATTTAATTATTATAATTTCAAATCGAATTTTAAGCATCTGTTTCTAATTAGCAATAAAATGTATAATTATTTTTCACACTGTTTACAATATTATCTAAAGCATGAACTATTAACTCACACGCTATATAAGATTTTTTATTATAAATTTTGCATAAAAAAGCATCACATTTATCGATGATAAAATCTTTACCTAAAAGTGTTACAAAATATTTAAATTTTTCATTGATGAAATGCGTATACTAGTACAGCTCAGACGCAATGTCCTCGACACAATGTTAGAGTTCGAATATGAAGAGTATGGTTGACTGCTTCATATACAAACATGTATCGTGCAGTGTTAATTTGACTACATTCACATCACGCATTTTTACGATTTCTATCACAAGATCTTGGACTAATAATAATGAAGGTGCGATTGATTGCACGGACTGCTCAATATTTGCGCGTCTTGATGCGCGATGAAAGTCCGCCACATTGCACGAGGCAAGATTATGTGATTACCTTGGTTGATGCCAATTGCAATTTCCACAAAAAACAGATCCGACGACGATTCCAGATATTTGTAAGCTGTAGGGGTCAATGTAAATCTTCTTCTTAATATACGAGGGGTATGATGGGGTTTATTTAGAGAAAAAAGGAAAACAGATAAACAAACTGTAGAGAAAAGATATAAAAAAAATTTATAGAATGAAAATTTATTGTTTGTAAAACTATTCATTTTGAATAGGAACGTAAAATCTCACGGAATCGTTTGGAAAGCGTTGCAGTAGCGGTCCGTCTGAACGACTAATGGAATAACATTGCCCGAGCTCTTTCTAAGTTTCATCCCCCCATTTCTTCAGGAATACATTTGGAATTGTTCAACCAAGCGAGAGATAAAAAATGCCAGCGCCGATATGCGACAGCTTTGTCAGTGTAATAAATGATTTATTTCAGGACATTCGACGTTAATACATGTTTCACGATGACATCATGAATGTAATTTTGATACATTGCGACGTTGCCAAATAGAGTTGCCATATATGTCCCATAATAATGTCCCACCCGTTGTAGTCCTATATTCGTCATAGTATTCGCGCTCTCTCTCTTCTTTCCGTTATATTTCCTCCCACGTTCTCTTTTATTCTTGTTCATAATTTTATTAAATAAATATTTGCTTTACGAATTTTTAATGATATGACTTTAAAGCAATGATTTTAACTTAGCAATTATAGTAATATTTTTAGTAATACAAATAGCTGATCGTTCCTAATTATCGAACTGTTATAAATTATTATTGAATAGCTATCAAACACTTATTGTACTACGTAGCACTGAACAGCTATCATAATACTAATTAATTCTGATTATAGAGAAAGAAGATTCGTTTCCACTTGCGGTAAAGAGATACAGGAATGTGCAAGTTTCAAAGTTACGTGACAAGAATGATGTCATAGAAGAAAGATGTCATAGAAAAAAATATTTTAGGATTGTGGAGGAAACCCGGAATGAAATAGAGATTAGAATTATAATTTCTTATTATTCAATTTTTATTTTAATAATTTGATTAATTTGTTTGCAGAAAATACGCGTCTTCTTATTATAGATAGTATATCTTCGTGATATTAAGGGCCGGTTGTTCCACTTTTTGACAAATTTTACCTGTGAGATAAATCTAGTAATCCACGTCATTGGATAATCTTGCTACTTACCCAACAGGTAAAACTAAAAGATGGAACAACCTGTTCTAAATTATCTAATATATATGATATATTATATATCCTATATATCATATACATTATAATAGATAATTTAATATCGCAAAGATATGAAGAAGGAATGATGAAGAAATTAGGGAAAAGATAAATTTTCAAAAAAATATATTTTTTAGATTTATAGATTTATAGATTTATAGATTTATTTATAGATTTATTTATCTAATTTATTTAATGCAGCATGCAATATAATTTTAACCATAAACTAATTCACATTTTATAATAGAATTCTTATCACAAATTTTTTGCAAAGTGTTTGCAGCATCGCGTTTATCAATAATACAATTTTGTCTTAAAAATGATACAAAATATTTGAATTTTTCACTAACACCATGCATACATTATAGTACGCATTTTCGACACATTGCTCAAGTTCGAATAAGAAGATGTTGATTTTATGTACAAGCATATACCATATAATGTTACGTTTTTCGTATCATATATTTTAACAAGCTCTACATTCAGATCATGAATCAGTGGTGATGATGGGATAGTTGACTACATTAATCGCTCACTATCTGCACATCTCTCGATGAACGCCTTCCTAAAATAAGGCAGAATTATGCGGTTGCTTCGATTGTCGTTGATCACAATTTTCTCGATGTCCAGGAACTTATACGCTGTCAATGTCAATGCACATCTCCTCATCAAGATATGAGGTATGCAAAGTTTTGAAAATGTATGAGAAGAAGCGTTGTAGAAAATATGTAAATAGACCTTAGAAAAATATAATACATAACGTATAAAATGTATAAGCAAAATTTTATAAAAATTGATCCATAAATTATCAAAAGCTTCACTGAATCTTCACTTCCACTGAATCCTCAGCGTATGTGAACTAACTGACTGAATCAGTAATGCCGCCATAAGTCTCACTATTTAGTGCTCACCATTTCATATTTTCCAGCAACATATCCAAGTTATTATTGAAAATTATTATTTTCGCATCAAGAGTTATTTCAATTTTGCCTCTATGTGTGATTTACTTTAATATATTGTAGATATCATAATTACATTTCATGACATGGAAGTAATATATGTTCCACAACGTCTATGTGTGAATGAGCTTCGCTGTATGTTCCATCAGTAACACTATGAATCGTATAATGATATGTAGGAAGATTTAAATTTACGTGATCATTAAACTTCGAATCACACATATTGATATGTTTATATATCTGCTATGTCTTAGGCTTGGTACACCATGTATTATAGCGAATAAGCACGTTTCGAAATCCAAGTTCTTTATATTACGACTCAAATGCATCATCGACGATGCAATATTATTTATTAATTTCACACAGAGTAACATAAATATACAATTCTTGTTTAACGTTTAAAATATAATATCCTCACAGACGGTTTTTGATGCGATGACTGCGGCGGTAACTATTCACTGAGCGGTTGATATATTAGAGCTTTCTTTCATTCTTGTGTTTTCTATTTCATTATTTTTACATATAACTTTATTTTTTTCTTTTTTTATTCATTTTTTCCTTTCGGATAGTGTGAAATTCAATGTGGAATTTTACGTACTTTTACAAATATAGTATTAATTTTTCAGACGTTATAATGAAAAGTATATTGTATTCCATTCAGACGTACACCACGACCTAAGTTATCCTAATTGCAAAGAATTCGTTACTCGCATCTTTAATGTTAAAAACATTGTGATATCTTTTTGAATATACAAAAGATCAACATTGTTAGTCAACTGATTCCTTAGATAAAAATAAATACATTATTTCTTTGAACGTTTGCACGGTCCATGTTCACTGCCACAATATCAAATTATTGTTTATTAACGACAATTATTTATTGTTATAATAGGATTAATTAAATTGTTGCAATATGGTTTTGTCTCATTATTGTGATCAATCATAAACTTTCTAATATTGACAAACGATAAATTCGTAACATTTCGATAACGTTCCTAAATATATTAATATTTCATACAATTATATTATATATTATCAATTTAATCCATTTTTTTTTATTCTTTTCATTTTTTTGTTTTGCATGTATCTTATAACATTTAATTACCTTAATTACAAGACATAATAATTTTATTTATAAAAGATTTTTATTTCTAATTTGGTATGCTTACAAATAAACTTTACGAAGAAATAATATATATATGTATATGTATATTAGATTGACAAGAAACAAATTTTTTTTTTTTAGTCAGTTTCTCAACTCAAAAGCTTTCATTTCATGCCAAAAGAACACTACTAAATTTTTATTAAAAAATATTAAGATTTAGAGACCACTAATGAGCGACTTTTAAATCAAAGTTTCGATTTTCTTTAATATATGTTTGATTTGATGCAAAAATGGCTTAATCCGGATTTTAAATGTGGTATGATATGTCTTTTTGATCGCTGAACATGATGCAATAATTTATTTTGCTCTACGATATACACCTTAAAAAATACTGCCCGATTAATGTGAAAAAATGATCAAATTTCGAATTTAAAGTCGATTTTAGCAAGGTTCCAAGTATTCAAATGGATTGTTACTTTCATTAAATTGTAGGTCTATTCACCCAGAATAAGATCCAGTTGGAATATTCCCGGAACCTTCTACAGGTCTTTAAAATTTTCATATAACTGGATTATTAATACGTTTTTAAAGATAGAAATAATTTGTTTACAAGTTCTAAAATATATCGCTTTGTGGTCTCGACATCCTCAAATGAAATGCCTCAATTTGACAACAAAAAATTGTTTATTAGAAAATGAAATGAGTACATAATAACAAAAATATGATTTAATTTATTAAATCAAAATTTATTAAATAAATTTAATTTATTAAAATAAATTACCTTATTTCATTTTCTAATAAATAATTTTTTGTTGACAAATTGAGGCATTTCATTTGAAGATATTAAGACCACAAAGCGATATACTTTAGAACTTGTGAAAAAATTTTTTCTATCCTTAAAAACATATTAATAATCCAGTTATATGAAACTTTTAAAGATCCTGTAGGAGGTTCCGGGAAAATTCCAACTGATCTTATTCTGAGTGAACAGACATTTCAGGGGACATATAATTTAAGGGGAATAACAATCCATTTGAATATTTGGAACCTTGCTAAAATCGAAATTTGAACTCGAAATTCATTTTTTCACATTAATCGGGCAGTATTTCTTAAGGCGTATATCGTAGAGCTAAATAAATTATTGCACCGTGTTCAGTGATCAAAAAGACATACAGTATTATATTTAAAATTCGGATTAAGCCATTTTTGCATCAAATCAAACATGTATTAAAGAAAATCGAAACTTTGATTTAAAAATCGCTCACTAGCGACCTCTAAATCTTAATATTTTTAAATAAAAATTTAGGGGTGTTCTTTCGACATGAAATGGAAGCTTTTGAGCTGAGACCGATTAAAAAAAAATTTTTTTTCTTGTCAATCTAATGTATATGCTGTAAATCGTAAAAAAATTTTTATAATTAAATAAATAAATTTTAATTCCATCAATTAGATAAATGAAATCCTATAATCGACCAAAAACTGACCTTATTACCTAAATATTATTTATAATATAAATTAAAAACAAGTACACTAGACAATTCTATAAACTGTGCAATAAAGTCATCTCCAATTTTGAAACGCAATCATAGCTAGATTTATAATAGTATTAATAATATTATAAAATGTTATGTTATAATTGTGTTCATACACATGTCTCCTTGAAAAACAATGTTCACTCACCAGTTGTTTTTCAATATTATTTAAAGCGCAAACTTTTCACATTCTATAATAGAAGCTTTATCATTCAAATAAATTTTGTGAAAAATACTTATAACACTGAATTTACAGATAATACAACTTTTGATGTAAAAAATTATTTAATTTCTTTACTCATACTGTTTACATATTGACACAATTCAAAATATACGTGCTCCAGGCAATGTTCCAGTTTGAATATAAAAAACACAGTTGACGGCTTCATATACATACAGATACCGTACATACGTTCGTACATACGTTTATTCGTATATACAATATGTACGTGTGTATGTACGTATGTGTGCATACGCATGTACTTAATATGCGCAATTTTTAATTCAATTTATTTGTGCATTATTTATAGTCATTTTATAGTCATTTTTTTTGTTATTTTGTAAATAATGCACAAATAAATTAAATTAAAAATTAAATATGTATGTATTGCAACCGCACTCACGAGCGTGGCGCAACTTCGTCGCACATTCACAGTTAAAGTTCTCGTAGGCGATCGGATGACGGGTGGCGTTAAACGAAACGTGATCGAAATGCGTCTTCCCCCGTCCGCTCTCAAGGGCGGCAAATAATCACAAGACAATAGTTGGGCGCCAGGCACGAGCGAGCGTGCCACTCTTTTCCGAAATTACGCGATATTTTCTTTATGCCATCTTGAATGAGCTGCGAATGTCGACGGGTTCTCAACCGGTAGCTCAGCCTCGGAAATGGCAGAGGGGGCGGTTCGCGGTCGAGGATAGCAGATCATTTGGAGGAGCGAATAGGGACAAGAATAAAATACACACGAATTAACAATAACAAAAGTAATAAATATATTAAATGAGTCTTCGACTCTCATTCACATTTGGCAATACAATCGAGACGATAAACTCTACTTGAGCGCAATAACTGATTTACATAAGCCCTGAGGTTTTACGCTAGGCGTATCAATTTCGTTACATTCTCGTGACACGAGCTCACGCCACACGGAAATACTCTCGCGAATTATACGAACCATCGCCTCACAAATGCTAAGGAATTCGGCAGCTTGTAGCGTGGACACGGCGTGACCTCGCGCCGCTCAGCTGAGATGCAGAGAAGGCTCGAATACGTGCAAACTCGACACTACAGTCTCGACAGAATACGCACTCTTCAATCAATTGCTATTATAAATTGACTTTACTGGCTATGACACAGAGGACCGAATAAACGTGCAAATTTTACGTTACAGACGCTTGAGACGACACGATACGCGACAATACTACGGCGCGGAACTTCGACGCAACATATGATCCGCGATAAAAGAAATCGACGACGAGTGACGAGGCTGTGGCCTTGGCGGACGCATTCGAATTATTCCGACGATAAGGGCCATTCCGGGAGGCGACACGCGTACGCGAATCCCGCGAAACTCTGGTGCACGGTAATGCCACGTGCACTCACTATTACACGCCCGATAGAAATCCGATAAGTTATACCTCCCGGACGCGGAAACCGGCGACTTTACAGGGGTGACGCTTGTCTCACCGTGACTCCCTCGCAGGTGCATTGCCCTTGGAAGGCTCTTAATCCGCTGTCGTCCCGTATTCTCTCGCGTGCTTTCTCCAAGCGGGCCACAGCTCAAGTGCCGGGCGCTAATCCTCTCGGACGTACGCAGAACTCGTTATCCCCGCGAGGGAGCCTTATCGCGCCTGATTGGCGCGCGAAATTTGAGAGATCGCGGTAGTCCTTTTCATTCAGGCCGCCTCGTGGCCTCGAGGCGCCTATCCGGGGCTCTCGCCGTCTTTGGGGCGTAGAGTGGCCTTCCCCTTCATGCCGTACCGGCTCTCGATCCACCTTGCGCCTGGAAGAGGATGCGATAAAAAATGCTTTGCGATAGTCAAAAGGGCGTAACAATGCAGGAAGGATATCACCTGCGTGTAACCCGGGGTCAGGTGTCGTGCGCCCCCGGCGGGTCCGTCATCAGCGATCGTCTCCCGACTCCCAATCCTGGTCGTTCTTCTTCCTCTTCTCTCCGGTGAGGTGGCGTCACTCTGCCAAGGTCGCGGGAGTCGCCGGCCTCTGTAACACTCGGTACGGGAGTACACCGAAACAGGAAAACGAAACGACAGCGCGGAACGCGTAAGGTACGCAAACGACGTCGCGGGAAAAACGCAGGTGCGTCCGCCCCCAAAATGTGAGAGGACCCAGGACGCTATACTGCACATATTAAGTATGTGCGTATGTACACGCACCGGCAGGAATGATGTTCCCTGGCGTTCGACGCGCGATGCTACACACTTGTAACAAAGCGCATACCTATGTATTACTGGAAACGTGGAGGAGGTGTGCAGCGCGAAAGGAGAAAATAGTGGGAGGCACTCTGATATTCTGTTCTTTGCGCAAGGCGCACGATTGAAACAGAAAGCGTAATTGGACGTGATGTCGGCTCGCGGTATCCTTTCGCTGCCTCACACATTTGTTACTAATACGAGTGAGATACTCCGGTATCTCTCGTTCGCCAATATTCATCATAATACTTTTATTATGCACAAAATATTGTAATTATGCATAAAAATTTTTAATGCTGTAAAAAATTTTGCATAATTATAACGTTATGTAATTTTGAGACTCATTGTAATAGTTTTGCATGCATTTATAAATTTGCAGTGTGCAAATAAAATTAATATTTTGTATCGCAAGATCGCAAAATTAAATTTACAGTTAAATATAAGAACATATAATAAAATGAATAAAAAAAAATATAATATAATGTATACATATATTTTTTATAAATTCAAATTTTTTTAAATTTATTTTATCATTTAACTGTAAATTTAATTTTGCCATCTTGCGATACAAAATATTATATTAATTTTTATGCATCTCGATCTTTAAATTTTATATCATTATGCATACTATTTAGTCGCAACGTCGCAATCAAAATTATATTCATGTCATCGTGAAACATGTATTAACGTCGAATGTCCTTAAATAAATCTTTTATTACACTGACAAAGCTGTCGCATATCGGCGCTTGCATCTCTTGTTTGATTGAACAATTCCAAATGCATTCCTGAATTGGTAGAAGAATTGATAGATGGAACGAAACTTAGAAAGAGCTGAGTAATGTTACTGCATCAGTCATTCAGACGGATCGCAACTTCTTTTTATACCTTTTCTCTACAGTTTGTTTATCTGTTTTCCTTTTCTCCTCTATTTTATATATGTGTGCGTGCGTGCGTGCGTGCGTGCGTGCGTGCGTGTGTGTGTGTGCGTGTGTTATTGCTTTCTTCTGCAGAGCATTTTTCTGTAATAAACCTTGTCATACCCTTCGTATATTGAAAAGAAAATTGACACTGACTCCTACAGCTTACAAATACCCGGATGTCATAATCGTTGTAGGAAAACCTGTCTTTTGTGGAAATTGCAATTAGCAACAACCAAGGTAATAACATAATCTTGCTTAGTGCAATGTGGCGGGCTTTCATCGAAAGACGGATATTGAGCACTTCATGCAGTCAATCGCATCTTCATCGGTCCGAAATCTTATGCTAGAAATTGTAAATATAAATTAATTCCTAACGATTCCTTAATGATATAAAATGGTTTGATACAACAGGGCAATAGGAGTCAAGCATAGTAATTCTTGTGCAATTCTTGTGATTTTGATGTCCGTCTGGACTATAATTAATATCAGAGTTTTCTCTCCTTCTTTTTTCTTTTTCTTTGCAATTAGCGTTTTAGATATATTGAAAATTATTTATTAATTTCAACATAATTGACACTGATTCGCTGAAAAAATTCAAAGACTGATTTTTGACTAAACTGATAGAGTTTAAGTGTTTGCGACATGATGAATTTTTGTTTTAGTGAGTTACCTTTTATTATTTTACAATACGTCGTTTTTGCTTCCAACAAATTTATCTTTTAATAACTTTAATACATTTTAGATTGTTATTAAAGTTCGTTTTTATAGTTTAGTTTCCGTTAATAGATGGCTCACTGGGATGAATTATATTGTAAAAAAAATTTTTGTAATTGACAACGTCATATTGTCTCTGAGGATGGTTCAAAAGTGAGTTGAAACATGTAATCGAATTAATTATTAATAAAGTTGTTTTGTTAACCGTTTGATTTGCATAAGAATAACTTGACACCTGTTGTATTCAATCGTTTTAGGAATCATAAAAGTGCGTGATGTGGATGTGGTCAAATTAACACTGCGCGATACATGTTTGTATATAAAGCCGTCAACTGTGCTCTTCGAACTCAAACCTTACGTCAAGAACATTGCGTCTGAGCTGTGCCAGTACATCGTCAATGAAAAATTTAAGTATTTTGTAACACTTTCAGGTGAAAATTTTATCATCGATTAATGTGATGCTGTAGATTTTTTGTGTGAAATTTATAATAAAAAATCATAGAGTGTGAGTTAATAGTTTATGCTTTAGATAATATTATAAACAGTGTGAAGAGTAAATGTACATTTTATTGCTAATTGGAAGCAGGCGCTTAAAATTCGATTTGAAATTAACTAAATTAAATTAATGTTCCTGCTTATAAATATTGTAAGAACTATATATTAACATTAAGTTATATATAAAAATAAACGCATATTTAAATGACATATCTGGATGTGTAACATTATTCGTTCCTTTCTTATTATCGCAGTGTTATCATATTACGCGCTATCATATTACGCAGCATCTTCCCGCTGTGACGGACGATCACGACCGTATTAAGCGTTCTCTTTATTTAAATCATTAAATAAAAGCGTATGATAAAATATTTTTGTGTGCAAGAAGAAGATATAACAAGAACGACAACGCGGGCGGGAAAGATGACGAAACATATGAGGAAGAGAGATATGCAAGTCTTTGTTACCAAAGTATTTTTGGTGCGCAGCGGGCGGCGGTGATAAAAAATACGAAACGCATAGCGAAACGTCATCACGCTTATCATGTTTATGTAATCCATCAAACCTACGTTTATATAAACAGTGATTCCCGGGGTCCTATCCCAATAAGGAAAGAAATATTTTTAAAACGTTTTTTTAATATTTATTTTTTATTAATTATACATTGTTATAAAAATAATATTTATTAAATATTTATTAAATATTTATTTATTCAATATTAATTTAATATTTATTCAATATTAATTTAATATTTATTCAATATTAATTTAATATTTATTCAAATTAATTTAATATTTATTCAATATTAATTTAATATTTATTCAATATTAATTTAATATTTATTTTACATTATTTATTTAATCGCTACAACATTCTCAGAAATATAAAGATTATGCGTTTCGCGGGTTTCCTCCGTGTCCAGATCCATTCTTGGAATATCAACATTTTGTGAACCTTGCAGTCCACTTCATCAGGGCGAGAAGCAGCCTGATACTAAGCTGTTCCTCTGTCGTTCCTGTTTATATTACACTACTTGGAGTGGTAAGGGGAAAAGAAGAGAATTGTGGGGAGGGGGGAAGATGGGGGAATCGGTCAGTCTTCAATAACCGGAAGAATGGTTTTCCATATTTTATTTATGTTGTAGCCATTATCTCTATTTAGTTAGTTTTTGTATCTCTATGGCTCCTCTATACTTTCTTGGAAAGTATGATGTAATGTTGGCTATTGTGATTGTTTTGTTAAAGTATTTGATGTCCTATTTCGATGTTGTGTTCTGATAATGCTGATTGCGTGACGTGTTTTAGCCTGACATCACATTGGTGTTCCTTTACCCGTTGGTTGACCATTCTCTCAGTTTCCGGTAGTGGCGTTGTAAAAACGTTCATAATCATTTTTCTTCTTATATTTTTTTCCTTTTCTGGAACATTGTTAAACTGTACTTTTATAAAATCCATGAAAGCATCATCTGCTGTCATAGTTTTCTTTTCCATATAAGCAAAAGGTAGTATAAAAGAAGGGCAAAGAGCCAATGACGTATATAAAAAAATTATAATTTCGATAAGCAAACTTAATACAAAACAATTAAAATACAATAAAATAAAACATAAATTATGTTTTATTTTATTCTATTTTAATTGTTTTGTATTAAGTTTGCTTATCTAAATTTATTTGAGATCGGTAATTCGGAAAAAAAGTAAGAACTCTTTCGATCGACCGACAGTAATTGTTATTGAACGCACGCATAAGGTGAGCTCGTAATTTCATCTCGAGCCTGACCTTAATCCTCGTCAAAGTCAGGGATTCGTCGTCCTTTGGTCTTTTTAAAACAATTCGGTACACGCAAACAGGCACCGGCAACGGACAATCGAAAGTTCTAGAACAATTCAATTCGCGCACGCGAGCGCCGCGCTCCGACGAATACGTCACGCGCTGTCACCAATCCCACGTACGGATTTTCTGTCGCGCATGACTGTTACGTTGAACGTCGTTAGAAAAGAATCCAAAGCGCCAATCAATTTTGTACAACTAATGCCACGCAATAATTACGATTGTGGCAAAATTTTATTGGATTTTTCCCAAGAAGAAAGCCCAGGCCGAAAGCAATAAATGCTTCGATCTCGCCGTTCCTCCTTCTTAGAGTTCTTAGAGTCATAGTCTCGCTACTATATCGTTTCGTAAAACCGCCGTGCTAACCGCTTAGTGAAAACCGCTATAAGACAGATCTTTTCGAGAAGTGCCGAGAAAATCGCCGAGATTTTCCATCACCGTGATTCCAAATACAATTTGGAAAAGGTGACCGCATTTAATATTCTGTTAATCTAATATTTAATTAATTATATTTTCTGAATTTGTAACTGTGCATATTAAAGAAAATTCTTTTGTTAAATTACAAAGAAACGGAGTTCTCTTTACTGTCATGTATCATATCAACAGTGTGCCGTTCTCTCACTCGAATCTTTCCGCGCGGTGCATTCCCGCACAAAATAATAATTTTTTTATATACATCATTGGCTCTTTGCCCTTCTTTTATACTACCTTTTGCTTATTAGTACAGAGCCTTTTTTATTACTTTTAATTTTCCATATAAGCTGAAATCCTATGATTCATTTGAATTAATGATTGCTTTAACTCCTTCGTTTCGTCAACTTTCCATTTTTTCATTTTTGGTCCAATATTTTCTTTATTAAAACGTTTACAAATGTCTCTGGCGTGAAGTAAAATTCACATAAAAATGCGGTTTACAGCAATCGAAAGAGTCAATTCTTGTCTTTAATTTGCTTTGTTATAGACCTCTATACGATTTTTTTTTCACCGAATTATTCAACATTAAAGCAAAAAGAATCATTTTTGCTTCAACGTTGAATAATTCGGTGAATACAAAAGTCTATAAAAAAGCAATTTAAAGATAAAGATTCACTCTTTCGAAAACTGTAAACTCCATTTATGCGTAATTTTTAATCGTGAAACTTCGCAAATTTCTTAAATAATTTTGAGAATATATGCATCTTCATTTATGGCTCAGTGAACTCACGCACATGTAAGACCGGCCGTCAAAGTGTTAACCACGTTCGTATCTGTGTTGTAGTCCCCAATGGTCACAACATTATCTCTCAGTAAATTATTGTTACTCTCCTTCTCTACATATTCAGTAAATCTTGTATCATGACTATTGCGCGAATAATACATCAACATAATTATATCATTGTAGTATTCGTAATTAACTGTTACTGTCTCCCAATTTCCTTCATATGATTCTATCGTTTCAAACTTGATTTTATTGTCTATATAAAACAATACCCCACCAGTTCTGTTGGATTTCGAGTCCCCACGAATAAATCATAGCCGTTTATTTGTAACTCGTGATCCTCTATTTCATTCGTTACATGTGTCTCTATAAACCTTGCTACAATCCAGCCTACATTTATTAACCCTTTAAAGTACACATTTTTCTTTACGTAGAATTAAGTTGCAATTTGTTACTCGGGGGTTTTCGAAGTTGCTAATTACGAATTTGATCTCAGATTTTCGAAATTCAAAATAGCGGATCCAAAATGGTGGAACGATTTTCAAAAAATGATTTGATTTTGATGAAACTAGGTACTTTTAAATAAGTTTTAAGTCGCTGGTTACAATTCTGGAATGGATTTACGAAATTCAAAATTGTAGGTCAAATATGACCGACAAATATTAAAAATGATTTTGTAGCTAGAATTATAAAATTCAAAACAGGCAATCGGAGTTTTTGATTCTCACATTCGACATTACCCAGAACTAACGGCATGGACGTGGCGAGTATATAGTTCCATTTTTTTTATATTTTTGATATTTTTTATTTTTTTCCTATTTTTATATTTTATATAATTTTTTTTTTAGTGATTTTAAAAACTAACGAATACCTACTTTTATCCAGATCAAATCACTTTTCGCAATTTGGTCCGCCATATTGGATCCGCCATATTGAATTTCGAAAATCCGATATTAGATTCGTAATCAGCGATCTCGAAAACTCCAGTGTACTCGGTTTCATCTTGATCAGGTCGCTTTTTGCAAATTGGTCAATCATCTTGGATCCGTCATTTTGAATTTTTTAATTTTGACTTCAGATTCGTAATCAACGACCCAAAAACCCTCTCAAACTTCATTTTTGACTAATTAGTTATTGTTGATTAGTTACAATCACATTTATTGTTAAAAAGGAATGAATTTTTCCAGTTTGTTGATTTATAAAATATATTTTGTTAACATTTTCCACATTTTATTTATAACAATTGATGTTCTACAAAATTGATAATGTCGTTGTAATTTCCAATATGTTATTAATTATGTGAAAAACATAAACTGAAATTAATAAGGTGCCAAATATGTAGGACACTATCACAAAGGGATAAAATATCATATATATATACAATTTCAATCTTATGCCTTATGAATCTCTGAATAGATACATCATAATATTAGATACATCATAATATTTTTATTTGATTTAATTTTACACATTCATTGTTATACGTTATCACCAATTGTACTCTTTTTTTTTCTCTATTTCTTGCCTAAGATATAGGCAGTCGGCGTCGTATGCAGAATGATCCGAACTGAAATTTTTGATCTTTGAGGTTTTAAATTTATTCTCACAATTCATACACACATTTTTTTACTTAACTATTACATTCTTTCGTCGCATGTTAACCGCTACAAGTTCCATACGCTTCATCTCTAGTGCAATCCTTCACAAAGTATAATATGTAATAATCGCATCACTTAAAATACCTTAGAATTTCTAAATAGTTCTGAACTCTACATATTTTCCGTCGAATATTCAATTTTTCTCTCTAAGCACGTGCTCCCGGGTCAATATGTCTACTTCCGCTATTATCATGGCTCTCATTGTCCTTTTATTTGTTGCTTTAAATATAATTTTCCTATTTATGTTTACTGTCGTCAATCCATTTTGTCTTCTTATTTTATTTCAGAAGTCTTGTTCATTTTCACTGTTTTCTACTTCCACGTCCATTATTTTTATCTTTAATTTTTTATTTGTTGTCTGAATTTCATACTTTTCACCCAGACTTTTAAAACTTCTTCTTTCAATTTATCTACTTGTAATTTATCTTTACAACCAACTACTACTATTCTCTTGGTTATCTTTTTTATCTTGGTAACTCCCACTCTTAGCTTAATAGGAACTTTATTTTTAATCTCCTTTTTTAATTGTGTCACTAGAGATACGCCTAGCCTTTTTTTTAGGTTTTGATAATGACTGTGCATATTTTTCACCGCTTCACCATAACACTTTATCTTATCTTCTCCCATTCCTGTGGTTTTGTATACAATTACTTATTTCCTTCCTTATCGCTTCATTTATTAAAGTTCCTGAGTACTCAGCCACAGAATCAAACGGCGGTTACAAAATTGTAGCCACACACATACACGAGCCTATGTATATGTGCTCTCAACGCGTCAAAAGCACTGAACTATATATACACTGAAATGGGCATCAAGGAAAATTCCTGCAAAATGGCTGCAATTGATCAATTGCCATTTTAGTTGGGATGATATTTAAACGAATCAGAAGCGTGCGCGCGCGCTGCGATCAATGTATCGATCGATGTATGAAAATCTATATGGACATAAATGGTACGTAAACAAAAATAATATCACTTCGATTTTATTATTAGGTGTTGGAATTAATTCGTAGCGTTTTACAAGTGATGGGGAAGTACTTTCATTAATGTATTTTTTAATGCTCATGTGAAATAAATAACATTCTTTCATTAAAAAAACGCTACGAATTAATTCCAACACCTAATAGTATATTCAATAAAATAACATTAATAACACTTTTCATATCTTACGTCGTTAACACATATGCAGGAATTAATACATTTAATACAAAAATTCTTACCTATGAAATGAAATGCCCTTTTTATTTCTCTGCCCACACCAGGCACACAGCACTTCATGCTTTGCACATTTTACAGTCACGCGATTTTATAATCTTTTAAAGTAATCTTTCAAATACATCTCCACACACGATGATCTTGCTGACATATGCGTCTTACTAGAGAACATTAAATGTAAGCGCGCATGAACACCTGAAAGCTTCTGATTCGTTCTTATATTGACCAAATTAAAATGGCGCTGATCAATTGGTGCCATAATTTTCAATGTGTAAACAATTGACGACAACAGAGAAAAATATCAGGGTGCTCTTCGTCTCGAACCCAGGCCTGTTCTCTCCTCCGAGTTGGTAGACTTTCGCTCTGCCACTGAGCCACACAGCCTTGACGCTGTTGGTATCTCTATTGTGTGTATATCTAGTAAATTTCTTACAAATGCTTCACAGCGGAGATGCCCATTCCAGTGTATATATAGTTCAGTGACCGAAAGTGAACACATGTACATAGACTCGTGTTTATGTGAGTGTGTGTGTGTGTATGTGTGTGTGTGTGTGTTACAGTGCCTCGCCACAATAAATGGCTGAATTTATAGGCGTGAAAAAGTAAAAATTATGTTGCATGCCATTTCGTTATTATTTGCTTAATTGTGAAAATGTATTAGGTGTTGGAATTAATTTGTAGCGTTTTACAAGTGATGGGGAAGTACTTTCATTAATGTATTTTTTAATGCTCATGTGAAATAAATAACATTCTTTCATTAAAAAACGCTACGAATTAATTCCAACACCTAATATAATAACTTATTTCGTATTTATCAAAGTCGTCGATCAAATTATCGATGAAAATTAAAGTTATCTTTTTAAAGGAATTTTATATAAAAGCATATATTTTACTCATTTCGACAGCTGTCAGACCGTGTTTCTGCTCGAATATAGACTCACTTTACGTGCTTTTTACGACCATTTACTGACTATTATAGGAGGAAAGAATAATTTTCATCGATTTTTACAAGTATTTGAAAGCGATCTCGTCATTTCGTTTCATCCAAATTGTCTTTATTTACAAATGGCATAAATTAATGTGTATTTCTCGCTTCTGACGTCATAATTCCAACATGGCCGCTGCGACTGCTCAGAAGCCTTAATGACTTCAATTTTGACATCTTCCAATTTAATACTTCCGTTTTAACTGAATGTAATTTTTTCATTAATAACCTCTTTTATAACATTTTTAATTATACTTTTTTCAATTATTTCCTCTTTTATCTGTTTTATCACTGCATCATTTTCGTACTGTAATCAGCTGATTACAGGAAAAATAGTAAACATACAATATAAATATTCATAGGCTATAAGCTATTACAGGACAAATATTACACCAGCAGTAATGTATAACCATATGTATATATTATTGCGAAAACTAAAAAAAATTACATTATTTTCTCATGTAATCATTCTTCTAATGTAATTTAACGTTTTTGTCATCATCATCCGTGGTTACTCTTCCCCAAGCTATATAAATTTTTAGTTAGTATTGTTTTTTGCGATCACCCATCCAGCCTGTGACTATACCCAACGTTACTTAACCTTCAAAATCATACGGGAACTGATGAACCCTGAACATTTCTTGTTTATAAAAACGTAATTATGATAGATTAGTTCAATAGATATTGTCAAATACAAATATGTATAGTTGAAATACTTTTTTTTCATAAAAATAAAATTATATAATACCTTGGTGAAAATTTTTTTCATAATTTCTATACGAATTGGAACATTTTTCAGAAATACTCAGATATACTCAGAAAGTTTACATCTTCTCTCAGAATTTTTCATACAAATGAATTCTGAAATATTCAGTAATTTCTCATCCCATAATTTCTAAAAAATATTTTAAAATTTTTCAGATTTTATAACATTTTGTCAGAAATTATACTTATAAAAAGTCTTAGAAATTTTACGATATTTCATAATTAACATGTATGAAAAATTTTGAGCAAACATGTAGATTTTTTTAGAAATGTTCCAATTCGTATAAAAAATGTGAGAAAATTATAAAATTATATAGAAATTCTAAAAAATTATATAAAAAATTCTGAGAATTGTCAAGGTAGTTCTTTTAAACTAATTTGTACATATACCCGATGAGATGTTAAAGTTTAAAGATTAATATATTCATGGATGTATAATCTTCTTGTATAGTGATTTGAACACAGTAGTTTTTGTATTATAATGATTACACGTGTGTAATCATTATAATACAAAAACTACTGTGTTCAAATCCACTCTATAACATTATTATCGGCGTGTAATCCTTCTATTATAAAAATTTATTGATTTCAATATTTGTATTACCTAACTGCACGCATGTACCGTTGAGTATAATAATTTCGCACGAGATTATAGTTATCATACAATATCTAGTCAGCAATTCTTTTCCGTAAGGGCCTCCTATTATCATATATATTTCAAATTTACCTTTACAAGATACCTTTATAAAGTACTAATTCACTCGCTTGTGTATGAGCTCTTGAGACACTATGTATTCGATGGTTGAGATGACTATGGATGGATGGCGCTAGTGCATGAAACGTTCAGTTATTTTATCGTTATTCATCCCGACTGTGCTTTATTTTGGCTCTTGCCATTTGTTTTTGGCTCTTGCTGTTCGTCCTAAGTGTCGTTGCGTTGTGTTTCTATATTAGATACATATTAAATAAATAATTCATCTACATAGAAACGTGTCTCATTAATATAGCGGTCACGCGGAATTGATCAAATTCCAACATTGGTTATGGGCCCAGATTTCGCTCGTTAGTAAGCTATTCTTGAAAAGGAAAATCCGCAAAAGGACATCGACTGAAAACTCGTCTGAAGCGAACACAAGCTCGATTATACTGATCAACAAATGATTATACTGCGAAGTCGAGAAAATTATGGAAACATGGAAAATTGCCATGGAAAATCTGTTGGACATAGATGCCTTGTGGAAGGTATTCTGTCTTAGGAAGAAAACGCTGATAAGAAGATGAAGACGAAGGAAGATTATGTTCAGCGTGAACAGTGTTGTTAGACGAGCCGGATTTCTGGAGCATGCGTGACGATGAAGCAGCGAGCACAATGGTGTAACGTAATGTGTAGCCAGTGTAGGAAAAATGGGCGCGTAGTCTTGGCGAGCTCCGTGTAAGAATGGACTAGATAAAGCTAAGGTAAATATAATTTGCTTTAATTAGTTTTATTTTTAATATATTTTATTTAAATATATGGAAAAAGAAGCAATTAAGAAACGTAAAATTAGGATATTTCAATCTTTATGATTAGATGAAAACGCGTTTAAAGGATGATTAGCTTCTTATCACCAAAAAAACAAAGCAATATATACTGCATGCAATAAACTCGTCAGATGTTGTAAAACAGATTTGATTTAATACACACACAGCTAAACATATTGAAAATATAAATTTAAAAAAATCAATTGATAAAGATGACAATAAATTAATAGAATTATCATAAAGATAAGATTAATGAGCCGAAATTAAATTATCAGCATTTTATGCTGAACATAATGTCACTTTTTATATCACACATCACTTAATTCCACTATTAAAGGATATTTGCATGGATCCTAAAGTTGTACAAGATTTTACATTAGGTCGACTGTGTGCGTGTGCATGTATGTATATCATTAAAGATATAGTAGCAAAACGTGAAGTCGAAAAAGTTATCGATAACCTACAATCTTCTAAATTTTTAATTTTAATCGACCAAAATATCGATATTTCAGACTCAAAATTAATGTGTGTTCTGGTTCGATATGTTTCTCCCGTAAATAAAAAAGTTGTGACACAATTATTAGAATTAGTTTCTTTAGATGCTAGAGATTATTCCGCGAATAAACTTTTTGAAGTATTTAAAAATCTTTTAGAAGATAAAAAAATTCCATTAAGAATATTGTCGGAATGGCATGTAACAATGCATCAGTTATAATTGGATGCAATAATTCTTTTATGCAATGTTTAAAATTATAATAGAAGTACTGCGATTAGTAACATTAAATTGTATTTGCCATTTTTCCGCGATTGTTGCCAGTAAAGCTTGCGAAAAATTGTCTTCTTGCGAAAATTTAATTAGAAGTATTTCAATTATATATTTCGAGCAATGCGAAACGATGTGCACTTTTACGAGAATTTCAAGAATTCTTCGAAGTGGAAAGGAATAAAATTATTATTAAAATTATTAAAATTATCAAGTATACAAAGAAGAGCATAAGAAACCACAGCACAAGTTGTAGTTTGTGATATTTAATTATTATTACATCAATTAAAACATTAAACGTTTCGGCCACAATCTGGCCATCTTCAATAAATTCATAATATTCTTAAGACACAGAGTTACATCTAGTTGGCATTAAATTCAACCGTCGTATGTTATGATTATATAAACATTTCTATGAGAAGATGCTTCGTACAATAATGTTAAAACGCCCAAAATCATATCACGAAAAGTGTAGAACGAGAATTTCCAGATTCTAATTTAAAATAAATTTGTATATCATTAATATCTTCTAATCGGAATATAAAAGAATAGAATCGTTACCTGTTTTACAGCAAAAAAATATAGCGATGAATCTCAAATACATCCTTTGCATAAATAGAAATTTGTCGTGACATTGTGTGTTATTATTAGTCGTATATTTTACCACTATTTATATATATGAGTCAACAATTTGAAAGTTCTAGAATTATTTATTAAATGAGAGAGAGATCTTTCTTTAGAAGAGGAAGATAAACATCAGGCAAACCTTCCGTGTCACTTTGCTATCCGTATCACTTATTGATACCCACTTGTTTAGCCTTTTATATGTATCATTTCAGAAATTTTTCTTTTCATTAATGATTGTTCTGTATCTAAAATTCTTATGTTATCCCAATCCAATTCATGCATCTCATTCAACCGGTGACGTGAAACCACTGATATCTCTGAAGTAGATTTTTTTATGTCAGCTTTATGTTCTTTTATACGAGTTTTTAATTTCTTTTTAGTTTAGCTAACATAAGACGATTCACAATTTAAACAATTAATTTTGTAAACAACTCCACAATGGTCATCCTTAAGCAAAGGATCCTTTTCTGTCTTTATAAATGTATTCAATTTATTCATAGGTTTATAAGCAATATTAAAACAATGAATGTGTGAAAGTTTTTTGAATTTTTTCGATACTTTGCTTAAGTATGGTATTGTGAAAAATTTTTTCTTTGAATTCGTATTAGAATCACATTCATTATTATTTTCTTCGCGATTTTGATCTAAATTAATTCTATTCTCCAATTTTTATTCTCCAGTTTTTATTCTATTTTTAATTGTTGAAAATATGAATTTAAGAAGATAACCATTACTTAAAAAAGTGTGAATTAAATCAGAGATGTTTTTTTCATGAAATTTAGAATGGGATAAAAGCAAAATTCTATCAAATTGCCTAATGACTACTCCCCTTTTATATACTAACAGATGATTCGAAAAATAGTTTAAATATCTTCCAGAATTGATAGGTTTTTTATAAATATCAAAGGTAATACTTTCTTCTTGTCTCATTAATTTAACATCTAGAAAATTAATGCCGTTTTCATCACTAAAATCAACAGTAAATCTAAGCCTTTCATGATATTTTGTTTATTTTTAGCAGTAATTGAAGATAAATTAAAATCTGCGGAAGTTATTTTATTTCACCTAAACAATCAAAGCGTATTTTTTATTTTTAAAATGTGTTAAATTTTTTTAACATCTTTATTCCAGTCACGTAAAATTTTAGTTCACAAATTATTTGAAGGTAGCCAACAATTGATTCGTCAATTAGATCGAAATTTTATGACAGTAAATTCTTTAAAATGTATTAATAATTTAAATGTAGATAATGAGCAAAATACATTAAATTTAGAAAATATTCATATTGGATTGGAATATGACAATCTTTTAAAATTATTATCTTTGGAATGTAGACAACAAATTAAATTAGCATGTTTAGACTTTTATAAAACAAGAAACAACCTAATGCGTCGCGCGGAATAGCTCGCTGGGCAAATTAATCGGGTAGGGAACGAAAGAAGTTCGTTGCGGAGAGAGAAAGCGCTTATATATAATGCAATTATATACGAATGCAATTATGTAGCAAGATGAAATACAAATACTCTATGCAGCACGATACTAACATGTAATTTAGAATATAATAAAATAAGATACAATAGAATAATGATAACGCTCGCTACACACGACATGGGTCTAGACGCTGGTGTCGCGACGTGGTAACGCGAAACGGATGCTAGCGCGGCGCGGGTACGCCAATACGATTGCGGCGCGGCAGCGCGAAACGCAAGTCGCGAAATTCGAATGTGCCTATGGCACATCTTAGTGTAGGCGCGAGCGCAACTGTCTGTCGAAAACACTCAACGGAGACGGAGAACATTCCACCCCCTTTGCTCTTGCCGATCGCGTCGTGTGTAAGGATGCCCTTCGATCGGAAACGCCCAATAGAGGCAGAGATCGCTCTATTCCTTTGTCTCGTCTACTCGGCGGATACTGCGAGAAGTGGCTTCCAAGTGTGTTGAGAATGCTCAACGGAAGCGAAATCCGCTTCACCCCCTGAACACGATGTCGACCGGAATCTTGCGGTAGGAAAATGCTCGTAGCAGATCAGGATTGCTAACGAGCTGATAGAATCTGGTCATTTTGTAGGAACCGGAGCAAAAGCCTTCTCAGAAAAATTCGCAATCTTTTATATGATGGATTTTTGGCAGCGCCGTGAATTCGGCGAAGTTCGGTCCGGTTCGTATATTCTCGCCGAGTTGTACCTCCACATGTGTGACGGTACAAATATCTGTCGCGAGGTAGCGCTCGGCAGCATTCGGTCGTTCTCGCGGAACTTCGGCTGGTACCTATAAATTATATTTGCTGTTTTCTTTAAAAAAATATTCGGATGCACCGCTAGCACTGCATGTAATACAGCGGCATCCGACTGATTTGGCCGGGAATGATGCGGTGTTTTCGGGACGCATCGTTACAAATAGCAAAATATTAGCACATAAAGATTTTAATGATGAAATGTTTTCAAATTTACAGTTATTAGTAGAAGCAGTTCTTTTTTTATCTCATTCTAATGCCGAATGAATTTTTTCTACGGTAACTGACACCAAAAATAAAATAAACCAATTATTTAACGATACTGTTTCTGCAATTTGCGTAATTTTGCGGTCAAATTTTCAAGCAGAAGACATTAATTGTATTAATTTCAAAATTGGTCCTAAACACTTAGAAATTACATAATGCACAAAATTTATATAGAAATAAAAACACATCTGATGAGATTTAATATCATTTCACTTTTATTTTTTTTTTTATTTTGTTTAATGACATACATCTAGTCAATATTTGCCAATGCATGTTAGAATTATTATATTTGCACGTTGAAGTTGTTATATTTTATATCACATGTTATTATTATTAATCATTTGTATTGTTTCAAATTTTAAGTTAATTTAAAGGCATGTGATTATTTAAATCGTTAATTAATAATTTTTGTTATTAGATTTATAAATAACAAAAAATGCAATAATTTTTATGATATAATTAAATATTTATGTTCTGTTTGATTTAAATTTTATTTTTATATTATTATTAAATATTTTAATATATTTTTTGCAATTTTTTAATATTATATATTCTTAATCTTTATTAAATAATATTAACATTGTTTTTTTGTATTAAGTACGTCACAAAG
>NW_011626826.1:2356528-2425807 GCF_000204515.1 Acromyrmex echinatior | reverse complement strand
ATAAATATTCATAAATATTTATTATTTATTTTTTTAAATATTATATAAATATTTTATACATATTTTCTATAAACATTATTCGAAAACATTTAAATACAGACTAAATACAGACCAAATATTTATATAATATTTATGATGAATATAAATAAATATTTCTGGAAAATACTTTTTACTGAGATTACAATGTCTTATTAAGTATTTTCATAGCATTTACTACAATATGTGTGAATAAATGTGTAAATATGTGTAAATATTTCATAATATATATAATAAATATTTCTGATCTGTATAATCTAAGATGACAGAAATATTTACAAAATATTCAAAATAAATCTTACAAATATTTTGTAAACATTTTATAAATATTATGTGCTGTTTGAGATATGACAAAAATAAGAAAGAAAAAATATAAATAAATTTAGGAAACTACAAATATAAAAAGATGTGATATTATTAAAAATATAGTCATTCTTATTTAAATTACGCAATTTATAAAAGACAATCATAAGAATTTTATTTTCGCATTTGTAGAATTTCTTTTTAGCTGATGTTATATATACGAGCAAGCCACAAATATATGTATAAATTATGAATTTTTATTTCTTTAATCATCTAAATAGATCATATTTTTATCGTATTAGCGTAATGTTTAGTTTCTGAAAAATAAGGGAGATCTTTAGAAAATCTATCGGCGACTTTCCTTTCAAAATGCAAAGAGATACACGAGATTTCAAAGTAATAACAATTAATGATCCTGAATTGCGCGAATTATAAATATAAAGTTCCAACTATCAACGACATTTGTGAAGACGAGCAAATAAGTAAACGTGCAAAGTGACTCCACTTGGTGTAATCGCATTCACACTTAAGGTTACAACTATACTTACGCTCTTGTATTGCGGATAGTGCTTATCAATGTAGGAAACCGCGATGTGCGTGGCGTGCGAGACGTCGTCGGCGGTGCTCGACTCACTTCGCTGTCTTCTGCTCTCCTCCATATCTAAAACCTCGTCACTATAGGAAAAAACATGAGAGACTAAGTACGTCGAGCTGTATTTAAGGTCTTTCGACCGCGCGATATTCGCAGAACACGATTATTCGCGTTGTCAAAAGGAGTTACACAGATGAGAGAAAAAATATTTTTATCAAATTAAGATTAAACGAATAGAAAATATTTAACGAGATACATAAATCTCGAAAAAATATTTTTATAAAGATCGTGAGCAAACATTAAAAAATAACAAGAATTATAAAAATAATCATAAAAGGACATTCAATAATATCTGAGGAGAAGGAAAAATAAATATATGCGACTAAAATAATATCTTCACGTAAGAAAGAAATTAATTATAATTAATCTAACGATGTCTAATAGTGTCAAATGTTCATTCGACCGGTGCATCTGTACCCTAAAATCAAAGGAAGGGCTGATCTTCCAATTAGGGCAATGTGTTACCATCTCTCTTGTGCACGGGTTGCATTTTTTTTTGGTGACATGCTGACGACAAGTTCGGAGAGAGAAACAATTGAAAGCGTTAGTTACCACCTCGAGTTGCTGCGCTTGCTCGCGTCTTGTTTGCCGGCCTGCAAATTCGGCAGGTCCTTCTGACGTTTCTTCGTCTCCAGCCAGATCCGCCAGTAAAGGAACGTCATTATCATGACAGGAACATAAAACGCGGCGATGGCCGTGCCGAAGGTGATGTAATGATTCGTCTCGATGAATTGGATGTAGCACGAGGCTTTCGGCACAGTCCTTTGACCCTCGATATACGGCCATGCGTAGATCCAAGGTGGCCAAAGAAGCAGCGATATACCCCAAGCGGATCCTGGAACGTTCATTATGTTGTTGTCTGGAGTAGTTTTTAATGAACATTTGGTTATATTTATTGCAAATTTTATTTTATTTTTTAACAAACATATGACTGTAAAAAATTCGAGAACTCCAGACTCTTATTCGAAGAATTTGTTTTTATGTATCTATTAATATTAAAAAGATCCTAGTTTAGAACGAAACGTTTGTTAAAAATTTAAAAGACATTAAATAAAATTAACTATCAAGAATCAGCGTTGGCTCTTTTTACCTTTTATTATTGTTTTCAACTGAGCCTAATAATTCAATTCTTATTCGAAGGCTTTGGATGATTATTTATCGCGAATATTAATTTAGACTTATCTGCTAAATATAAAGTAACATTATATTAATTTGTAATTTCTCACTAACAATATATTATATAAAACACATATTGCGCGCGCGCGTGTGTGTGTGTGTGTGTGTGTGTGTGTGTGTGCACGATAATTACATTATTGAGTAGAAAATTATATACGAAAAAAAAAAACAATTTTGCTGAAGCATAAAAAAATTTAGTTAAATACAGATCTGAAAATAATTTTGTTGGACCAAAACAATTATGTAGAATATTCAAACGTTGACGGCAATGTTGCGAAAAGTTTTAATTCTAGTCAACAATTTAAGCGTCCTATATAATTATTTTGATAGTCCAAACAAAATTATCTTCAGATCTGTATCAATTTTTAAATACTTTGGTAAAACTTCTTTCTGTAACATTGATGTAATGTGTTACTTTATGGTTAGCGGGTGTATTGAAGCATACTTTCGAGGCTTTCACGGATATTTTCTTTAAGGAAGTTATGCGAGGTTTATGGGTTACCTCTGTGACTTGATACATCGTTAAATGCCAACGTTTCGTGAATATTGCAGATCACTTATCAGGGCGAGAAGCAACCTTATACTGATCAGTATCAGATTGCTTCTCGCCCTGTTCAAGCGAACTATAACGTTCACGATACTACAATGTTCACGAAACGTTGGCATTTAACGATGTATCAAGTCACGGAAATAACCCATAAACCGCGCAACTTTCTATAATATATTGGAATACGTTAATTTATTATAAACACGATATAAATTATTTTATCAATGTCTACTCGAACTTTTTAAAAAAGAATGGCTTAAAAATTTGTTGATTTTTCAGGCAAAAATGAAGCAGTTTTAAATCGCAATTAATAAATTATATATAACCTTTAGTACACAATTGGATCATTCATGTGCTGCGCATTTCTTCTCTTTGAAATACCAGGAGTACCAAGTATAATTAGTTACAACATTTATGTATAATTTTTTAAATACAACTTTACAAATACATTTTTACGATGTTAAAGTTGATATATTCGTAAAAGTGACACAAAATAATCGGAACACGAACGATTCATCGTGTGAATTAAGAATTAAAAAGGAAAATCTCCGAAGAGAGACAATTTTGACAAAAATTTCTTGAATCTCGGAAATTCTCTTTCGAGAATTCTATGATTTCTCCAGACGGAAAAACATTTCAGGTTTCCCAACAATTTTTTTTTACGTCTCACCCCATTTCATAAATTTAATATATACTCACCGATCATGACGGAGGCTTTGAAGGTGGTCCTCTTGGCCCGATAAGTAAGCGGACGCGTGACGGAGAAATATCTGTCGAAGCTGATGATGAGCAGATTAAGGACCGACGCATTACTCGCGAGATAGTCGAGGGCGAGCCACGTGTCGCACACGAGGGGACCGAGCGGCCAATAACCGAGTACCGTGTATATCGTAAAGAGGGGCATGGAGATTAGGCCGATCGCGAAGTCGGCCACCGCCAGGCTGAAGAGGAAATAATTGGAGATCGTCTGCAAATTCTTATCAATCTTGAATGATATCATGACCATAATGTTGCCGACGACCGTGGTGAGACTGAGGATGACGGCGATCACCACTATCGTCACACGCTCCCATATCGCGTATTGATGGGGCTCACCGCCACAGTCG
Source organism: Acromyrmex echinatior (assembly GCF_000204515.1). The sequence continues at coordinate 2,421,987 of NW_011626826.1, read as the reverse complement.
AGACCGTTGCTGATGCTGTAGTTGTCATTGCCGGGTATCTCCACCATCGGAGTAACGTTCATGTCTGACGGACTATCTCTCGTCCTCTCTCCCTGTCTCTTCTCTCTTTCTCTCTCTCTCCCTCTTTCTTCTCTCTCTTTCTTTCTCTTTATTTCGTTAATTCAGATAATTTCGACAGTCCCAGTGCCTTATCTATATCCTCGGGGTGCCTCCGGTTCGCGCGGGCAATCGCGCGTTCTTTGATCCTCTCGCGAACGGATCCCTGGAGCTCGTACGCCCACGCGGCCGTGCGCGCGCACGCACGCCCGCCCGCACGCACGCACGCACGTACGCACGCACGCACGTACGCGCGAACGCGCGAACGCCTGCACGCTTCCGATACCCCTCGTCGCCGTACACCGGGATTCGGCGAACGGCACCACCTTCACCGATGCTACCGTCGCGATCTCTTCCCTTCTCCACCACCTCCTCTTCCTCGTTCTCCTCGTCGTCGTCGTTCTCCTCGTCTTCGTCTTCCTCCTCCTCTTCCTCCTCCTCCTCCCCCTCTCCCTCCTCCTCCTCCTCCTCCTCCGCCGCCGCCTCCTCCTCCCCCCCTTCCTCCTCCTCCTCCTCCTCCTCCTCTTCCTCGTCCACCGCCTCCGTCGTCGTGCTCTCGCTAGGTGGAAGGTAGTGTCAACTACATCCCACGTTTGCTCCTCTCGGTGGAGACATTGAGTCTACGAGAAAAGACAAAGCAAATATACCGAAAAATTATATCAGAAATTATTAGCATAGTAACATTAATGGGGTCATATCAATGATCGGAATCAATATTTACTTTCTCACAGATATTCGATACATTATAGTTCTCCGATATATTTATATTTCATTCGACGTTTGCTTCTAAGCAAATATCAATAACTGTGAGATACATGCAGAAACGTTTCCTCATGAATACTTCTGTGCGATGACAAAAGGGAATTTAAAGTATAAACTAATACGTGACTTTTATTAAAATCTGTATAACCGAGATTAACTTCCCTGCTACTGCCGAGATACAGCTATTCATTCGACACAAGTACTCGTATCGCGCGACAGACGACTTGCCTTAATCCTCGTCATCGCGCTTTAGAGACACTAGTGGCATATTAAAAAAAAAAAAAGGAAAAAAACGAGACGAAGAAAGAAGAGAGAGAAAGTTCTTTTGTCGTACTTCGGCACGGCATGAGACTACTGTCAAGCGTACCGCGAAAAGCGCAACCAATGCCGCGGGGCTTCCACTCTGTTTCCCTCAATTCGCGCGAAAGACTTTGCACTTTTTCTCTCCTCTCTCTTGACCGCCACTTCATCTTTAAGGGGATCCTAAAATCGTCTGTTTTACCGATTCAGGAGGACTTACACATATACGATTTACGTGTCACTAACACATCGCATTAAAGTAAATGCCCCAGTGATCGGACATGTAGCTATTTAACAGTGTATGTCCGGATAATTACACAAAATTTATTATTATTAATCTCAAACGTTTCTTTTATTACAATATTATTATAATTATAATGTATTTAAAGATTACAATTAAATTATAATATTATATGTATTTAAAAAAAATGTTTAGGATAGTAATGGTATAAATAAAGTTTTGCGTAAAATACACTGTTAAATTTAACTAATTTTAACTTGTCACTCTGTGTGTGTGTGTGTGTGTTCTTACTCAATGTATTGTTATTTTATACTAAAGTAATGAATGAATTTAACACTGTATAGTTAAATTTATTGAGCAGGAGCGCAGTGGCGATTTAAATTAGTCGAATTTGACACTATAGAATTAACAGTGTAGATACATTTCCGGTCACTGGAACGTTTACCATATTACATCGATATTGCATGTGCAAATTTTCGAATTAATTAATCCTTCGTATTAGATACCTCAGTCTAGATATCGTTAAGAGATTGGACACCGTTTAGACCACTTCTGATTGGTCTATCATATTTTTCAAGACTTACTTAAGATATCATAAGATGCATGGATATCTCATTCTATCTTAAAGATTCTGAAAAATATGATGAACCAAACGTATGGTGTTCAATCTCTTACTTGAGGATCTCTACCTAAGTCTAATTCTAACAACTCATGTTTGATCAATCCTAGTCCAAACTAAGATTGTTTTATACGTATATAAAAGTACAAAACTTTTATTTAAAAAAATATCGTTACGAATTGACGCCAGAAATCGATAAAAAAATTAATTCTCCAACTCCTTTTCGGCATAAAGTCGACTGATTTGGACTACGTTATCGTTTACTCAATTATATATGTGTATATGGAAAGAATTTTTAAATCTTCATATAAGGGCAGTTAGAAAAATACTTATTTGAAAAATAATGGATAAAACAGACGACTTGAAGATCTCCTTAACGAGCTACTTATTCATCATTAGCGAGCAAACCGGACGTGTTCGAAATGCATCTCAAACTTATCAAGCGTTCGCACTTCCGTTTTTGGAGTACAAACTATAATGTGTTTACTCTGCGATTTCCGCGTGTCAGCTTCTATACGCCACTTATCGAACTTGAAAGCGAGAGAATGGATTATCGATGATCAGTTAGATCCTTTTTTTTCGCTAACGCGCAGTAATCTCCTGAATCTTAATTCCGACATGATAGAAAATATGAAAAAGACATGATAGAAAATATGGAAAAATCTCTCGCGCGTCTGTTACACGAATAAAAATTCCATTAAGGAAACTTTCCGATCCGACGTTGCATTTCTCCGTCAACAAGATTTACTTGTTCCGTTAAAAAATTCAAAAAGACAAAATTAACTTATGCCACGACTTCGGACATGTACTGAGAGGTTCGCTGTAATAAGCGCGTTTTAATACGGAAGTAACACCATCGAAGCAGCTTGCGCAGAAAATGTCGAGCCGAAGTTTCGAACCTGTTATCGTCTAGAATCACACAATTCGATCGCGTTCCTCTCGTGCGCTCATCTCGTCGTCGAAAACATGAAGATGCCTACTCGCGGGGATGCGGCGGCGGTCCAATTACGGACGTATTTCACTTGCTGACTTGTCTATTTAAACGCGCGCCGCTTCGCCGTGGCGGTCTTAATATACTCGGAGGGAATTTTGCGTGTCACGAATTAGATCCGCCTGTGCAACGGCGCATCCGAAAGAGCTGTGCCAAGACAGTTAATTTGCACAATTAACTGACATTTGTAGGCAGACGAAATAGAGACGGCAAATAAAATGCGTTTAATAAATAATTTTCTCTCATAGCTCGATGATCAAAGAGTTCTTATATCGAATAAAAAAAAAAGGTATAAAAAAAAGGTTCAAAGACTTAAAATGTATTCTCGATTCGAAATTCGATTAATTCTGCTTCATTTTCAAGAATATTGAAACATCACTAGTTTTACGTATCGGGAAGGTTAAAGTAAATTAACCTCCGGAGATGAGAATCAGTAAGCAAAGTTTAGTCTTAATTCAATTTCAGGTGGATTTTGCTGTAATAAATCAGTTTTGTTGTTGTGGAATTAAAGTTTAACTACCAATTAAAAGAGATTCAAAAATTCTTCAGAATTTTCCGCCTCCTGATTCTCCGCCGAAGAGACCCACGGCCTTCCCGATTGAAGGATTTCTTCGAAAGAATTTCGCCAAAAAATTTCGTCTTGTCTTTACCGCGTGGGAAACACTGGGGTAGAGGACATACTCGAAGGAAGTAACGTACTCGATAACTGCCATAATTGCGACAGATTCCTCATCGAATGCGGCCAGTTCGATATCCCTGGCGAGGCGGTCGAACTGCTGCTGCGGCAAGGGCGTGGAAGGATGCATGTTGCGCCAGGTGTGCAACGCGATTACCTCCCTGTTAAGTGCGCATGGCATGCTCGACGCCTGTAATTATAGAAATGCCAGCGATATTTAAATCTTTTTGCGACAATATCGTGCAAGAATATATACTTTAGGTCTATCGCGAATACTGGATAGCGGATAGAATTTAACGTTAAGGTGGATCAACTTCTTGAGAAGAGACAGAGGGACATTTTTTTTTTAAATTCAATATTAACTATTATAATTAAATTTTAATAGATAAACTTTTTTGTAATTATTAATAAAATACATGAACAATATTCTGTTATTATACTTGTAAATAATTAATATTTAATTTACGTAACATCATGTGAGATCATAACAAAAGTTACATCAAGTTACAAGATGATATTTTATTTTTTAAATTGTACTTTTCTATCGAATGTATTTTATGTTATTGTATGTTAATATTTGGAGTTTAAATAAAATATTATAAGATTCTTCGCATGTTAAAAATTATACTTCACAAAAATTATACTTATTATTTTCATATTGAAAAGAGGGACAATTCATAATCATGTCCAATTGGGGACAAAAATTTTCGAATACGTTTTAGGACTGTCTCTCCTAATTTGAGATGATTGGTCATCTTAACAGCCTACCTCTCTGAAAATTGAATAATTCGCATTTGAAATTCCAGACAATTGTCTGGAAAATATTTAAAAGGACTCTTACATTATCATCTATATTCCGTAACTGTCTGGTACAATATTACAATCGTGCGACATATAAATAAGTTCTCGTCTGTCCCGAAGTTTAAATAATACACGCCTTCTCCTTTTAATCTTCAGATTCATCCAGTGTTCGCGCGAAACCCAAAATTAGTTTCTCTTTACACGCGAACGGAGAACTGTCGAGAAATCAACGATATTACTTGGCTGAATCAATGGCGTTTTATGCCGGTCGACATTTACCGCGAGAACAAAAGCGCACGTACTTCGCCGTTTGTTATTCGTTGGTATTAACGTTTCCGCGGACAGTGTTTCTCGTACGACGAGTAGGCGCGAACTTCAGTATCGAGCTTCTCGTAACGTTTGCGAAGGTCGAACGGCGTTCGCGTCCGCCTCGAGATAATCGGAAGCGAGTGACGGGACGTCGTTCGAAAATCGATGCGGGCTTGTAATTTTTACCTTACGCCGTCTAACGATGGCATTGAATTGTTCATCCCTCTAGGTAGCCTCATTTCATTATACGCGGAACGTATAAAATAGCTCGGCGAATCAAATTTCTTAATAATGATATCTTTAACATTTAATGTTACATTTCTTTCCATTTTATCAGTCATTTTATCTTTTATATCGTTCGTACGACATGATCAAATAAGATTCGGTTACACAGATGTAAGATTAATTTTAATCTGCGATTAATTTAATCTCAGTTTAATTTACTATCTATCTTCTTTTAATTCTTCTCTCGAAATTCTTTTGAGTAAAATCTCATTTTAAAGAGTAAAAATACTGTCACTCTTGAACAACAGAGGCAGTATTTTCTCTTTCAAAGTGAGATTTCACTTTTTTGGAATGAGAGTCTTATCAAAAAAATTTAGAGAGTTGGAAATATAAGAAGACAAATAGAAAAAGATAAATAAGTTAACCTGAGATCAAAGTTGATCTTATATTTGTGGGACCAAGTCTAAGTATGTACGGTGAATTATAATATTTTCAGAAGCCTACACTGAAAAAAAACATTGGCTGCTGCAGCAAATTAGATGGTAAAATATGGCATAGCATTTTTAATTAGCTGCCAATCTTTTTTTTTAGTGCAAGTGTATTCTTAAATGTACTGTTAATGTTGTATGTGCAATAGACAAAAATTATACGCTGCAAGATGTTTAGTTTGACTACTAAAGCGCAACAGAGCGTTAAAGGTGGTCCCGGGACGAAGGCGTTTAAATCGCAGTGGATGGTTGCCAAGAGGTCGGTGGTAGCATTACGGCGTTATCGCTACTTTACGCACTATGAACTCCGCGGTTTCTTTTTTCTTTACGAGAAATCTAGCCGCGTCATCTTAACCCGATTTCTTCACCATAAAAAGAAGGATCGTGTAACCTGGTTACGAATCATATAGAATAACGCAAGAAGGATTTCATGATTTTCAGAAATACCGACATCGCTTTCTGGGCACGTTTTATGAGATTATGTGGAATAGATTTCGATCAGAATTGTTTCATTTCAATTATTCTCTGAGGTAAACATTTTTGGTATTTGTGATTATAATTATGTTACTATATAATTATGGTTATTACTGTTAAAATGTTAATAATGATTATATATGAATAGTTCTATCAACAAATATATGTATATATATGTGCGTAATTAGCAACCGGAAATGACTATAATTATTATTATTATTACCACAAAAATAGTTTCAATTATTATAATTTAACTGCAATTTCTAGTCATTTGTGGAGACAATCATGATAAAAATATAATTCTCTCCAAAATGACTATAGTTACATTAGCAACCGTTTTTACGGTAATTTTAATACGAAATTGGATCGATAAGAATAAATCTAATTAAGCAAGACAAATTCTATTTTCAGATCATCTTAGTGTCTAAATATTTTAGTGTGAATTTAAATATTTTGGTGTGAATTTAAATATATATTCAATTATACAAACTTCGCGCTAAAATTTTGTCAGTTTTGAAAAGAACTAGAAGTGTAATATCGCATATTAAATTGACAAGTAATTTAATAATTAATAAGCATTTTATGTGAATATTAATAATTTGATATTAATAAAAATATTAAAAACTGTGAATAATTTATTGGCAAGAAACATTTTTATACGGCAATAATTCTAATCATTTTTGATTGCTAATTATACGTACAATATTTATATCATGATAACGCGTAATTATAGTCACAAATATATGAAAAATTATTCTCTCGGGATAGATTTCTATTGTACTCTCTAAAGAAAATAAAACAATTCTAGTCAGAATCTGAACAGTTCATAATATTAGGTGTTGGAATTAATTCGTAGCGTTTTACAAGTGATGGGAAGTACTTTCATTAATGTATTTTTTAATGCTCATGTGAAATAAATAACATTCTTTCATTAAAAAACGCTACGAATTAATTCCAACACCTAATACGTGCCCAGAAGCAAACGCAATGTTATCACAATTCGAGAGAAGGTATATCCGGTATTGAACACTAGGGATTAACACGGATAATCTAATCCAACCAGCACGCGTGATTTCTTCCGCTAGCAAAAGGCGTATCCGATTTTGCCGCGCGTTCGCGGATATATAAAAACGGCTATGCGCTCAAGCGGTAAACCTCGATTCCCGCCGTCGTGCTCGCATTGGTTCATATAGGACGGATAACATGTCACAATAGTGTAACTATGGCCATACACCACCTCGCAGTGTATCCGATCTACTAGAGAATAGACGCTATAACGACGACGAGAAACGCTCGGTGGCTGCACTGACCCTACACCGTCACGCGACCTGCTCCATAAATAAATATAGAAATGCATAGAGACAGGTGGTCTCGTTAACGGCGTTATCTCCGTACAACGAACACTGTCCTTAATTAGTTTGTTAATACGCCCAAGCGATTTGGATGTCACGTATCGAGTCAGTTTTCCGTGTTCGATTTCGGTGCAACGTTAACGAAGCCACCCCAGTCGCCTCGGGACTGAGGATTCTAAACTAAGGATTGGAGTTTTAGAGCAACGTGGAGGATCAAGCGAAATCGCAGGTCGAAATGATTTAGTATGATTTACCGAGTTGAATCTCTCGGGATAGTCTCTCGGAATATTATAAGAACAACCGACGTCATTTCACAATTTAGAGGTGGAGAAAAGCGTAGGACACTTTCAGAAAGAGAGGGTACCTATATACTCGTGTCATAGGAACTTAAATTCTGAAGAAATTTAGTTCGCAATAGTTTTGGCGTCTACGAGATTACGTGTACCGTAAAGATAATTAAAAACGCCACGATAATTGGCAGAGACACATTTTCGCGAATCGAAGCTCTCTCTCTCTCTCTCTCTCAGGCACTTATCGCACCCGTGGCATTACGTGGAGAGAGTCCGTAATGCCGTTTAAAATAACGCCAGTGACAGGTACGGGTTGCAGCGTGCAGATAACTGCGTGTCGCGCGTGTGCGCATTCATCGCGAACAATGCGAGCGATCTTTTAAAAGAGATCTACTTCGCGCACCTATACAGACCTATACAGACCGGCGGATGACGAGTATTAAAATCGCTTGCGTCACTGTCCGCGATGTTCTCTGTTAAGTGGACAGGCGGTAGGCCGCGCGGGCGCGAGCGCGATTATTCGCTGCCAGGATGCGTGTCTAATAATACGTAATGCACAATGTTCGCCGTATCGCGCGATCGGATCGAAGTCCTTCGACTTCCCACGCCCGCGAAATATCACGGATTCTCTCGTACTGAAATAAATAAATGTACATTTGTTCGCGCGAAACCGACCGAGCTTGATCCTGAACGTGCAATGGAAGGAACGGTTTTGTTCTAGTATTAAAAATTTTTCCTCGATATACAGATTTAAAAATAAATTTTGTCTTTGATTATAAAAATAGTTATATAATAAATTTTTATGTAATGCTTCCATTATGTAATATTTTCCGTGACAGAAATTAATCGCAGTTTTTAAGATTTTTATTATATTTTTAATATTTCTCGCGATAAAAATTAATCTAGCTATTTTTCAAATTTTTCAACATCCTGAACACGAAAAGAATAGTTTTGCTAAAGTATTTAAAAATTTTGCTAGATATGGATCTGAAAATAAATGTTGTTAGGTTATTAAAATAATTGTATAATAATTGTATAATCAATTTTATGTAATATTTTCCGTAGTAAAAAATTATTCGCAGTTTTTTTTAAATTGTTATTAACACGAAATTGTTAATATTCTTATAAAATGCTTATTAACATCAATATTATATTATTATTAAATTTAATATGTAATATTACTACCCTAGTTTTGTTCACAATTATGTTTCAAGACTGAGAAAGATTTCGACGCGCGGTTTGCAGAATTAGAGATACGTATATTACATTCGCACTAAAACATTTAAGTATTAAGATTCACTTTGACTGAAAGTAGAATTTCTCTTACTTAATTAGATTGAAAATAATTATGTAGGACGCTCCAACTAATTACTAAAATATCAAAATTTTTTACAGAATTGCTCATCATATTTCAGTATTTTATATAATTATTTTGATAGTCTAACAAAATTTATTCTCAAGTCTGTATCTACCTATTAAATTTTTAGATAGTTTAGCAAAATCGTTCTTTCCATAAAGATTCTGTAAATTTCTCCTCTTGATATAATAAGAAGAGAAAGAGAGAGAGAGAGAGAGAGAGAGAGAGAGAGAAAGAGAAAGAGAGAGAAATAAGATAAATGTAGCATAAAGATAAATGTATGACTTGCGTATTCTAAAATAATGCATGAAAAAGATATTTTTCTTTAATTTTCAACACAATTTTCTGAATAATTTTGTGAATCATCATTTGTCGATGGAAATCAAAACATGCAATTATGAAAATAAATGTATATGTCTCTATAAGACCCGCGGGAAAAATGTAAAGAGAGAACATAATAATGGAAGAATCATATGGAAAAATAAACGCGATTTTTCGCATCAGCGACATTTCGCATTCCATCGAAACGATCGCGATTGCGTTCAGCAAAGATTATTTATCCTAACAAGGATCTGTAAATTCACCGGCTTGCGGAAAATATAAAAATAATGTTTCAACCGCGTGTAATAATGTAAACACTTTTATCGGCTATCGATTTCGGTCGACCTGCGCCGCTTCTTTTATTACGGGAGTATATATCGGGATACGTGATCCGAGATTGATCGCGGCTAAGTCTAAGTCGCGGCATTAACGAAAAGTCAATCTCGTTGATCGGCTTTGCGGTTCGGTATCCACGTCCGAAAAAGCGTTTTTGGATCGTCGCGCGTCTCGCGCGTAAATTAATAATATAAATGCGTCTGAGAGGGGCGAACGCGCGTAAAACGTATTAATGACTAAATGGAAAAAAAATAGCAGAAGGTCGTGATCCACTTATATGCATCTCTCTGCTTATTACGAGGCGTTACAGCCGGCGGCCGTTGCGGCCACCCCGGCGGCTATACAGTTGAACTATAAATAAATTTTCCGATACGCTGCTCTTTTTGCCGATGAAAAAAAAAAAAAATATATATATATATATATATATACACTCACATACGTACATTCTTCCCTTGCACGCGCGTAAACGCGCGCATAAATTGCGCCGTGCATATTTTTACGGGCCCGTACGTGCACGGTCGCCGTTAACGTCAACCGACCTCCGGATCAGCGTGCAACCCCATTGTAAAAAAAATCCCTTCTCTCGAACGAGGCGCCCGCGCGCGAAAACCGCGTTTTGAAAATCGAAGTCCATCGAGTGTCGCGTGGCGTATCGAGACACCGCCGTTAATAACCTTTGATATTTCATTAATGAAGAACACTTCTTTGTTTCTCGCTCGAAAAGGTTACCGAGGAACGTAATAATAAAGCGTTGCTTCTCGGACGTTAAACATTTGTCTCCCTCTTCACGTGCTGGAGAGCGCGCGAAGTGAAACGTGCTGTTAGGAATGATAAAACTCGCGAACAGCCGCGGCTTGTACTTTTTAGAGATCCTTTAAGAGTGTAGACACGAACCGCGTTTTGTACACTGAGAGAAAAGAACTACAATTATCATACTTTAACTGTAACTTATAGTCGTTTTTTGAGGATAATTATGTATTTACAGTTGTTTTAATGATGCGAATATAAATAGTCGATTGTCTTATTAATAATAGTCACACACTGCTTGGAAACCTTTAGTTTTTTCTTAACACATTTTTTAGTTGTTATTGCTATATAAATAATAAAGTCCATTCTACAATTGCGTAAAATGTAGTTGTAGAATTGATCAATCACAGTCGAATTGAGGGAGAAATAATATTCGACCAATTTACAACTACAACCATTTATAATTTCGCTTGTAGAATGAGTTTTTGAGAAAACAATTATATTCACTATAATTGCGATTGCATTTGCTGAATAACAATTATTTTTATTTTATTTACCATTTATATCTTGATATTCTACTATATTTTACTATATTAATAATTGAAAGTATTACTTATAGTGTAATCTTTCTCTCTCTCTCTCTCCTCATATTTGAGAACTTAATAAGCAAGAACATTTTGAAATATTTTATTAACATTGTAGCAACAACCTTACTGAAATGTTCCAAAATATTTCTTGCTTTCTAGGAAAATTATCATATATGGTTATTGTTATTATCATTGTAGCAGTAATAATCATATTCAAGCAGAACAACAAGTCACAATAAAGTCAAAATGACATTAAAATGAATCGGAAATAATTAAAAAATGACTTTTAATAATCATTTTGATATCATTTTGATATCACAATGATTTGTTGTCTTGCTTGGGTAAAAATGGAACTCCTAACCATAATTGTTTTATAATTATATACAATATTATATAGTCATAAAAATACCAAACACTTTTTTTCAAGGGAGGAGTAGGACTTCTAATTTTGATAAAATCACGTAAGAGAAAAAGACATATATTTACTATTTCTTTCTCTTTTCTTTCTATCTTTTTCTTACCTCTTTTTCTCTCTCTCAGGAGCTGTTAAAACATGGCGGACCAATCAAAAAATATTTCGTGTCTAAAGTGCCGATTGTATATCTTGAAATGGAGTAAAAATGATAAAAGTGAGCAAATCCATTTGAATATTTATAATTTCATTGATCAACACCTAGTAAACGCTCACTTTTGTTATTTTCACCTCGTTTCAAGATACACAATCGATCCCCAAACTTTTATTAGGACGATACAATATTTTTATTCGCGTCGAGAAAAAAAAAAGAGAGGACTCCTCTTTCAATTCGATCGATAAATATTAACTGCTTTAACGTATAATCGACCATATCGATCACATTTTAAATTGGGCAAATACGGGATAAATCGGGTGGAGACGTTTGCATAATCGCGCGGTTGCACGCGGTCGAAGATGTCCCTCCTCGATATCCCACCTCCGCCCAAGTCACCGCCGTTTACTGGCGGATTAAGGACAGAATGAGGCAAAAAGGGTTTCCCGATTAGGGAAAAAGGAATCAATCTCGTGTATCAATTGTCGTGCACGCCTCTCCGTTTCCCAGGGTGAAACAGGTGGCACTCGCTATTACCGCGCTGCGGCTTTTATTACATTTTGCCCGCTAGTAGACATAAATGGGACATGTCGATCGAATTACTTCTAACGCGCGCCATACCTGACGATGAGGAGGACTATATATCGACGATAGCTGTACGGCTAGGTCGGGGATGTCTCTTAAGAGAAAACGGTAGATGTATGTACAACCTAATTCGGTAAAGGTATAACACATAGTCGGCCAAGCAGGTATTTCTCAGCGATATACATATACACGGTGCATCAGAAGTCCCGTCGGGGTCCCACCCCATCTGCCGGATCCGCTTTGCTTCGCGAATTTCGAGTTGAACTTTCTTTAGTAAAATCTTAAAGAGCTTAACCCGATAACGTGAAGCCGAAAAAAGAAGGAACTAGAAGCAAAGGGAAAAATTTCAAACGAATTAAATAAATAAAATAAGAATAATAAAAAACTTCAGAGAATGTAAATCAGAAAAATACAAATGTCAGTTTACGAATTCAAATTTCTTTAAATAACAAATTAATTTGACGTTTCGATCCCTCGCTTTTGAATCATCCTCAATAATTAAAAAAAAAAAAAAACGAAAATATGACCGAAATTATTATGTGGAGATTAAAGAGAATGTTGCAGTCAAATACGTTAAATTAGAGCAAATCATGTTAAGATATAATTGGTAAATTTCTTAAAGTGAGAGGTCGAAACGTCTAATTAATATAAATGTCTAATTATTATTTAACGAAGAATTTAAATTCGCACACGAATACCTAATGTTGATTCCGATTGGCATTTATACTTTTGTGATGGAAAAAACAAGAACGCTGTACGTCAAGAAGTACCTACGTTTTGCGGTTGTAAAAATGGAACCGAAAGGAGAAAAGAGTTGATGACGACGGAAGCAAGTGGAATAAGGTTCGTCTAATCGTAAATCTTCGGACGAGTTCTCACTGAAAACGGATCAACGATCAGCTTCCCAAAGCTTTTGAGAATCCGCTACTGCTCGAGAAAACGCGCGAGTTTTTGTACACCCTTTATAGCATTCGCACCGAGATCTTCTTCTTTACGTCAAAGAGGAAGAATTTGAGATGCAGAATTTGAGATAGATCAAAGTCGTAACATCACTCGTTCCTTTAGGATACCACGGGGGACCAACGACTCTTCTGTTTCTATTTTCTAATGGATATACACCAGCGAGCAATTCGCCGCTCGATTGAAATTCGCGTAGTCTCGTTTTCTCGTTTGCCTGTCGATGCTTAAACTAGTGTCAACATAGATAGCTCGGAATGTCATAGACCCTGCGATCGGATCTCTTCCATAGAAAGAATAGTTTTTGTTGAAGTGTCCAAAAATTTAGCTGGATACAAATTTGTAAATAATTTCGTTGAATCGTCAAAATAATAATATAACAACAAATAATATTAGGTGTTGGAATTAATTCGTAGCGTTTTACAAGTGATGGGAAGTACTTTCATTAATGTATTTTTTAATGCTCATGTGAAATACATAACATTCTTTCATTAAAAACGCTACGAATTAATTCCAACACCTAATAATATAAATCCTAATGTCTAATAGTATCTAAATAATATCAAAGTTAACACACATTTAAGTTACTAGAAAACACAATTCTTTTGCAACATTAGTTTATTATGCTTGAATTTCCTATATAATTGCTTTAATGATCCAACAAAATTGTCTTCAGAACTGTATCTAACTAAATTGTTAGATAGCAAGATCATTCTTTCCATGTCCAAATACGAAATTATACGCGTGGCTTTCATGGCGTATAAAATGGGTATCATTTTTCGCGAAGCTCTTATCGCAGATTACATCGTGCGCAGGCGAAGGGAAAATTTGAAGTTAACGAAATATTCTGCTTTTCGATAAGGCGAAAATGCCATAGCGGACATTATCATTATCGTTGGAAACTGTCATGTTCAGCTGAAAGGTGGGACAGGCGACAGATTGTTATCGTGGATTGTAATAGGTTCGTTCTCTCTTCAGCTGCCACTTTTCGCACTTGTCCACACTTCTCTTCTCTCTTTCTCATTTTTTTCTCCCATCTCGTTTTTCTTCGCCAAGCGTGAACTACAACACGCCGTTTCACTTAGAGCTGTGGAGAGTCTAATAAAGTACAGCTGGAAAGAACGAACCTAATGCGAGGTGGAGTCGGGGGAATTCAAAGTTCTCGTGTGATGCGACCGGAACTGCAATTGCAGTTTGACATCGTACGAAATGTTACGTCCGCCCGATTCGATCTTACGATTCCCGACTTCATTAAATTTCAATTTAATTTATTTTCTCACACATATTTGACACATATTCTCACAATAATGACATATTTTATATAATAATAAGGAAATAATGAGGAAATTTAATTGCGAATGCTCTTCTTGAGAAATAATCGTCTCCTTTGACATATTAAGTATAACAATTCTATTTATCACATTCGATATCATGATAAAATTGAAAAGTATGGATATTATTAACAATAGTGATTGTATCTAAATAATTTTTTGAAAATGAGGAAAAAATTTTCGATAAATCGAGAGAAATGAAAGCAGACGATTAGTGTAATAAATAAACGTACAATTATCGTCTTTTTCTAACATCAAAGTACTTGGTATCTCAGGAATCGGAATATGATACTTCGTTGCTATCGAAGCATCAAAAGCGCCGATAAAATCAGAGGTTCGTTCGCGACTCGAGGCGGAGGTGACATAACAGCGACGACATGTACGGTCGAACGATAAGAGTGCTATAATAATCTTACGTAAAACCGGAAGTGTATCGTCGGTACCAATTACAAGTTGTGTATCGCAAGTCGCGAATTGCAAACGGAAGCGCGTCTCCGCCCACAAGAAGATAAATACTGCAGGCCTATTTTGTAACTCTTAACGTAAATTTCGTTATCATTATAACGCTGCTGCGCAATTCTTTTAGCAAAAAAGCTACTGGATTTAATAAAAAATCTACTGGATTTAATAGACAAATACTTTTCTTGAGAAACAATTATCTTCTTGGCTGTATTATGAATAACAATTGATTCTATTTATAATATATTCAATATCGCGATGAGATCGAAAACTGTTGATAAGTTACTATCATTATCTGTCACAATGTCTGTATTTAAATCGTATCTGCGTTTTTTGACGCTTATACCATTCAAATCAACATTTAAAAATAAGGCTTTAATCTCGTTCCTCGTTTTACACTATTTACAAACATGATAAATGCAAATACAACAGAAATTGAAAATAAAATCGCTGGCTGGAAGTGCTTCATAATTCTCAAGAAAATATGAGTGCCATTCACGTAATTAGCAATGAAATGTAATATGTGTTGCAGCAATTAATTTCAAATATTCTCGGTTATAGAAAAAGCAAGATAGCTTTATTTACACGCGCTCCAAGATAGCATTCTCTCAAACATTAAAACATTAATGCAACAAGAGATGCAAAAGAATGGATCTAACAGCGTGAGAATAATTATGAAATTAAAGTAAAGAAATTAAAGAAGAGAGAGAGAGAGAGAGAGAGATTGCTAATAAAATTATCTGTTTATTAGCTCAAATTATGTACATAAATGCCCCTCCCCACGTCGCGTGCACAAATCCGCGAACTAAAATACGTGTAACACGCACATGCGAATAGCCATAGAAAAATAGTGATCGAACGCACGTTATCTTAATGGAAAACGAGAAGCTCCTTCGTCTATTATCAGTTTTGTTTTCGAATGCCCAGCATACTGAAAAACTCTCACGTACCGTGCCCGCCGTCCATAACGCGGAAAATCTCCGCGTGCATTTTTATAGATAAACAATCGCGGCTTCGTGCATCTGCGGTCCTGAATTTCGATATTCGTATCGTCGATTGTGTAATAGATTAGCGAGAAGACCTCTCTTAAGCTCTTCTTTCTCTCTCTCTTTTTTCTTCTTTCAATTTGAAATAAATTAAGCTAGGATTATACGAACGGATATCGTGACGGAAACTTAGTTGCGAGTTCATAGCAAAGTTGGAATTGATTAAAACAAGTTCAAGCAAGCGCAGGCGGTTGTAAAGCACGCGTCGTTCGCGATTTTATATTTGATTGTATGTAATCTATCGATTCTCTTTAAAACGCATACTAAAAGATTCATGAATGTAAAGATACGTTACTTATGCGCGAGGCGTTATACATGAATGAATGATTATTAGCGAAATCTTACTCTGGGTCAACGTTTCTTTCCTCGTTTCGAACGGCGAAATATCCGTTGTGGGAGATGGAAAAAATTACCGTACAGAAATAAC
The DNA here is from genome assembly GCF_000204515.1 of Acromyrmex echinatior. The sequence continues at coordinate 2,405,644 of NW_011626826.1, read as the reverse complement.
CGCGTATCCCTTTAAGTTACTGCGAATCGACGGACGATTTCGCGATCGAAGTCCGTTCACGAAATCGGAACGAGTGGGATTTCGCAGAAAGGTCCACTTTACGCCGCGCGAATCTCGCGCGGCACACCTAAGGGACGTTGAAAGCACTGCTACGAAAAACACTCTCCGTCCCAGGAGAAATTCTCGAACGCGGCTCAGCACTGGTACAAAATCATCCCTCTCTGACTCACCCCCGTGACACGCTCCGAATTGAGTTCACCCGAGGACACGGGGGCGGCCGCCCGTAATCGCGTTATTTAGGATTCTTCACGAGGGCCGAGGCGAGTGGAGCGAGAGACGCGGCGCGACTAGCCAGGGTAGTCCCGAGAAAGTAAACCACCCCGAGGAAAAGTAGGGTGGCTCGTCCGGCGGCGTGCTCGTTACGCCGTACCCGCCCAACGCCAGAGAGAGGAGTAGAGGACCGTCGATCTTCTCGAGTTCTCCGCGAGAGATATTCCGGCGATGCCGGCCGATAATCGACGCGATAGCACGATGGGACCAACACACAGATGCGAATGGGTGAGATAGAAAAACGGTAGAACGTATAGACACGGGAAAAAGGAAAAGGAAAGAAAACTGAAAAAGAAAACTGCCACCTTCTACACCCCCGAACTATACTCGCCCGTGTCGAGTGCGTCACGCATCCTCTTCGGTATTCCTGGCGCGAGGCGGTGGAGGCTGCTGCGATGCGCGAACGAGGCGAGGCGAGGCGATGAGATGCGATGCGATGCGAGACGAGGCGAGGCGAGGCGAGGCGAGGCGAGACGAGGTGAGAGACAGAAGACTCGATCCTCCCTCCCGAGAACAAGCGAGCGAGCGACCACCCCTCGTCGACGCGGTCGTGGCGATCGTCAACGGAGATCCTTCTCTCCCGCGAGTCGCGCGCGTTGCGAGAGTCGGCGACAAGCTGCGCTTCTCCGCCGTGCGTCTCGGCCGGAGGGTGCGCACGGAATTGATGAGGGCGAGGGCGAGAGAGGGTGAAAAGGTAGGCGGTGGAGGGCGGGGGTGAGAGAAGGCGCTCTCGCACTCACATGTCTGTCGTGTGATGAAATCGGCGCGCGCGCGACGTACCCTCGTATCACCGACGACGGGGTACGACGGGGTGCGAGGACGAGCACCGGCCCGGGACCGTGGTCATCACGCCGACGACGACGACGAGGACGACGGTGCTTCCTGCTGTTACCTTCCTCTCCTTCCAATCGGTATACTCGGCTCTACTGCGATTGTCGCTTCCTAGCGCGCGTTACGAGACTCGTGCGATCGACGGTGCGACGATGTCGCAGTGCGCGTGGGGCCTCCGTTAGACTGTCGCCGACCGACTGACGGACGCGTGATCGGTTACATGCATGGTTTAATGCGGTCCCGACATCGCTCGGGGCGGGACGCAACGCGCGCGTACCCGCGACCAAAAGTGTGCTATTTGCTACGAACGAGATAGAGAAAGAGGAGAGTCGGATAGGGGTGGCGAGACGGATAGGCGAACGCGAGGATGTGGTCGAGTGAGAGAGATTTCGTTTGTGGGGTGAGATGAGAAGGGTGAAAGAGGAGGGAGAGAGAGAGAGAGAGAGAGAGGGCGCGCGTAAGAGGAGCGTTCAACACGGAGGGATGCTCCACGCGTAAGTCGCGAGCTAGCCGATGGTGCTGGCGCGGGATCGGAATAAAGACTGACTGTGATGGTAGTGGTGATGATAGTGGTGGTGATGCTTGTGGTAGAGAGAGCGCTTCTCCGACGAGGGAGGTAATTTAACCCCCGCTTTTCCCTCCCCCCCCCTCTCTCAATTTATTCGACTGACTTGGTCAAGGGGTGCGAGTGAGGAAGAAAAGATCGAGACGGGGAAGAGAGAAAGCGAAGAGAGAAGTGACTGGAAGAACGAGGAAAAGGGTGTTTGGAAGAGAAGCTGGAAAGAGGGGAAGAGCAAGATTAGAAATATAAGAGGGGGGGAGACTCGGAAAAAGAGGGACAACAAGTTGGTGTACGTGTATATATGCATCCCGATATGCGCTTGTGCAGTTACGAGCAACGGAGATGGGAAACGCATGAGAAATAGAGAGAGGGAAACGACAAACGGCGCTGTACTCCGATAACATTCGCGTTGGCACCGCGAGGCGCACTAAGGGCGTGGGCAATCCGCGAGGAAGCAAGCGAGCGGGCGAGCGAACGAGCGAGCGAGCGAGCGGGAACGGTGCGAACGACGGCGGACTACATTGATTTTGATTTTCGAAGGCGCGCGCATTTCGTACTCTCTGGATCTGCCCATTCATGCCGCTCCCGTCTCCCTAACTGTTGAGGACATTGGTCCTGTCCTCGTGCGAAAAGGGGAACATTTCGGTGTACCGGCGGATACAGCTTTAGGATTTTAAAGGCGTCTCAACTTGTTTACATAAACGCGAGCGCGACCGCGTTCAAAATTTGATTTATTAGTAGAATGTATAATGTGATGTTAGCATTCAAACAATGAAAAATGATCATCACTTTTTATTATGTATAAAAAAATGTCCGTTCTTTTCATGAGAAGACTGATTACTTTACCAACTTTTTTTTCAATTAAAGAGATATATGCAGAGTTTACAGCAATTGCAAAAATGTTTATTTGATAATTGACTTGAAGTTACATCGTTATGATTTAAAGGAATAAAGGCTTGATATATCGGTCATTCTCATACGGAAAGAACAGATTGAAATCTCATTGATCTTTATCTCATGATTTATTAGACAGACACATCTAATAGATAGAGACATACAAGTCACTTGCAATGTCGCGCGGCAATGTAGCACGCAGCGATATTAATTTATAGTTTTACACAAGGCAGTACCAAATATACGAAGAGAGAACAGAGTAAACCTGTATAGTATACGCTTCCTTTCCACCGCATCATAGACTTCATCTATGCTCCCGCAAAAGTCAAGCGCTCGCGCGACTGCGTGTAAATCCACGCAATCTGTACGATTGTTCTACTTAGCAATAAATAAATATCCATTAGAGTGAATTTAGATCACATGAAGTATCCGAAGCCGAAGGTTCGTTTTATAGCATCCCAGTAATACCTGTCCCAATTCTCCTTCGTAGAGAGCTCCTCGCTGAAAATCACGACGTTTCCGCATGACAATTTTACTTGTCAATAATACCGTTAAATTTTAACAGAAAGTCATTGTTCTCGAGTTTACCTCACTGGGACACCGCTCTGAGTTAAATTGACCTCAGTATGATCGTTCTTTTCACAGATATCGATCGTAACATCGCTGAAATGTCCGGACGGCCACTGTTTACAACGCCATTTTTGGATAATCTTCGTTGGAGTGATCTCTATAAATTCGCCATGAATATTGCCACCGAATAGCTCAAATTGACCATTTTTCTTCGGTTCTAGCTTTACCGGATTCTTCGTAAATGCTTGTACCATCTGTGAAAATTAAAAATTCTGTTATAAGTTGGCTAGTGGCTTAGTTTACATTAATAACGTCTATATTAAGACAATAATTCGGTAAAATTATTACCTCGATCGAAGAGAGGACGTTGTAAAATTCATCCGCTCTGCATTGAAATTTTACGTTTTGTTTAATCGTAGTGGTTGAGATTTTACAGTTTGCTGTTTTATTGTTCGTTGGAGTTACTGCAGCATTCATTTGCATCTTGAAAGGAAATACATTATTAATTATTTTACTAATTTATATTATAAATATATTATACATACCTTAATATTAAAACCAGATGTTATGTTAGAAATATTTTCCTTTTCTTTATCGTTATCTTTTTTAGGAAGTATCATTCCTTTCGTAAACTCTGCAAATAAAAAAAGATGGATTACAAATGTTACATATTTTTTTAAATATAATGAGCAATTTACATCACAAGTTAACAAATTAACTTACCTTCTTTTAGAGAAGATATATATTTCTTTAATTTTTCTCTTATTGCATCTTTACCCTTAGTATGTAAGAATTGTTTAACTTTCTCTCCTTCATCTGTACTATCTTTTAATGTAACTTCAATCTACAAAACATGTGTCTATTTAAATTCTTGCAATTTAATAGTATACTAAATATCAAAGGAAAATGATTACTGATCGATAAACTAAAAAAATGAAACAAATAATAGTTTGAACCATTGCCTAATTTAATAATTATATAATTTAATTAAAAATACTTACATCTACTTCACTAATATCATTTTCTTCAGAAAGATTAGGAATATTAATTTTACCCTCAATGTCCTTACTGGAGTTTCCATCTAATATCCACTTAAGAACAATATTCCATTCATAAAAAAAAATAAGTTTCCCTTTTCTATTATTTGCTACCGCCTCACCTTCACACTTTTCCATTTCTGTTATTTTACATGATACTACAAATTAAAATAAGATTTATCAATAAAGTTTAAAAATATTATAATTTCAGGACATAGTATAGTGTTCCATTTTCATAAGATATGATAAAATGTTTTAGATGAAAACAGAACGGTTAAAAAAAAAATATATTTTAGTCACGTTACTTTTTTTTAGGTAGAAGCGCTAAAAATATATGAAGATCACCTTTACTTTTTTATATGAAATTATATAATTATCTTACATATTATTCCACTAATTTTTCTGCATATAAAAGTATTAAAAATGTACACCAAAAAACAAGTTAACAAGATATTTTATACTGTATTCTGACACATATATTAATGTTAAATATCTTTATTAATATCTATTAATATCTATTGATTTTGTGATAATCGTGCCTTAATACTTTTGTGAATAAAATATTGAAATTAATCAATTGTTCATTTTAAAAATTATCCATTCTCTAGTTTTTTTATTCATTTATTCGATATCTCTATCTTAACACTTTTGTATGCAGAATTAAAGGAATCATATTAATTAAAAAAACCAGTAACATAACCAAAAACATATCCCTCGAAATCGTTCTATCTAAAATACTTTTTCATATCACATTTTTCAAGATATTTGCTTGTGACAATTAAAGAGATACTATACATATTTTTTCTAAATTTCCAATTTATAAGTGCATGTTACCAACCTCCCTCTCCCTCAATTTTGAAATTTATAAAAAGTTCTTTCAACTTTTCTTGTGACCATGCACAGGCATTCTTCTCCGTCCTACAGAACAATTTTAATATATTAAAAAGTAAAGAAAAAATGAGCACTTTGAGAAACAATCAAATGCTGCATATACTATTAGGATCGAATAATCGACTTAAAGATATCCCAACTAACATGATTATGTAGAGCAACATACCAATGCCAGTTATTAACATTAGTTGCATCAGGTCTCTCTTCCACAATCCAACGTGGATCGCCTTCGCCCCATTTTGCCATGCTTCCAAGTGATTGTGTCGGGGATTTAACAATAACGTTCCGAGCCAAGCGCACTGGAGCTGGAGCGCAAGGCAATTTCCAATTTGCAGAGCCGTTGGAGATAAATCGAGACCGCTGAGCTAACCTTCTAGAAAACTCAGTTTTCCAGAACAACTGGAACTCGCCTGCGTAACATAACCTATGTTTTAAACGGTAATGAGACGATCATCAGTCGATGGACGTCCGTTAATGAATGAGATCCATTGTGATTTTTTCAGCATACACGCATTACTTACTTACGAGTCGTCCTGCGAACTGCGGTTAGCAAGCGTTCCGAGTTTAATGTCGGGCCGCGTTTTTCGTGACGGCTCGCTCGTAAAATGCAAGTGTTCCGTTTGCGCTTACAAGGTGTTGCTTCGCGCGGCGGTTTATTGTGAGACGACGACAGAACCCGCTGTCAGAGTCAACAATACCGATTAATAATACTGATTCGCTCGCGAATCTTCAGTCTAGACTGCCATGAAACGAATCTGATTATCTGACGCTGACCGAATTGGCGTGCACACCACGGAGCATGCTCGAGCATTCTGGAAACTTCGACTGGGATTGATACCGAGGTGGCGCACTCAAGCGATTTTCGATCACGTGTTGCAAATGGCGGAATTTGTCCGCGGCAATATATCAATTTGCCGACCGTAATTATTGGAAATTACTGTTCGCGATTATTAGATAACTTATAATTAATAATGTACTAATTTATCAGCTAGATTCTGCATTCTCCTTTATATTATCATTATTTCAATGCCTAAGGACGATGTTCTGTTTTTAAGAACCAATTAGTTTCCTTTTTTTTTTTTTAAATTAAAACACAAACTTATTTTTGATCAAAGCGGATCTTAGATGTTTAAGTATTTTAGAGTGATTTTGTATTTAATTCTGCAAATCTCAAGTCGAAATCTTTTTCAGTCTTGAAATGTAATCATGAACACGAAGAGTCGAGAATAATATAATAATATATTATATAATAATTTAATAATTTTTGATGCTAATTCTTTCTTTTAAGTAATGATTATTTTTAACAATGAATATTTTCTTGGTAAATAATCTTATAAAATGTACTTATTACAAATTTTAGAAAAACATTGATACTTAAAACAAGACTGTGTTCTTTTGAGGAATATAAAATTGATCAAAGAAATGGCTTTATATAATAAGTAAATTAAATATGTTTTAATTTAATAATCTTAATTGAAATGTATAGAATTCAGAATGTTTTGAATAAATTTAATGCTTGATAGATTTGCGGATATATAAACTTTTGAATTATTTGAAACAGATAATTATTTGCGTATTCAATATGTATTATATTTTTTTGTGTGTAAATTGCTTGTATGAGTCTCCACAATTGAACATCCCGTATGTAATATTCTAACAACAAGAAAAACATAGAACGAATTTAAATCAAAATAATATTGTAGTTCTCTCCAAAAATAAATTAAATATACATACATATAAATTTATAAATGAATTATATTTGATTTATTTTTGGAGCCACAAAGCTATTTTATTTTATTTTATGTGGGACATTTTCAATCCCCAATCTCTGCGCATCTAAAGTTTCAATTCAGATTGGAATTTGGATTGGCTTTTTATATATAATATATAATGCTGTGAAATCTATTGAGATTTAGAATTGTTTGCATCGCGGCTGCTTGCAGCGAAACGTTTGCAGGATATCAGACATCAAAGAGAACAAGGGGAGAGAGGTTTTATTATATTTCTTCGTCAAATTATTTATTATACATTACAGAAAAGATCGTTGTCACAATCACGGCGAACGTTTCGCTTGTATTATTTTGATCTTCCTGAACAAAAAGTCATTCTTTTATATTATTCGAGTGTATACAACAGTATCTAATACTACTAATATTCGACATGTCCACGAATGGATCTCAATCATGTTTGTCATATATCTTTAGACCCGATTCCATCAATGTAGGATTAACTTTAATCTCGGTTTAACTTACTCTTTATTTACTCTAATTCTTAGAGTTACAAGAATTATCTATTCTAATACTTAGAATTATTCTTTATTTTAGAATTTATCTAAATCTTACAAGAATCATCTTGTTAGAATTAGAAAAAGATAAAGAGTGAATTGAATTGAGATTAAATAAGTTAAACTTACATTGGTAGAACCAGACTTAAGAGCAGAGGTCGGCTCTGAAGTTATTATTATCATATATTGAATCTCGTTAATAAAAAAGGATATTTGTTTTTTTCCTTAACACAAATATCTACATAATCTTTGATTTCGCCTCTTGATTCGCAAAGCCCAAGATATTCTTTGGTTCTTTATAAAAAACGTTTATAAAAAAACCGCCGATCCCTGTTCAAGAATATATAATATTTAATCGACCTTTTTAATGCGCTAAAAAAGATCGGTACTTAATTGCAAAAAAAGAGTCAGTACTCTAATATTTGTAGCCCTCTTGCGCCGGTCCTGGAGCGGGATAAGTGGCGGTTCCTTCGTATCGTATCATCGGCCGATACCCATTCTGATCAGCGATATAATCGACGATCTGGGTCCTACCATCCGGCAGCAGTACATGATAGGTTCCCGTGGCCTCCATGTCCTTCCTCATCTCACGATGCCCAAAGTCTAGACCTGCCACCGCGTCCTGGACCTCATACGAAAACTCATAGTTCGCTGGATCCTGACATAAGTTTCAATAAGAACATGTCTAATAATAGCGAGACCAGGTGATCGATTGTGTATTTTGAAACGAGATGAAAATTACAAAAAAGTGAGAAAGTGTTACCAACTGTTTTACCAATAAAATTATAAATATTTTAATAAATTTGCTCACTTTTGTCATTTTCACCTCATTTCAAAATAATCAATCCCCAGAAAAGTGTCATAAGGAATAAGTTCCACTTGACATTTGTAATACTCACGGACATCCACAGAAAAAACGGTTTTTGCTAAAGTATTTAAAAATTGTGCTACAGATTTGAAAATAATTTTGTTAAACATCCAAAATAATTATATAGAACGCTCGAACTGATTGCTAGAATGTCAAAACTTTTTGCAGCATTACTCATGTTTAAGTTTCTTACATAATTATTTTGATTGTTCAACTTAAAGTTTTTAGATCTGTATCTACCTAAATTTTTAGATACCTTACACGGAAAAAAATGTTTGATTGAATTAACTAGAATTCTGATGGAAAATGAACGATCCAGAATTCTGATTAAGTCTACTGAATGTTGATTATTTCAACTAGAATTTTAGATTTAACCAGAAATCTTGTAGATTTAATTAAAATTCTAGATTGTTCATTTTCCATCAGAATTCTAGTTAATTCAACTAAACATTTTTTTCTGTGTAACAAAATCATTATTTGCTTTTGTTTAACATTTGATAAATCACAAGACTGTGTTCAACAGAGAAAGCAGCTTTGCAATTGTCATGAAATTCTTCAGTATGATTGATTTTGCCCTTAAATTCTCATTGGATCTAAATGTATAAACCAATTATATTAAAGAATTTTACAACAGTAGTAAAATTGCTTTCTCTATTTAATTTAGCCAATCAATGGCTGCTTAATAGTTGAAAGAGTGCTCGCTGTTAGTGTTCTAAATCATCCTTATATATTATCTAATCAGATTTTTAGATCTCTAGAAGAATACAATAACACCGAGCGCTCCGTGATTCTTTAATACAGTTGGTTCCTACACTTATTGTTAGATCCAGCGAAGAACTAAGACAAGTAAGCAATCATATTAAAGAATCACTGATACGATCGTTTAATTTTCTCTGCTTAACGCAATCGATGATATTCGCAAGTATTGCGAATGTCAAAGAGAACATAGTCAAGAATCACATATTGCACATTTCGAAAATAAAGTGTATCTCGATGATTAGCGGATTTCTAACGATTAAGGCTCAGTTTCACAACTTATGATTAACTCTTAACCGAGGTTAAGCTTGACTTATTCCTTATCTCTTTCTAATACTAAAATTGGAAAGATGAGAAATAAGTTGAACCTCATTAACCATGAGTTATGAAACTGAGCCTAAATTATCATCTAGTCTGAAGGACCTCGCACCAATCTTATGGAAAATGTCTTTCTGCGGATTTGGCTAATTTTTGGATATGTTGTAGTTTTCTTCTGAACAAACGTCTCAATGGGCACAACTTGATTCTATGAGCCGTTTCCACGTTACAAACCTTGAAAGGTCCAGTAATCATGTAAAATCTGAACCTTTCAAGACTTGTAGCGCGGAAACGGTTCATAGGATCAAGTTGTGCCCATTGAGACATTTGTTCAGAATGATGAAAACTACAACATATCCAAAAATTAGCCAAATCCGCAGAAAGACATTTTCCATAAATTGGATATGGGGTCCTTTCTGTTCTATTTCTTTTTTTTTCTTGAAGTTATTTATTACATATAATAAATACATACTTACACCGGCCCAATCGTCCGGATGACCGGTCCCGCCTCCTCCAGTACGAGGGCCAGGTGGAAGATAAGCCGGACCTTGCGGTTCGTTCCGAACTCCTACTAGAAACATCGCTAATAATGCTGCCTGTGCGAAAAAAGAAACACGGAAACTTGTACACGTATTGATGAAAAAGAAAGATTCTGACGTAATGAATTAATGAGAAAACGATTTCGCACCATTCGATGTAATGATATTGATTCGATGCAAAATGATAAATAAATTAATTAAATGTGATTAATATATTATGATAAAGAGACGCTTTTTTACTATAAGAAAAAGAGTTGATTAACTCTTTATCTCGTTTGCCGATTTACACAAAATCTTCTGCAGAATTTTAATGAAAATTCTACAAAATGCTTCCGCGAAGTATTTGTACCAACCTTACGGATCATTAGAAATTCGATAAAATTGTACGATCGTTCGCGAAACTGAGATGGTTCATCTCGACAACCATGGTTTTATAGCGTCCAATTCAGCCCCGACGGAACGATGATTGGAGTACGCAATATTCGTTATTCGGGGAGTTTTGGTGCGATCGCATAACTGTAATTATGGCTAATAATAAAACCGCAGGTTTTTTGCGATGAGTCTAATCATTCGTTCGGTGTAATCGCGATGATTCCTGATTCTGTGCAATTGTCGAAATACGAAGCCGTGGTCTCTTCCTCTTAGTTATATTTTCAAGTAATTTGTAACGATTAAACGTGTCTCGCGTTCTTAAAATTGGATTAAAAGATTTAATTACTTTACACACTGCCATTCTAGACTACTATTATGACACAAAATTCACTAAATAGACAAATCCTAAATTTATTTTTGTCAATATTATTATCAATAGACTGATAAAGCGTTCAGATAGTTTCTTAATTCTATGTGAAAAACGCGTTTGGCAATATCTCAAGAATTTGTTAGCGGGTTTGTTCGATGGTGGTTGCCATATAATTTGCATGAAAGCCTTAGTCAAGAGACAGAGATAACAATAAGTTAGATTAATAGTTCTCCTTTCGATTGCATCACTGTTTTTTCCGTAGGCAGATACGTCGCAAGATTTAAACGACGTGTTGCAAGATATCGTAATAGATATCACGAATCAAATTGCAACAATAAACGATGCGACTTTAAAGTAGCATTTTACTTCACATTAATTCACTTAAGGATGTATCACATTGTACAGTCTCTGCAAAGAAAATTAATTTGGAAATGTATTTAATACTTACACTTTAAATAAACTACATACATATGAAGATTGTGTGAATAAGATTACATTTCTATTTAATAACACTTTTGTCATTTATTTATTTTATTTGTAATTATTTTTAAAAATTAAAATTTAAAAAATGATAATAAAAATCTAATATTTTTGGGTAAGTTCTTTAAATATTCAAAATTACTTATACAAAGTTTCATTGCGATTCACTGATCAGTTACAAGGATATAGAACAAATAAATATTTTATTAATCTACTGGACAATGTATTGCAATGTAGCTGTACATGAATAATCTTGAATACATTATGTACTTACATTAAAAATTTGAGATTTTTGTTATTTATTTTATAATATATTTCCATATATTTTTATTAGAGCACAGATTAAACAAATACTACTATTCATTAAAATAACTTATGATCCAGATAATAAACCATCACCAAATTTGACGTATTATTTTTAAATGTGATTTAGAATAATTTATAATTTTTGCATAATTTTATTATCATTTTGAAAATATGTGTAAAACATCATTAAAGAGGAACGATTCGCATTAGATAAATCTTTTAATTAGTGCATCATAGATACTCGTTACTAAAAAATTTCTATGAAATTATGAGTGAGTGAATGAGTGAGCGAGAGAGAAAGAGAGAGGAAAACTGGCTACATTTAACAGAAAAAGCAACTTCCCAGAAAACACAAAGTTCAAAATGATGTGATATAAAACATCTTAAAGATGTCTTAAAATAGACTTAAAGATATTTTTGTGAGAATAGTCCAGAAGACGACTTATGTGCATTTTTATCAATGTAAATTAACTTTGATCTCGATTTAATTTATTCTTTATCTTTTTTTTTATGCTTAGAACTGAAAAAAGATAAAAAGTAAGTTAAATCGAGAGTTAAACTAGAATTACTAGAAACGAGCATTAAAGATATTTTTATGAGAACAGTTTAAAGCTTAATCTAAAATGTACTTTTTGCTTCCTATTTCTTTATAGTTTTTACTTCTTGCCTTTTTTTCTCTTTACGACCGTTTTATCGACAATCGTGTTCCTTATCTCTTTCGAAGTGAACTTTTATCTCGGGCGATAGAAAACGAATAAATTGTGCTGTGTACAAGATAAGAAGTAAAAAGGCAAGAGGTAAAAAGTAGTAAGAAGCAAAACATAGAAAGCAAAGAGTACGGTGTAAATTAGGCTTTAAAAACATATTATAAACGACTTTTACAATTAAAAACGTTTTAAATTTTATGTTGTCTGAGTTTACAACTGTTATAAGATTCTTTAATATGATTATTTAATGCTAGTATTCATCAATGTACACAGATTAACTTTAATTTTGGTTCAACTCTTCATCTTTTTCTAATTTTTAGAATCTTAGGTCCTTTTTCCGGCAATTAGCTTTTTTCATGCAATATTTATGTAATATATATCGTAATAGAGAAGTATTATAATATGTAACTTCTTAAAGCTATTATATAAATTCATTTGATATTTTGTACTCATTTGTACAATAAAAAAGTGTTCGGTAAAAAATTTTTCATGCATGAATATGTATAAACATACATAATGAATATTTATGCATGCTTATGTATGTTTATACATATTTATTCACAAATTACATATTCACAAATGAAAAATTTTTTACCGGGTAACAAGTTATTTTAATTTTTATTAATATCAAAATTTTATAATTAGGTCTTTATTCCCTGCCCATCCCCTCAATTATATATATTAAAGAACCTTATAACAATTATAGAGCTGCTTTTTCTGCTGAATGCAATCGAAATATTTTAATGTTGTAAAATATAGTGGATATTTTATAACGCACGTGTGGTTTTCACTGGATGGACGAACAGAATAAGCGGTAAATTCCGCGCTATGGCAAGGAGTTTTTTTCCGACGTTACGTTGCTAGGCAACGTTGCTAGGCACGAAAACAATTCCGAGAATTCACTGGGTGCGCCTGAGGCGGACAAATTTCGTGGAACCGAGTTTTTCCGGATCAGGCGAGTTTTTAATATATTTTTGATAGTTTTAATTCATTTAATTTTCCGATTGACGATTTATTATCGTACGCTGATTTAACAAATACGTTGCAGTAACTTTTTACTTTCTTTTCACATAAATATAGAATTTCACAAATTGCATAATGAACTCATCGCAAAGCCAATCTATGCAAGCTAAGCAAATTACGCGATTTGCGATTGCCGTTTGTATGAAATTTGTGAAGCACGAATAGATAGAGTCGAGTTTGCATTGTCATTTAGTATTCGTGCCGGTTCGCCAGTGATTTTTCGACAACATCAAAGCGAATCGTTGCAAATGAATAAATTGTATTGGTTTGTATGTACGGAAAGAGTTACATTAAACAAGCAATGAAAGAATCGCGAATAGTAGTATAGCATATTTTTGTTTAATTGTTTAATATAATTAAGATCGAATGAGTTGTTATATGTTATATTCACTTTTATTATAAAGAGATTTATGGACAATATTCAATCATAGTCATTTCTATATGTGAATAGAGACATTCTTATTTATATGCATCACATAAATCATCTTATGTATGCATTTATATATTTACAAATTTATATCTACATAAAATTTACTTATAAATTCCTTTACATTCCTTAAAAGACTCGTTACTATATTAGAGATTGAAATTGAGGGAGAGAAAAATATTTAATTTAACAATTCAAAAGAAAAAATCAATAATTTAATGAACTTTGCTTTTGATTAATCAAATTTATTCTCAATCTTCTAATACGAATATTAGAAAATATAACAGAATACATAAATTTCACGTAGATATGAATTTGTTACTTATAAATGTATATATATATATATATATATATACAAATGCATAAATACAAAGTAATTAAGAACAGCTAAAAAATTATTAGCAAACGGTTAATACGAGACTGTCACGGCAAATGTTTTTGAAACCAATAAAACATTTCAACGCGTCATAGTATCCCGAAACGTTAGCAATATTGTATTGTTTTAAACACAAAGGCCTATGCCTCAACACGCGTGACCTTGTTAACTGCGAAGTCAGTCGCGCGTCGGTAATCGGCCATTAAACACATATTTCATAATCCTTCCTTGAGGAATGAAGATTCCTTGTTCTTCATTTTACATTTCATAAACTTTTCTTGAGCAAATAAGAAGCCTTATTAGCTTCCTTTTCTCAAAGGAAGTTACGAGTTTCCTTAAGGAGGAGATGCAGCTTTCATAACTAAGCAAATCTGTCGCATCAATAATTATTTTCGACAGCTTTTTTTGGAAATAAACTGTGCCAAAAGCATTTTCTCTTTCTTCCACCCTTAAAATAAGGAAGAACTATGAATACTGATGTTAATCTACGCCACAGTCGTGTGCGGACGAATTATATGTTTCGCACGGCATCGCACATTTCGGCGTAATTCTATCAAATCGAATCCTGTCGGGGATAATATCGGTAAGGGATTCATCGCGGGTGACAGTGCGAACGACGAATCTCGGAAAATAAGTCAAATATATGCGTGATTATATTCAGTGTATTCGCTAGCACCGCGCCAGTATCTTTTTTAAACTCATTGGACGCGTTCGAGCTGAACAAGTTGCTAGCCTGCTTGTCGCGAGCAAATGAATGTAATTGGTTGTTACTTATAGATCCAACCAATCACATTTAATCGTTCGGTGAGCAGGCTAATTCACCTTGTTCGGCTTGAACATGCCCATTGATAGCAATACGTGCGCTTTTATTTTCGTGGAAATCTTACTCGAAGACGGACGCTTCACTTTTCAGCACGTTTTTCTCAGTGATTCTGTCGAATTTAACGGAAGCAATAATTTGCGAATGAAAATGATTGCATGAACAACGAAATTTCGTGATTAACGTAAGTCATGAAGTGAGTTGCGCACCGCCGGCCGACGGAACATGGCGCTTAGTTCAGTCTATTCGAGTCGCACCAGTGGCTGTTCAGACATCTGCGTGTGTTTCCTCGACAATTCAGTTGAATTGGTGCTACTTGAAGTGATAAAATGGGAACAAAGTGATCGTATGAACAAGGAATTTTACGATATCGCGAAGTGAGACAAACCGGTCGCGTCGACAACCGATGGAGCTCAGTTCAGTCTATACCGTTGCGTTGTGCGCGAATGGACGGACGTTTTACGCAGTAAATTATATTTATCGCCCTTTTCCTCGGTAAATTCTGTCGAATTTACTGCTACCGGAAGCAATAATTTGAACGAAAGTGAGCAATGAATTTCGCGATTAAGTTGCAAAATGTACTCGCGCGAACGTACGGATTTTTTCAAGGTCGTCCCGCGCCGTGTTACGTTTTCAAATTTTGTCGTTAATACGTATGCGTCGTAATTTTCATGAAAATTTCATGCGTAGATGGACGTTTCTTTTCTCGCGCATTTCGTTCTTAATTTCATCGAATTGGGCGACGCCAAGAGTGACGATTGAAATGGGATGATTGAGTGTATATTTGTGACAAGTGTATAATTATTGCAGACAATGAGGGTTCCTGGAAGTGCCGGACAACAGGAGCTACAACATCCTAGGCGGTATCAGCGTGTCAGCATCGCGAGGTAGATGAGACATCGAACGGTGAGTACTAAATTGAATTTATTCCTCTATTCACGTAACAATTAATTCTCTTCCACCGATTGATGCGTTGATTTTTCTCGCCGATGCGTCCACTTGATTTTTGAACGTTAAATCCATTAAGGATGATAGGATTGTTTGGTATTATTGAGATAAGATAATATTATTTAATTATTCTCTTTCAAATTTAGTGCAATTTGTAACAAAATATATTATTAAAATATTATCACGGAGTATTGAAACGTGAAAATCACATGCATTCTTTAGCTACCGTTAAGTTCACAAAAATTTTCTTTGACGAAGGATTTGCGATACATAGGCCTGATTAACAAGATGCTTTACTCTCTTTCAAATTCAATATTTATGCAATTTGCATTAAAATGCTATCACGGAATATCGAAACGTGAAAATCACGTGTCTTTGGTCGCCGTCATTTGGAAAAATATTTTTCGAACAAATTTATTGCGTTATGCAAGGCCTGATTTACAAAATTTTATTAGCATTAACATGCTAGTCTTCCAGTGAATTATAGAAGACTAGGGATTAAAAAGTATCTTAAATTATATTTTTTAACTGCCATTTTTCTAAAAAAAATTTTCTAACAAATTTTTGAATTACAATTATAATTATAATTATATTTAAATTATTTATAATGATAGATATTAAAAAATAATTTTAATTATATTTTATATTTGTTTTCTAATTTGCTACAAGATGGTAGTTGCTAGTAAAAAACATCATATAAATCAAGTTTATATATCGCATAATAAATTTTTCCGATGAGCCCGACAGTAATCAAACGCAACCTGATCGATTGAGGTAATTCCTGGAACTACGAGAAAGTGCGAATTTCGTGGAACTGAATCCCGACCATATTTTACTTCTTCTGCATATCTATGTTATGCAAAATAAAATTATTTTAATTTTTTGCAATGATTTTCTCGTAATAAATAATTTTCCGTAATACAAAATATATTTATGATTTTTGATAGCAACGAAATAGTGTGTACTTTTTCAAATTAAAAAATATATTTATAAAATAGTATTAAATATTAATTAAATATATTTAAACAGCATCTATCTTTTTTCTTTCTCAGAATAAAAATGAATTTATCTTGAATAAGATTTATAATATTTCTTTATTATCTTTAGCCGATTCTATTACGCATTTATTCCAAAAGAAATATAATTTTTCTCTTTTTTTCTATTTAACTTTCAAGCGAGTATTGCAAATTTACAACGTTCACTTTAAAAATTAAATTTGAAATATATTCAGAAAATAAATTTAAAATCGCGCAAATTAGTTATATTTAGTTAAGAACTTTAGATGGAAATGAATATACGTAGCATTGAATTAAAATAAAGTATAACTTCTACTTCCAGAGAGAAAAACTATATATCAACATATATCAACAAATATCATAGTTTGATATTGATAGATTCTTCTTTTATAAGTCGTTTTTTAGTTAAAGCAGTAAAACAAGTTATTTTTTTAATAGCAAGGTAATGATCTCTCTCTCTCTCTCTCTCTCTCTCTCTCTCTCTCTCTCTCTCTCTTTCTCTCTTTCTCTCTAGAAAATTAATTTAATTTCTTTAAATAATCGAAGGAAAAATGAAATAGGATAAAACAAAGTTTGAAATAATTGTTAAGATTCAAATTGACCGTATCATTTATTACGGCATATTTATTCTTACAAAACGTCTACAAATTCTTCTCACAAGAAAAGAACTTAAAGCACACTTAAAGGATTTATAAAACTAAAAAGTTTAGTTAAAGTAGTGACTGTGTAAACGTGAATCTTTGGTTTCTTCGACAATTAAATTTATCTTGCATATCTCACTCTTCTTATATAATTCTATATAATTATGAATTATTGTGCGTATATTTAGAACGTTAATTCTAATTATGTAATAATTTTTATTCGCAACTTCGGGACTATGGATCTCTGAACTAACATTAAACAGCAAACTGAACGGGAGAATTTTCTCCACCGATTTCAGTATTTGTGCGATCAATTGTACGTCCGGTTTATAACGAATGCTCGATGTATATATGACTGTGTTCCCTTTGGCGCTCACAACACTTTCATTCTTTGTTGTTTATTAAATATTAAATAAGGACAATTGATGCTCACAAGTGCTGTAAACGAAGTGCTTCAAAGCGAACACAGCCATAGAGTATTCCCAGGTTAAACCGCCAAAATATGAAAATTTAAGACCTCAAAGCAAACAAAATTTTTCTGTGGAAAGTTTACTCGTAAACGCTTCGTTTAACAGACAGTGACTTCTTACACAGTTGGAAAATTTGTATTAAAAATTTTCGTGTCCCAAATTATTTTTAACGTTTGTTACTTTGAAACACATTTATTTTGTTAAACATGTCATAAAGTAATGAACATTAAAAAATTAATATAAAAAATATAATGATATAATTTCTAAGCAAATTGTGGAAGTATATTTTGGCACTAAATTATTTATAATATGTTAAATTAATACATATTTTATTCATTTATCTTAGAATTTGTTTTAATATATATTATTTTTATGTTATTCATTCACTCATAAATTGTGTCATTTTGACATTAAGACAATATTCAAATAACATAATTACATTGCGTTAAATTAACATTTGAATATGTTAAAAATTCAACAAAAATTTTTAATAAGCTTGAATAGATTGTTATTTCTAACACAAATAAGTCACAGAATATAGGAGTGATGTCGAAATATCTAGATTTATTCCCGTTATTGCTTGACAATAATCAAATATAAAGTCAATATCTCTTAAACAAAATTAAAATAAGAAAGTTATATCTTTTTACAAGCAAATTCGCAGAATAAAATTTTGTTTATTTTGAGGTCCTAAATTCATACTTTCAGTTTAATGGTTCAACTCCCTGTATATCTCTCGATATTTTTTTATACGATGATGCGTGCTATTTGTATAAATTAGCTATGCTTGTTAAGTATAAAACACATTCCGATCTCACGTATCACTGACATTAGCGGAGTATAGTTGAAAGATCTGTACAAACTCGATTTGATTAAATATTCGGCGAATAAGTATTGGTGAATCTTTTGCGATTTTATATATTTTATCTATTCTTCCAAAACGGTAATAAAAGATAGCGCATAATCGAGAAGAAATTAATAACCTTAATTATCTAATTTTATTATAGAGACAAATTTAATTTAATTTAAATTTTAATTAATCAAATATGCATTTAATTTTCTTATTATAAAATAGAAGCAAATATAATTTAATTATATTTTATATAATATGTAAGAATTTGTGCTAATAATACAATCTCGAAAATTTTACGTAATGCACCAAGAGAAATTTGTTAAGAGTCAGACGAATATGTACAGATCTCTCGGGAAGGAAAATCCTATATCCCGGATGTATGTCTATTCCGAGGATGATCTACACTTCAAACGTCTATAATACTGTTACGTTTCTTCTCCACGTCTGCAGAATCGAGATCATTACCGAGGCTGCCCACGCGACCTCGCAATCCAACACCTCCTCCTCCGACTTGACCGGTCGCTTTGAGTTTCTCTTGCATTTGTGCCAAGATATCTTGCATTCTTCGTATCTAAAAAGTGAAATGCATAGCGAGCGGCATGAGAAAATATTTCAGGAAAATTCAATTGAATAAGATTAACTTTTCCAGAGACGTATAATAATATTAAAATACGTTAATAAAATACGTCTGTTTTAATACTAAATATTGAAATATTTACGTTACTTGGAATAGTACAACACCGAGAGGAATTTGTACTCGTAAGTATATAATTTAGGGGATGGGCAGAATAAAGGCACAATTCTAGGCCCTTTTTCCGGCAATTAGTCTTTTCATGTAATATTTGATCGTATATTGATCATAATAGAGAAGTATTGTAACATATAATTTCTTAAAGACATTACATAAATTTATTTGATATTGTATTCATTTGTGTATAATAAAAAAGTAGCAAGTTATTTTAATTTTTGCTAATATCAAGGCCTTGTAATTAGGCCTTTATTCCATTCATCCCCTCAATTACGTCTTATTACAATTATGATTATCGCGACAATATTAATAATTATATGTATACTTTTATTAACAAATATATGTGATAATGAAAAGATCTATAATTATAGTTATCATTGCTACAAAAACGGTTGCAATTACTATAATTTAACTATAATTATTATCATTTCAGTTATACATATTTATTGATAAAACTATGCAGTTATTATTACTAACATAATAGTAGTAATGATCATAATTATAGTAAAATGTAATTATATTTATAAATATTAAAAATTTTTTTCTCAGTGCAAAATACTTTTTGATTTCTAATTTCTTAAATTCGTCTCTGGAAAAATTTAACACGGCCGTTAAATTGCATGCTTACCTCTTCATCTTTCTGCAAGAGAAGTCTGTCCGTGTCGGATATACTATTCTCAAAGTGCGGCCCGGAATCTCTTTTCAGTTTGCTATAAAAAAGAGAAACGGAAAACATATTTTTATCCTTGATTATTTGGGATTACAAATAACTTATCAAATGCAAACGAAGCTAAGTTATAAATAATATTATTAAAGCAAAGAATACCGTGCAATTTTACGAAAGAATCAATCTAACAATTTTTCAATTTTTACTGGACGGTATAAAACTAATCTGAATTCATCATCATATCATCTCTGAACTATCTCCATCATCTCCATTGAATTGTCATACCATCACAAACTATTAGGTGTTGGAATTAATTCGTAGCGTTTTACAAGTGATGGGAAGTACTTTCATTAATGTATTTTTTAATGCTCATGTGAAATAAATAACATTCTTTCATTAAAAACGCTACGAATTAATTCCAACACCTAATAGTTTGAAACTATTACTGATAGATGCTTTTAATAATCATGCAAAACGCACAGGAACACTCGAAAGAGTATCAAGTTCAATATTCAAGGTACCAATATTAATATAACAATCCATTATCATTTTACATCTCAAGGAAAGTTTTTGAAACGTAGATAAAAATATTATTTCGAACGCAGCGCTTTCGAGGCGTCCTGTACGCATTGCGAACGCGGAATAAGCGTCCGTTTGTATATACCTACTGAAATGCAATATTTATTTACATGCGTAAATACCTCCGTTCCCGGATCGCTTGCTGCGAAATTTGGGAAATACATTGGGCCCGAAAATTCTCGTAATGAACGTCCTGCGTGACGTCCTTTAGATCCTGCATGTGCGTCGATATTAGCATCGTCCTTAGTTTGACGAAGTCACTGTGCTTCGGGTTCTCGACTATGATCAATGGAATCGAAATGTTAAAGATCGAGCACTGGCACGCGAAAGCCAGAGATACTTTAACGCATTCAATCCCTACTGCTTTCGAAAACGCTAATTGATTTTACTCGCAGAAGGTTTACGCTCCAAAAGCTCTTTTATCAATTAAATTCCTAATTGCTTTTGATACGGCTCCTGCTTAACAATCTAATTGAAAAGCCGGTATTCTTGTAATTGTAAAGGCATCGAGTACATTAAATCCTTGTTCCGAATGAATGATTTCTTTAATGTTACACCAAAGTGCACTCTCAATTTTTTCATGGTAATTCGTTAGTGAAGATTTATCTAATAACAATAATTGAAATTAAATTCTTTGGTTATGTAGAGCGAGCAAAGTTGTTGCTCACATGAAATAACAATCATGTAAATTTTTTCAAAATATTTACGTTAATTTAATTTAATTTTATTTTTCAACGTTCATACTTACCTCAAACGGTAATGGGTGAAATCAGTACAATTGGAAAATATTAATTTTATGTAGAATATAAAAGTTCACCTTCCACTACTCCCCACGGATATTGCCGGCCTCGAACTTTCTTTCCGGCAACCTCCAACACCGTCGAGCTTCCGACGACCGCGAACGGTATACACGCCTTCAGTTCCTTATCCTGTTGCTTGAATTCTTCATCTTCGTCGCTGTCGCAATCCGGAAATTGGTATATCTGCGAAAACACGAAAAAAATGTTATTTATCGTATCATAATTATGAGCAAATATTGCAATGTATGAACTTGCGAAATTCGTGTTATTTTATATTAAAAATAAAAAATCTAAGTATTTGTGAAGTTAGTACGACATTCTGTCTAATATAGAAAAATTGCATTTTCAGCCTAGCACTTTTCATAGTTTTACAGTTCTATGTAAAAATAAAAAAATTTCACATTTTTTATATAAAAAATTAAAATTGAAAAATGTATTAATTTCGCAAATCTATACGACACCTCCCTTTCTAAAGTACAAGAAAACAATAAATTTTATCACTTTACCAAGTACTTTTGCAAGTTACGCAAGCAGTATTATTCGAGTTCCATCAATGAATGCAATTTGAAAATAAAATTCCAATAATTACTAAGTTTTTTAGACTTTAAATATTAATTTAAACATAGTTTGAAGATAAAGTGCTGATTATTTTGCAATTCTAATCCTCGTTCAGAGAGTCCTAAGAGAGTACTATGTTCAAATTATTTTTAAACAAAGTTCCGGCGGCTACATATTTTGAAATAACTTTTTAATATCTGAAACCAACACGACATTTGGAGAAACTTTTTTGGAGTAATGCAGAATTTTTTTATTTTTATACAGAACTATGAAAAATACTATTGGAATTATAATTATTTTTTTTATATTAATAAAATGTGCTAATTTCACAACCAAAAAATTCTCAACCAAAGCTTTTCGCATGCTACCTGAATCTCATGTTCTTCAATGTCTGCCAAAATGCGCTCCTTCAGCTTTTTGACTTCGTGAGTAGTTAAAGTATCCGCTTTCGCTATTACAGGAACGACATTAACTTTCCGATGTAAACGCCTTAATACCTCGAGATCAATCTGCCTGAGGCTATAAAGAAAGATATTAAAATTGTAATTGATAAAACTGTAATTGAGTCTGATATCATAATTTCGTTCGATATTATCCTTCGCGAGATGAAAATTATTTTTAATCCTGTAAATTAGAATATATATGAAGTTGGATTATCACGTACCCATGGCCGTATGGCGGTATAAAGTAGAGACAACAGTGTACCCTGTTATCTTGAATATTTTTCCTATTTAATCCGCTTTCATCCGTAAAATATTGGCGAAACTGCTCGTCGATGTAAGCCGAGCATGCTTTCCACGTATCCTCGCAATTTACCGCATCGCCGAATCCTTGAAAGGTACCGTTATATTATAGAACGATATTTGTACAACACTTATAGAATTATTTCATAAAATCGTGAGGAAACAATATTAAGGCTGGGTTGTTTTACCTTTCGATAAACTTCAGCTCATTCTCTTACTCTCTTACTCTCTTATTCTCTTCCTCTTTGTTTATTTACTAAATAAATTATTACATAGTTTATCCAAAGATAGAACAATCAATTTGAAATGAAAATAGACCGAGAAATGTACACAAGTTAATGAAGAAGGCCATATTGAGTCAAAGCGAGTCTTACAAGGGAACGTGTTCTATATTGCAAAAATGATATAAAAAAAAACTAATGTTATCAATCAGAAGATCACATAATATTCTAGATGGTCACATCTTAGGATTCTGTATTTGACTTGGGTCGCATATGTTTGGCTATTTTAACACAAAATTTTAACACAAAATATCTCGAGAATAATGCATTTTTTAATAATAAATGTTTAAAATAAAAGTTGTAGAATTTGAAGAGAATTATCGAATGAGCTGTTCAGATTTTGGGTCTAGAAACTTGTGGATCTAATTTCCAATAATTTGATTGATTAATTATCTTTTTTCTTTTATTTAGTACTATTGTATTTATATAGTTATATTTATTTATCGTAAATAAATATTAATCTAGTGTTATTCAAACATTTTAAATAGATATTTACAAGGATATTTATTAAATTTGGTTAAAACATTTTTTTCCTCAGTGCAGCAATTTCACGAAATTGCTATTCACAAAAATATTTCTCTATTTATAAAAATTAATTCAACGTATCTACTGGTACGTATAAAATATATAAATTTGTAAATATATAAATGTGATGCTAGAGTATATAAGCCATAGCCAGATTACAGTTGCTAAAAGATAATATTTCAAATAACATCAAATAAAAACATACGTTTCAACCAGAACATTCGGTTATTATCAATGTTGTTACCATAAATATAAGACATTACATCCTAAACGGTTATATACGCAAGTTATACTAAACAACTATAATTATATATAATTACATATAATAGTCGTTTAGTATGAGAGAGACTTACGTATATAATCATTTAAGATATAATTTTATATTTATGATAAAAAAAAAACAACATTGATAATGACCGAATGTTCTGGTCGGAACGTATGTTTTTATTTTATTTGATATTATTTGAAATATTATGTTTTAGCAACTGTAATCTGGCTATTGCTCACATATCCTAGTATCACATTTATATTGTTTAATAACAAGTGAGCTTTATATATTTAGTTTTATATAAATTTATTTAACATAAAAAAATTAATAATTCATCAATATTTCTCACCTGGCGTATCTACGATCGTTAAGCGAAGCCGGACGCCACGCTCCTCTATATCCATTGTCTTTTTCTCAATGGAGGTGGTCTTAGCCACCCGCTCTGAAAGTGAACGATGAATATTTATCGACTCCTCGTCGAGATCGAGACGAGCGGTTTACCCACTATGTAAGTTGATCAAATATTTTTCGCGTGTCAATAACTCGCGGATGCGGAAGATTTCAGAGCAGCGACCATTTCCGGTAATGCTACAGCTCCTCTCTCCATCACGATCAAACGGTGTCATTATTATTCCGATTCCGATCGCACGTCACGGAGAAAAATGTGAAGTGATGTGCGCTAAAATTCTAGTAAATTTTACAGAATTGGCAGATCCATATTATAGAGACAGGCGTTTACTTATGTAAAATTTATTTTACTTTTCTGATAAATGATGAACAATCGTTTTATAGCCATACTGTTAAGTACTTTTTACATTTCGTAAAGTAAATTTTATGCTACAATTTGTTTTACTATTAATTTACAAATTACCATACATCTCAATAGTAATAATTTACTTTATATTTTTTGCCTTAGCGGCAAATATTAAGTTAACCTGATAAAATTTACTTTACTGAAATATATAAATGTATAAAATTTTGAAAGTTGATTGTGTTTACAGTCTTAAGAATAGTATGATTTACTTTGTAGGGTAATAATCATTTGAATGGATTTACTATTGGATTGTAATATATTTTTATCTTACATCTCCGATATCTTTTTTAGACAAAAATTTGTCATAAATTCGACAAAAATAACTGGAATATTTTTATTAAACTTACAAGACTACACTAAAAAAATACTAAATTTTAATAAATATTTGTTTGAATATAGTTTTAAGTAAATATCTACTCAATATATATGTATTTAATACGAAAGTCGTTAATTTAATTTAACTGTGATTTTCTTCATTGAATTAAGATTTACTTATTCAGTAAAAAATATTTACTGTAATATTTATTTAATATTTATTTATACTATTCAAAGAAATATACAGGGTAAGTCTGATAAAAATTCACCACATTTTTCTCGACAACAATTAGAGATAGAGGCAAGACACCTATTATCAAAATTGTAGGATAAGTAGGAGGACATACTTTGATGAGTAACCTTAAATGTTTTTAGTTTTCATACTTCATACAATAAAAAGATTTTGTTTAAAATAGGATGAATAATTTTGCATCAGAATATCTTCGAAAATTCAACTATTGTCGAGATATAAACCAAAATAAATCAGAAAGTTTGGAACAAATTTTTTATTATTGCAATAAATCTTTAAAAATTTAGACATGCCTTCTTCATAGAACGCTTGCTTGGACTTCTTTTAACTCTTGAATCGTTATTTATTATTAACATGGTGAACAGTCTGGCTCATTTCAACTTATATCCCGACAATAGTTGAATTTTCGAAAAGATACTCTAATGCAAAGTTAATATTCAGTTCATTGAACACCATCAATATATAGAACGAGTAAAAACCCCTTTCCATTAAAAAAAATTTTTATTGATAGTATGAAAACCAAGGATATTTATGATTATTCAAGGTCATTAAAGTATGTCCGCTTATTTATCCTACAATTTTGATAATAACTTTCCCCTATCTCTGTTTTTGAGAAAAACGTGGTGAACTTTTTATCAGACTCACTCTGTATATTAAGATTTAGTAATTTTTTTTAATGCATTTTTTTAAATCCATTTTTCTCCGTGCGAGTATAATTTTATTTGCAAGGGGATTAAACGGATTTGACGATGATCTAGTTCTTGAAAACATCGTGTTTAATGAAATAAAATAAAATAGAAATTACACACACCCGCCGCATCCGGAATTCGCCGGTCTTTGTACAGGTCTCCGAGGAAGAGGCTGTTTATGAGCGTCGACTTGCCGAGACCGGTCTCACCCAATACCATCAGGGTGAACTCGAAGCCCCTCTTCACCGATTTCCGGTGCACTTGCTCCGGCAGCGTCGCGAAGCCGATATAATCCCTGTCTTACTGAGCGAAATAAACGGTCATTAATATCGCGATATCGATATTTAGATAAATCTTCTCTCGCCATAGAAACAATTAGCACTCAATAATTAAGAAAAATCGCGCTCGAATACAAATCTCTGAGTATAACATAAAACTACGTGCATCGTATTGCATTTTCGGTAGCTGACTCATAGACTCTTACTCAAAAGCGACGTACTTATCAGCGTCATATCGCGTTTCTGCATAACTGATATGACGGCTGTGAAATGAGCCGGTTTGCCGACTCGAGAAGAAAAAAGACGATTTCACGGTGGACCGTTTAACATGCGGCAATTTTTATTTCAATAAAACGTTTACGTACCACCGGACATTATGGCAGCATCTAAGGGTGCTTCCGTGTGACGAACATAACGGCAGCCAAATGTCGACCAAACGCACTAAGGCCGAGGGCGGCTCGCGTTCATGAATACCTCGTCGGGCCTCGACTTGCGCTGGCGCACTGTCGACCGGCCGATCAATAGTCGCTCGTGCTCCTATGATGCATTCCGGGCTGCACGCCATGAAGAGGTTAAGCTGAGAGCCAGGCGTGCGTGTAGAATAAATAGCAACGTTATCAGCGCCCGCCGTCTCGCTACGGTTATACAGATGGAAGAACGGAAATGATTGTCCGACATCGCTTAGGCTTGACCGATGACGCGATGCTGCGACGGCTTCGTGCCGATCGCGTTACATTGCATTTACACCCGCAAGTGATACGGTATTTGTAAAAAAAAACTACGGTAATTCCATATTACAGCGTGTGCGCCGATTGAATAAGTTCTCATAGACTTGTAATATATGTATGTATAAGTCTGTGTCTAGATATAATAAATATATTATAAATCTAATATGTGTTAGTTATATATAATATATATATATGTATATATATATATATATATGTGTGTGTATGTGTGTGTGTGTGTATGATAAGTTTGATATGTAAGTTATGTGAGTTCCTCGAAGAGATATATTAACGAGATCGCTATATTAATATGGTCGCTCGACAGTATTTCTTATCGGTATCATTAATGACGCTTTTGAATACAGGTGATTAATTTGGATTCACATGTACGCCGAATAAATTAAATAATCCGACGAGTTAACGTTTAGCGTAATTCGGGTTTCCGCGAGAACATGATGAATTTTCGGATTTAACGGATTTGCCAACAATCACCCGTAATTATTCGTAATCACCTGTAAAAGCGCTTGATGACGTGAGATTTATTACATTTCCTCGCTGTGTGACTATAATTTCTACTAATTAATTGTTATTAATTTATTTTCTGTGCGGCGTTACTTTTCGGCGATAACGAATTATTCAGGCATTTAAACTGTGGGATCGTTTGACGAAATAGTTAAAACGTAGATGGTTTAATAAAATCTTTATTGCAAAATATTACAAAATAACAATCTGTCGTATAAAAGAGATATAATGCTCGGTTGTGTAATGTATTTGAAAGAGATTCTTCGTTTTTTCATTGCTCGGTTTTATTTCTTAATAAACGTCATTACGTCGTTAATGTCATCTTTGGATCCCAAAAAAATGGGTGATCTCTGATGAATGTTTTC
Organism: Acromyrmex echinatior; assembly: GCF_000204515.1. The sequence goes on along the minus strand of NW_011626826.1, from coordinate 2,377,828 downwards.
CGGAACGATGTCTAGAATATTAATTTTTCCGTTTGTCGCCAGACCGCCGGCTTCCTTAACTATGAAAGCCATCGGTATGCATTCGTACAGAAGTCGTAACTGGAAAATTATGAAATTACAAAATGAATATCGCAGTCGCACGCTGAGAGAAAAGAATGATTGCAATTACTATAATTTAATTATAATTTTTAGTCTTTTTTTTCAATTATATATTTATAATAATATAGTTATACATATACATGCTTGAAAATTAGTCTTTTCTGAAGTTTTTTCTTAATATTATTTTTTAGTATTATTATCAATAAATATAATAAGCGTGGGTTGAGAAAATAGTTATATTTACTGTAATTGCGATTGCATTTATTGAATAAAAATACTTATTCTATTTATTATTTATTATTGATATTTTAATATCTTTATATTAACATTTGAAATTATCATAGATTATTATATAATACAACTTTTTATGTTTAAGAGAATTAGATAGAAAATTATTATATTATATATAACATTAATCTATATTAATAACCATAAAAATGGAGCTTCTGACCACAATTATTTTATCATGCAATTAAAATCATAATTACTAAACACTTTTCTCTCAGTGGATAATTTGATATATTATGATATATTATGAATTTTCATATTTGATACGTAAGATATAGAATAGATGAAAAGTATTTAATAATATTATAATAATATTATACATAAATAATGCTATAAATTGAAGCGTAATATTGTGTAAGTTAATTATTGATAAATACGTTCTCTTAAAATTCTGACCCCGATATCGGTCTTCTGATAGAGAGCTGTAATCATGTTTACATTTACCGGGACGAATAATACGCGAAATCCGATAAATTTTATAGAAATTTATGTAGAAATTAGGAATGCATTAATTTAAGTTTAAACCGGATATTTATATTGTGCCTAGATAAAATAATTTTTAAAGTCCAATACTTTCCTGCACATTTATCGGATAAATGGTAAACAATTATTTATAAGGCAAAGTTTCTACACAGCGAGTTATATTATTACTCAATCCGTCTGTGGTGATAAGAGCGAGATCAGAAGTGTTAATAATAATCGAAGTAAAAAGAGAGAATCAAAAAGAAAATATTATTGATGAAGATAAATGGGATGATGTGAAATATATCGTAATATACTGTTATTATTGCTATTGGATTTGTCTTGTTCTCATTTTTGTATTTATCTTGTTCTTTTTCTTTGTGTATTTTTATTGTTCTTGTGTCTGCCTGATTCGTTTTCTTCATTAAATAATTAGTTTGACAGAAAGTTCAGAAATCATCGCGAAATTAAATTACCTTGCCATTGGGATTGCTTTTGCTCGCAGGATACAAAAAGATACCACCATATTTAATCGTTCTGTGTACATCGGCGACCATGGAACCCACGTATCTGGCACTGTAAGGTTTCCCGGTTACAGGATATTTCTTAGAATGTATATATTCCTTAATAGACGAGTCCCACGTACTCTCATTGCCTTCATTAATACTGTAAATAATCATACATAAATAATCATTTCAGTGCGATCGATAATCCCAAAAAAGATGTAATTTCGTCCATAAAAAGTTAATTCAAACTCAACATATTGATTCTGTCGTGATCACATTGACTATATTTGATTTCATAATTTCTCGAAACTTCGTGGCAATTTCCATTACTCGCGATGCGGATGTTAGCCGTTAACTCATCGAAATTGTTTGCCGAGCATATTTCATTCCATAGCTTTCGTTTCTTTATCTCTCTTTTCTCCATTTCTATATACTAATGTAGATGAACTTTAACCCCTCAAGGAACAAACAAACAACAAAAAATCAAAATGACTTTATTTTAATTCTTAATGTGTCTCAATAAACAATCCAATTTTATAATCAAAATCATCATTTTGACTTTCGTGACGTCAAGATAAACTTATTATTTGACTTTCTCTTGACTTGATGTATTTCTTGAGCCTTAATATACATAATTTTCCGATCCTTTACTTCATACGATAGATCATTCGTATCTCGTTAAATTCCGTATCCCGAGTTAAATTTCATCACTTTAACAAATATACTAAAATTATTAAGTGATTCTTACATACGCTTAAAATTGTATATAAATGTTATAACTTACAACCAATTACTTAATGCTCCCAGTTTTTCGAAGAGAATTAGAAATATGCAGAATACAAATGAGTCAATCGTACGTAAGGGTCAATCTTAATTTAATTTATTCGTTATCTTTTTCTATCCGTTTCTATCAATGAAAATTAATTTTAATCTCGGTTCAACTTATACGTTCTTAATTGTTAAAATTAGAAAAAGATGAAGTTAGTTGAAGCCGGTTGAACCGAGATTAAAATTAAACTACATTGCTGAACTAGAGCAAGTAGCTCCAATTGTAAAATCTTATATGGATACATTGGTGATAGAAATGAACATTCGTTTTTTTTTATCATACCTATATATATTGCCTCTATCAGGCATACGCATGTCTCTTTCGGTCAGTATAAATTCCCCAATGGCCGGATCGTACATGAATCCATTAACGCCTTGACCTATCGAGAGCACTATCATAGTCGCTGATCCGTATAGAGCGTATCCGGCCGCAACCAAATTTCTTCCTGGTTGCAGAGCGATTTGTAATATGGAGTTTCCGGTCTCTTCAGGTTTTTTGTAAATTCCGAAGATCGAACCCACTGAGACCAAGCAGTCAATGTTGGATGAGCCGTCAAGCGGATCAAACGACACGATATATTTGCCGCTCTTCTCCGTTTCCACTTCAATGGCGTGTTGATTCTCCTCACTTATGAGCACGCATGTGGTAAAAGAGGATGTCAGCATATTGATAAAGAGCTCGTTGCTCAGGATGTCCAGCTTCTTGACTTGCTCACCCTGAATATTGGTGTTGCCGGCGATGCCATACCTGAATGAATAACGATATGTCGTGTGCGTTTAACATCAGCTGATTAATATGCCTAAACGAACATTGCGTAGCTGATTCGATTAGTTGTGGTTGATAATAGACTTGAAGTTTGACTTCGATTACATGACAACAACATGAAATAGACTTTGATTATATGGCAAAAATATATGATAAAAGTCATTTGAAATATTATTTAAATTTTTTGAAAATTTCAATTGTTTTGAACAATATTTTAAGATGTCGATATATTTATAATATATCTCTTAATATATTCTTTATTTAATAATCAGATATAGAAATTTTTAAGAACTTTGAACATATAGATATTGAATCACGTTGAAGGAAAGACTCTCCAGAGATTTAAGACTTTCAAGAGAGAAGACTTTCTTCTCAAGAGGGAAGATTTACGAACTTCAATACAGAAGGTTTCGATTAATATTTGAAACGAACAGTTGAAATTTTTTCTATGATAAAATTATTATAAAATTAAAGGAAGAATTTGTGGAACAAGTTATTATTATTTAAAACAAAAAGACATCGTTTTTTGTAATATTTTTAAACAGTAAATATATTAAAGGTTATAAAAGGAATATAAAACTTTTATTTAGAAAATAAATTATCATTAGAATTGTTTTGTAAAAATTTAAGATGATTTATTCAGTAGATATATTTATTCAATAGATAATAATTCAATAGATACTATGAAAATGTGTTTCAGATAAGAAACGTTATGATAATTTTTAATTACGTTAAAAAAATTTGGAGTTAATTTTATTTAATCTAAGATTTATTAATTCCTATTTGCCTTTAGATTTATATAAAATTATTTATTAATTTCATTACGGTTATCTTAATTCATACAGTTCAAAGCATAATCCTCGTCAGATTATTGATAAGGCAAGTTTGTTTTGGAGGTCGATGGAGAGCGACCAGTCATGAAATTGTTTTATTCATGCTGTGCTGTGTGTACCACAGGCACTGTAATAATGGGAAATCATTTATATGTTATTTACATGCAAGGTTACAGAATTGTCAGGTCGTAGAGATTAATGTTTACTGGCGTGTATTGGCAGCTTGAGCACGACGGTAAATGTATGAGACTATACCGCTGCCGAATACATTTGAATAAAATAGAGAGACGTGTGCCGATTGAGAGTAAACGTTAGCTACGACACTACGAAGACTTTACACATTTTACACGTATTGGTCCGAGTCTCTCCGCGTGTTAAATTCTGACCGTTGTGTGCCGGATGAAAATGTAAAATTGCACAAACTACATCCGCCGGATATAATATATGAAAATCCAATTCCATTTGACAGTCACGATCTTGTCACAAAGTGACTTAAACCGTTGCAAGTCGGAAGATGTATTTGCACGATGTAAAATGTATAGTCGTAAAGCAGCGTAGTTTCGAACTCATGAAGATTACAAATTATAATTAGATTAATTTGAATATCTCGTAAAATGTCTCTAGTTCTGTCGCTTAAATGTGCTATTAGGACGTCTAGTTTACGAGATCACGAAATGTTTTCCGCTTCTCTCGCACTGCTCCTTTTTCGCCTATTCGGCCATGCAGAAAACGACGAATCGCGCACATTCCACGCGCGCGTTATGTTCGCGTTTTCCTCGCAAACGTTGGCGAGATTAGTTTTCGTCCTGAGCCAATTTCGGAAACTCATATTTACTGATTTACTCACATGTTAGCGATACCGGCTTTCCTCACGGCCGAGCTGACAGCTTTTATGGCAGTCTGTATGCTATTCAATAGCTGTGTGAGGTCACCGGTCGCTATTGGTGCCTTGCGTTGCTCCGCCAGCATGAATCTCGTCAACGTCATGCAGTCTGAGTCTATAATTGTGTTTTTCGATGTCATCGTGACCGTATCTTTTTGAATAGCAAGCGGAACGAGAAATAGAGGCGTGAGAGACCTAGACTGTCCCGACAGAGACTGAAACCAGCGATTCCGAAACGTCGCGTTATGTAAGGCCCCAGTTAGCAACATGTTATCACAACAATGAAAACATTGATATTCGAGTATTTCGAGTTTCCGAAGCTCTCTCTAGCGTGAACTTCTTCCATGAGACCATAGGCAATAAACGAATCTAGAAACAAGAGATGCAGCGCGTCAATGGCTCTCCCTCTCTTGTTTCTAGATTCACCTATACGTAAAATGGAGATTAAGAAGGCGTAGCCAACATGACCAGGCTCAATATTATACGAGTGAAATTAATTAAATATGGTAATGCCTTTTATCGAGCTGACACAGGTTTTTAGTAATAAATTATTATTTCTTAATTCTACGATATACATTTCGACCTCTAGATTTTGAGTCCTCTTTAGTACAATAATATAGAATAAATTAATTATATATATACGAGGCCTCTAAAAATGGTGAACACATTTGCACGTTTCTGTCACATATTTGCACTAGTGCAACCAAAACGAGAGAGAATAAATCCGACACAGAAGTTATAAAGAGCATAAGAAAGTAAATAAAGTAATATACTATGGTATTATAATAAATACAAAATACCGAAATTATATGGTGAAAAAAATATGCATAAAATATATTCACGTTCTAACAAAAAATTAATGTGTTATAATATGCATTATATATATATATATATATATATATATATATATACACGAGTGATTCTTATAAAGCGCGTATTATGACTGTGATTGTAATGATTTTTCTTGAAATTGTATAACATTAGCCTAGTCATGTTGGCCACACCTTCTTAATCTCCATTTTTACATCATATCATTAAATTGCCAGGTTTTATTAACATATTGTCTGTTTTCTGTTCCTGTATTAGATTGTTCTAGAACTCTCCTTTTCGCTTTAAACAAATATCAAACGTATATCTATCTCACTTTAAGTTCCAAAAGTATACAGTAGTTCAGCCACAGAAAATAGACCTATTGTGTCGGTATCATGTTTTGCGTGACAACCATCATTTGAAGTATAACTTTGTAACAATCAACATCTTAATGCGCTCCATTTACTAATTTCATGTAAGTTTTAATAGAAATTCATATTATTTAATTCATACAATAACGTAATTTTATCACTTAATTAAGTAAAACCCCCAATTCGATGATACGTAAGATGGAGATTAAAAAAGCATAGCCAACATGGCTCAATATTATACAATTTCTATAATTAATTTTTCTATATTATTGTAATTTATTGTACTGAAGAGGATCCAAAATCTAGAAGTCGAAAACATATACTGTAGAATTAAGAAATAATAATTTGTTACACTCTAAGAACCTCTGTCGACTCGATAAAAGGCATTACCATATTTATATTCAAATATGAAAAGATAGAATACCAATTATTATTTATATTGTTACATTGAAAAGTATTATTTAAATTCATGAAACGTTTTATTTGAAATTATATTAACACAAAAAATGAATTTATATTTTTTATATGGAGTTTTTTAATTAAAAAATATTTTTGGAATATCAAAGTTGTGCTAAGCATCTAAGAAATATTAAAAATATATATAACATTTTGTTCTAAATATTTTGAAAAAAGGAAAGTTCAAGGAGGCGTGGATCTAACAGGAAGTGAGACTATTTTACGATCGACGGCGATTTGCTCGACCGCGAACGGTGATATGCGACCTAATTCCGGTTTACAAAATTATTCTTCGAAATGCGTTTAAATAACGTGATATCATTGAATGGGAAACGAGATCGTACTTATTTAATATTTGTTTATATATTATTCCATAAATATATGTAACGGGAATGCAATGAATATGTGGATTTGTAAACACATTGCTCATGTTCTATAAAATAAAACGTGGTAATCATTAGAGTTTATTTTTGGACGGTTTGAAGTCAATTTTCGCATTGAGATTATAAGCTGTCATTGATTTATCTTTTCACGTTTCTCTCGTACCACAAATTGATATTTTATTAATTCATTGACGCGCGGATGGTGAATTTTACACAAATACATACACTCGTGTACATATATACATGCTATACCTAACATTTTAATATATAAAATTTGTTGAATTTAACATGTCCGCGCATCAGTTAGTCACGCTTCGGTTTATAAAAGAGTAAATCCCTCGTGAAACCGATAATCGCATAAAATAAGCGAACAATGACGTTGTTAATACGCAAATTTTATTCGATAGTTATTCGTTGCTGGTTTTTTTCACATTTTATCTTATCCCGTTTGCTTTTTCCGCACATTATTTTCATCTCTGTAACACATGTAAATATATTCAATTTTATTACATACTGTAGTCTTGTAAGCGAAAACTACAGAGAGATAGATGTAAAAAAAAAGTATTGCAGATTCACACATGCACACGGTAATATTCTATTATCCAGTCGTATTATCGGGGTCGTGTAAACCGGAACTAGGTCGCATTAAGATTCATTTCGCCGATTATGCATTATCCTTCCATGCGGAAACATAGAGTGTCGCACGTCATTCGACGTAACGTAAGAATGATTTTATTGCTTCTCATCGCGAAGTGTAAATCGATTTTCGTATATTTGCACTCATACACATATACGGAATGTCTTGGAATTCCGATCCATTTCAAATCTATTTTGAAGGCTCTATTATGCGGTTATTTCGAATTCAAATTAATTCCAGAATGCGTCTCGCGATAGATAAGGCCTGTAATGTCGTAGCTTTGTTGTAAATGCTGTTATTACGCTGTGCGATATAATTAAACTAAATGGCATATAACGAAATTAGTGTCGCAACGATGTTAAATCGATCGAATCTGATCCGCCTAAATAATGGCAATTTACTGACTTGAGTATATATAGTGACTGTCTTACGTTACAAATTATTCATTCTTTTTTCTTATATAATTTTAACTAGTAGAAACTTTCATCAGTGCTATAAGCGAAATATTTGTTGAAACAACCATCAACGTTAATAAATATTTTTTGAACTTTATTGACATTACAAATATGTATAAAATAATATATCCGTCGCAATATGCTGCCCCAAGGCTATCACTCGGGCTATCATAAATAAAAGATGAGCACAAAAAAGTACGTCGGTATTTATTAAAGTTTCTATAATACAATTTCTATGTACAATTTATTTTATATCTTTTATATTTTTATGCTATTTAGACCCGAGCTCACATACGCGCGCGTGCTTTTCTACGAACTTGCTAAAAATTTGTAGCTTCCACGCTACGACATTTCTGCGAAATGCTTTTTGTCCTCGGGCGTAGATTAAAATTGTAAGAATTGTGTGGTTGGTCGATGATATCTTCACCATTTCGGCCGAGCTTCTTCGAGTCAGATGCTCGTGTAACCAGTGGCTGCACCGACATTTGTCGTAATTATTAAAAGGAAAAAATCGCGCAAAATGTCGGCGGGATACTTTTCTTGCCGTTTCTCCGACACTTTTCTCATCTTTTTCCATGAAACATATGGCTCGGTCGTAGGAAGGTTTGCACCAATTGTGACGATCTAACAAATCGATGAGCTTGAATCGCATCGATGACACTAGCGTGTTTATAAATCGGCTTTCGTACTCGAGTGGTCCGTGATGCCATTCAATCCGGAAATTTCGTATGACCTAAATAAAACAAAAACGTCTTCAGCATATTCCTTTCGCAGTTTGCTTTTCCGCTTGGAAACCATTTCGAGAATCAGCTATTCAGTTGAAAAGCGTGGTTCCGAGTCTCGTAATTCTCACTAGAAGATTGCTTCTGAATTTCTGTGTGAAGGCTCTTTCGTCAAAAATCAAATTTCTTGCTCGCATGCAAATCTAATATATTTGAATATTAATAAAATAGTATATAATATAAAAATAGTATATAATATAGAATAATTGTCCCTATTAGTGTGCCTTTGTATTTAAATAAGCCATAAAGGAAAACTAGTAGAAATAAATAAGAAAAAAATATTTTTTTAAATTAAATTATTAATGTACATATACGATAATAAAGATAATATTCTATTTTTTTAATTATTAAAATACAGTAAATATTTTTGGAAGATACATATCACGATTTAGAGGAATTTATGTGAAACTCGTAATACCGCACAAGATTTTAAGCTTCTCCCTATTAATGTGCTGTGTTGGAGCTGAGACCATTATATTATGGGTGTACATTGAAATTGCAAGTATGATTAAAACAATGATTTACGTAATATTAACTTAAACAATTAGCTTATATTTATTATCTATTTTAGTAATTATATATTAAAACGAGTCAGACCTGAATAAGCACACAAATCGAGGATACATTAATAGAACTATCATCTCTTAGAAAGGTACACTAATACATACAAAAACGTATTCTTTATTTTTATTAAGAATATTATAAGATATTTTTTTTTAGATTAAAAAAATATATAAGAAAAAGAAATATTGAAAATCAATACTGATTTCAAGCACACAAAACTAAAGCTAAAATACTTAATGATTAATATAATGAGCAAGTTGGCTTAAAGACATAGTAATAATTATCCTATTTGCGTATATTCAAGTATTTTGTAGATAAATATATGCACGAGCACCGCGCCCTAACCGCGGAAATAAAAGTAGCCATTTTTATTAATGTTCGTATTAAACTGCTGGGATAAATTACGGAATCATGCTTCTCAATTCTTCATGAGGAAAGGAATGACGCCAACGAGAATTCGCGAGAATATTTAGTTCTCCGGGAATTCGTACTTGAGCACAACATCGTTATTGCACTGCCATGCACAGTCACGCATAGTCCAACGCTCCAAGAGAATCTGCATATTATGCAAGCATGTTGTCCGTTTCTGTTATTGTCTCAGTATGCGATATACTCTTGCGCGTGCGCTCGTTTAAACCTCTCAACTTATTAAACATCTATGCTTATCGTGTATGAATAAAACATCGGTGAAAAGAAGAATTCTCCTCGGAGACATGCGAGTGAATTGAAAACAAACAAAAATCAGATTTCCGCGTTACTCATTTAAAGGACGTTTACGTTCGCTTCAGCTGTTCGTATGAAAGCGTGTAGTACATGAGTGAAATACAACAATAAGATTAATAGGACAACCACTAATTAGATAATAGTAGTTTTTTCCGCTTCCAAACAAATCTTTTAAACGACAAGCAACGAATGAAATTGTGTCATGAACTGTAGCATGAACAATATAATATATAATTACTTTATGTTAAAGAAATATATAATTTTTGTTTATGCTAAAAAAATAAAAAATAGAAAACATTTTATTAATAATAGCCGAATTTTTGTTGATTAATTGTCATTACACGGAGAGAACGATTTTATTGAAATATTTAAAAATTTAGATTAAATACAGATCTGAAAATAACTTTGTTGGACATCACATAATTATATAGAAAACTCAAACATGATAAGCAATGTTGCATGCAAAAAGTTTTGACATTCTAGCAACCAGTTTGAGCATTTACATTTTATAATTATTTTAATTGTCTACAGAAATTATGTTCACATCTAGCTAAATTTTTAGATACTTTATTCAAACCATTCTTCCCATGTATCTAAAGATTTATTTTATTAATTGAGATTCGAGCATATTAATCAATTTTTGTCAAAATATCTTAATCGTTTCGACAGTAAAAATTCAGGACTCAGAGAATTCAAAACATTTTTGTTTGATATCGTTACCTTCTTAACGTGAGACACGGAATTATATTTCGAAATGAAAATCTTGTTATCGTTATCCCAGAAACTGAATCCCCTGAGCAATAGAATTACCAGCAGGACGAGCAAGTTTACGAACTGTCAAGAGTAATGTCTCGAGTTCCATTTCGGCGAATCGTCGGCCGATGCAGGTACGAGAGCCAAATCCGAAAGGCATGTACGCGAAGGGATGCACCTCCTTGGCTGATGGAAACTCCGTGTTACCTCGCAACTATCCCTCGGGAATGTATTTCTGCGTTCTCGAAAACTGCGTGGGATCGCTCATTCGCGATCAGAGAATGACAGACCATGGCATCAAACTGATGGCATAGAAAAGAGAATCCTTTGAATATGATTTCATTGATGTAATTTGTTTCGCGACATGTATACCCGATAATACCCCTTATCAATTCATGTATCAACGTATCGTATAATTTAAAGTGAATTTTTTTCTTACACTGAAAAAACTATTTAATTTTAATAAATATTTGTGTTTGAATAGTTCAAAGTAAATATTTATTAAATGTGAAGAAATATTTGATTTGCATAAAAATCATGAATTAAAAAATGATAGTTAAATCAAATGATAATTTGATTTATTCATATTATTTATTATCTTTTTATTGAGTGAACATTTATTTACTATAAGTAAATATTTATTCAATACTAATATTAAAAAAATATATATATGTTAAGATTTAATCAATTTTTTTTTAGTATAATGAAATATATTGATAGTAATTAATTTTTCATGGATTAATTAATAATCCAACGAAAAGATATAAATAATACAGTTATTTAATTAGTTATCAGATTAAACTGTACATAATAAATAATAAATAATAAATAAAAGTAAAAAAAAAAACATCACGCACTCCTGCCGGTATTTTATATCCTCCTAAGCAAACATCCGTTTGCATAGTTCTAAGAATAGATACAGCAATGGGAAACAATCGAAGGGATTCCTTGATGCAGGCCTTAGCGTATCTCTTCTGATTTAGAACGTTCTGTGTGACGGGCGATATTTTATCCCGTAACACGAACATTATTTCTTTTCGTAGTTTTTCCTCCGGATTATTCCGCGGTGTAATACAACAAACTGTCAGACACATTACCAATCTGTAACAGATTATTACTTAATCTTGTATAGTCCTATTTTTGAAACTTTGATATAATTAATTAATCATCTTTCTTTTGCCCAAAATATTTCCGAAGCATTAAAAAAAAATGTTTGCGGTTAAATATATAAAAAAATAAAACAAAGTATAGAAATCAATGTCTTAAACGGTCTAGCTGGATCTTAAATGCTTGTATTTTGTGAATTTATGTACTACATATGTAGTTCTTTGAAACGCGCGCCGAAATGATTTTTCGGTCTTGAAACGCTAATTCTACTAAACTACCACAGTAATATCACATTGACTAGCAATTTAACAATTTGATGCTTTTTCGCATTTTCGAACGATCTTAATAATGTTGAGTGACACATTAAAATCTGTAAATAATTAATTCTTATTGCGAAAAATATTACCTCGACCGGGAGTAAAAATAAAAATTTCGAAGGCCGGAAATAAAAAATAAAAATTTCGAAGATACATCTATAATAGATATAGTCACGTTAAAAAAAAAAACGAAAAGATTCTTTCTTATTTTAATTAGAATCATTTATCATTTTATATTATTATATTTAATTCTATCGGAAAAGAAATAATGTTTTGTTTGTAGAAGATCGAACTGTGAGAATTTTTACGACACAACTTTTGAAGAATTCGAATCTCACACTTACCGTATCAATATACATATTATTACTATACATATCAGCCATTAGCATATCAAGCGCCATTACCTGTGCCGTTACCTTGTCGATATGCAAAAGTTTCTCTAATATACTGCAGTCGTGTAGATTTGTGCTATTGTTCATTGTTTCATACTTTGCCTTAGTCGATGTGTTTACTAGCGATTTTAAAAGAGATCGTAAATAAAATTGCGCGAGTACGACGGCGACGATGAGTCATGTTTTGAAGCTTGTTATGTGCAGGATGAATTGATGCACAAGCGAAACGTAAAAGAGGGTAGAACAGAATAACGTAAAATGTTAAATTTTATTCTAAATAGAAAGTAATTAACGTGAGACACATGATACATTATTGATAACTAACTTCGCAACATGAGAATATCGAGAAAACACATCGAGGATTACAGTAATGACGACGTGGAGTAACAAGTTCGCGTATTCACGTAAAAGTTTTGGAGTAATATGCTGACGTAGCAGTGTAACGAGTATAAGTTTCAATATTTACCCATTAAGCGTATCCAGCACACGGAAGAACTTCTTGAGATTCCGCGTATTGTATATCTTCCACAGAGACATCTGAATTCCATGCGGTACATGAGATCGAACATCTTGTGCATGCAATTAATCATTATTCACAGCTCCGAAGCTGCAAGATTAGGCATCAAGCAATCTAGCGGGACATCCAGCACGAGATCGAACATATTGCTATTAATTACGACACAACAATGATGATCGTTAATTGACCGACGAATTTTAATATTGGAATATAGAGCGGTGTATTTTTAACTTTCAATCGTATCTCTCTTGTCATACCGTTGATAAATGTATTATGATTCACACTCGAATGTACATTGCCGCAGTGCATTGAATTTCGAGTGCGAGCTAATTTATCAACTCCATTGTTACAAGCAAGACTTACATACATGTACATCATTCTAGATGCTCCATTTTCGAAGAGAAGCGCAAAACATTAGTGGTGTAAATATCTCACTCGGTATCACTTACATTCTAAGGCCCATTTCAGCAATTCATTGGTGAAGACGCTCGGCAATTCCAGGGTCTCAGGATCCTGTAATGCTCGTATCTTCTCCATGAACTCGTTGGCCACCTCGTTGATCTGCGACACGTGCCTTGATCATTCGCGGTTGCATCATGTGCGGATTGACTTTCGATCGAAAGTCGTGCCACAATTTGCCCTGGCTGAAAGCAGGAGAGCGAGAGCCCTTTTCACCGAGAGACGAGATGTTACATCGTACGCAATTTATGTAGGCCTCTGTGTTTGGCCTCTGTGGCTCTCTATACACTCGCTGGACTATCGACCGTACAGGACATAGGAGAGACCAGCGAGATAGAGAGACAGAGATAGATAGATAGATAGATAGAGAGAGAGAGAGAGAAAGAGAATTAGGATACCGATGGGGTGGAGGGTTGCTTCGTCAGCTCGTGTTCCCGTATTCTGACGAATTTTCGGGATATCGACGACCTTCGCGCTTGACCATATATCTGACGTACTGCATCGGGAACGTGTGCATTTATCCATGTTGCAATCTCGCAAGCCATAATAGCTAATACGTTATTAATCTAACAATTTAGTACGACATAACTCTATTCGAAACTAGCTGTGACGCAAATCACGTAGATGGTTGAAGCGATCAGAGATAAGCGGAAGAATATTGCGATTCCTAAGCTGAAAAGACCGTTTAATGAAATCGTACTACTTGCACTTTTTTCATTTTCGGTTTTTTTAATATCTTAATAACAGACAGGTAACAGATAAGAGGGAGCGAAACTAGGGCGCTCTTTGTATACATAAGATACTTGTACTACTATCACTTATACCTAGATATTTATCTAGCGTGGAACTTAACAAGTTTCTTTTTATAAGTAATTTTATTCAGGATTTTTTAAAAGATTTTTTAAAAGATTTTTAAGAGAAGTTTTCATTATTGCGTCATCGAGATTATAAAGAGGTACGGTTGGAAATCAAGATATAATATTGTATATAATCTTGTAAAAAAAAGAGACATTTTTTTCTCTCTTGATGATTACATAGTTGGAAAGGTTGTGTTAAATTTAACACATTTCGTGATTCACTCAAACTTCACTCCACTTTTGTGTTAACCTAACACAAGATTAATATGTTAGAAAGTGACACAAATATTACATAAAAAGTTAATACAAAAAATTTTTTGTATTAACTTTTTATATATTTGTGTTACTTTCTAACATATTACTTAACTATTACTGTAACTATTACTTTCTAACAATGTATTTAAAATGTAAATTCTAAGATAAAGGAATATAATACGTGTTAATTTAACAAGTCATAAATATTTTACTGAAAAATTATGCTTTTGCAATTTGTTTACAAACGGTGTCAGTTTTAACATGTTACATATGTACTTTATTTCTTTGTCTTTATTTACGTTTTAAATACATTGTTAGATATTCATAAATTATGTTATTTCACTACTAAGGAATGTTGAATATCAATTTAACACAAAAAATATGCAAGTAATATAATGTTAAATTAACACTTGGATAAAATGTTAAAAATTCTACACAAAATTTTAACAAAGAAATGAGGGAACCATTTTTAACAGAAATACGAAATGTTTTTCACTGTGTACATTTCTATCAAGATATTCTACTGACCTTGTTGCAAGGCTGTATTACCCATTGAAGATGTGTTTCTTGTTTTTGCGATAGTAATATAAAAAGTCTCCGTAGCAATCCGCAACGGCCACGTGCTTTCCATCCGATACATTTTAGCTCCAGTGAGAATAGAAAAATGGTCGATTGCCGGGATCCTATCTCGTCTAATTTGACAATGTTGCCGTACTGATTATGCAACATTCATACTGATTATGCTGCTGCAGCCAATTAAAAATGTTGTACCATATTTTACTATTTAATTTGCTGTAGCAGCCAAATTTTTTTTTAGTACACGATTCCATTTTAAGATGTACTTTGCCATATCTACCTGCACCATTTACGCCAATTAGTAATCGTTTACACATACACGAAATATAATTAAGAAACAGAGGAAATATATTATACACTGATTGTGAAAGAAAAATATATCGTATTTGTGACTATAATTGCATTGTAAAATAATTATGGTCAGGAGTATTATTTTTGTAGTTGTTATTGCTATAATGTTAGTAAATAATATAAATATATATATATAAAACAATAACTTTATAAATATAGTTACATTTTATAGTATAATTCAATATAAAATGTTATTTAGTTTAAGTATTGATAAAAATCTCAACGCGTGTTTCGAATCCTCTTTCATGACAGATTCTCTTACCTATGTATGATAGGAATCTGAACCAATTGCCAAGGAAAGGCAATGCTTTCGGGCCAGGAATATCCTTGATCGGCTGCGCACTTCGTTTTCCGCATCTTTCATTTCATTATATTCGATCGAGTAACTCACAGCTGACTTTGCACGATTTTGCTTTGTACTTTTGATATTAGCAAATGTCAATTGATCTTGCGAGTAAGAATTCTAGCATATATCATATGTATTTTATCAATCTCTTGATTTTTTTCATTCTGCAAAAGTATCCAAGTATAAAAGTAAATCAACTATGTATTCGTAAACGATGCTACCGAACGCCCTCGCTTATCGATTCAACGCGTTCAATATGTATGCGGTTACGTTTTGCGGTTATTTACGGCAACGAAACTCGTGTTTATTCAGCAAATACATGATTCAGAATATTAGTTTAGATTAATGGAAAAATATCGCGTACCAGGCGCATGGAATTTAAGACACAAATAAGACTATTCAATTTCCTGTGTGCACGTTGTGCTCTGTAAAACATGAAAGACCAAGATTTGGAATTTTAATCTCGAGTAAGAGATTAAAATATGGTAGCGAAATTAACGCGAAGTACTTGCTATTTAGTGACAGAAGGGTTAATTCTTTGACTGTTCTGCGTGTAAAATTACCGTTTCTTAAATTTACTGCTTGCGGATGCAGTGAGTCTAAAAGGAGAAAAAAAAATTAACAAAATCGAACGAGTTTTTGAAGCTTAACAAAGAATAATTTAAATAATAAAAATTTAAATAACTATTAAATGAATATACTTTTATTTTTATGTTAAATTTATGTTAAATTACGTTAAATATAAACTACATTGATAAAAAATTATTAAATCTTAATACAAATTTCTTTGAATAGTACTAACAAAGTAAAATATTTATTTACAATAAATAAATATTTATTCAATAAAAAATAATAGTTAAATCAAAATAGTTTTTATCAAATAAATATACTTGTATGTTCACATTTAATAAATATTCACTTCGAACTATTTAAACAAATATTTATTAAAATTTAGTATTTAAAAAAAATGTATTTTGTACTGTCAAGTCAAATTTACTCTCCTGTTTCTACAGTAATTAACATTGTCGTTAAGGAGAAGCTTATTTACACGAAATTGCTTTTAATCACAGAGTTCGCAATTCTAGTTACGTGTACTGTATACATAGACGAAGTCTCGCAGTCATAGACGAAGGAGCGACCACGATATTTACAAGGCGGTCGTTCGTCTTAGGCTAACATTCAATTCGGGCTTTGTATGGGTTGTAAAGCACGCGATAAAGGGATTTTCCAAGAGATATCGAGTTATGGTCGCGAGGAGACTCGGCGCTGGACCGAAACACGCGACGCCTCTATATCGACATACGTCAGTTCACGTTATAGCATGAACAAGCCATGACGATGACGACGACGACGACGTCGACGATGAACCGAACGCCCCGTTTTTCACCCTCTTTCCGTGCTCGTTTCCCGTTCGACATTTTCTCGTCTTAGCTTAACCCTCGGATGTCGGAAATACTTTCAATCCGGAGAGTGACGAAAATAGGTCATATTTCATCCCTTCTTTCCTCTGCGACCACCCCCGTGACACGACGGGTTTGTTATTAGTTCCAAATGCAGGAAACGCCTGATGAAGCAACTTTTGCCGTGGGTTTTACCCACCACTTTTTTTCTTTCTTTCTTTTTCCTTTTCTTTCCTTTTTATGTCGGAGAAAAAACGGTGCAGTTTATCGAAGGTTCGAAGCTTTAATGAGTCTACATGAGTTGAATTAGTCAGCATTCAGAGGCCAAAAGGTACAGCGAACTTCTTATATTTTATCAACAATTATATAATATATGACGGTATTATTATTTGCCAATATGATATATGAAAATTCATCTGAACTGAAAAATATTGTATATATATTATATATATATTGACTAATTTGGTCTTTATTGTGATTTTTTTTTTTAAGCAATGCGTCTTGTCGACCCTTTACATCCTTCTGTATAAAATTCGACAATGTTCCAAAATTTGATTAAAAAATGATTTTTATAAAAAAAATTAGCCAATATAAATTTGTTTACAATATATTGTTAAAGTGTATTAATTATAAATGTAGAATGTAATATGATGTAGGATACATTTCCCAGTTATGCAAATTAATCCGTTTTTATCCTGTCTTTCTTTGTTATTTAAAAGAAGTTATTTTCACAGGGTATACTGAGAAAAACATACCTACGAATTAATTCCAACACCTAATATATATATATATACTAATTTAACATTTATTTACGATAAATAAATATTTATTAAATAAAAAATGATAGTTAAATTAAATTAATCTTTTGTCCATAACAATATTAGGTAAAAATGTATAATAGCTAAATAATCAGCCAAAAATAGCTAAATCAGCCAATTCCATTAAAAAAATTTTGATGATATTAGCAGTGAAATACGTTCTGCCAATTGCAAACGAAGCAACAGATAATTTAATTGCTTATAATGGTTTTATGCAGTAAAATAAACCATATTTTACTGCAGGTCAATAACTTTTAAACGAGGAAATAGATCCAAATAAACTTTTGCACAGATATTTATTATTGTTTTGTTAGTATATGTGTAATATATTTGATTTAATTCTTATATTACTTTCTGAAATTTGCAAATAAATATTATAAAACGGTATTTTCAGAAGAATAAAAACGAACAAAAAATTAAATAATTTTTAAACCAATAAGAAAATTGTGCTCAAATTTTACATGTAACGAATTCGGTTGAACGTACAAGTGCATATTAAAACCATTATACCCACTGATTTAATCTGTGCAAAAGTAAAATGTAAAAATTTGGAATTATAAAAATGCATATTTTACAGCGCAATTAAATATATTGAGGATTTCATTCTTAATCTGCTTTTACATTTATTTTAAACATATTTTTACGTTAATTTGTGTACGATGGCTTTAATGTGTATCAGTGCGCACTGAGTGTCTCCAATCAAATTCGTTAATAGATATTCAGATAATGGAACAATCTGTAAAATTTTTATTAAATTCTTAATATTTTTTGAAAATAAGTACTAAAAATTTTTAATAGTTCTTGTATTAAATAAATATACGTTCACATTTAATAAAAATTTAGCTAGTATTATACAAATAAATATTTATTAAAATTTAGTACGCATTTTTCTCTCGATGTATATATCCCGTTACATATTCACAGAGTATCGCATGTATTTGGATAAATCTAACGATAAAATAATAAAATTAAAGTAATGAAATAAGAAAGAAGTACTTAGATTCTCTGCACGTTGAAACCACTTATTGTCCGTACAGCACTGCTCGAGCACAACAATAGAATTGAAAGCAACACGTTCACGGTATATTACGCACTCATGTAACACCTCGTCAATTGGGACAAAACATGTACTTACAGTCAAGTGTAATCGAACAATCTTGCACTGGCGCGCGTATCTCACTTCCGTAGACTCAACGATCCCTTCTATCGACACGTGTCATTTCCGGTCGAACCACTTTGCTCCTTTCGCACCAAACAAAAATTGGTTTGCTTGTCTTTGCCTTCTGTAATACTGATAAACGATATTGATATATAATTAGAAAAAAAAATAGAAAGAAATGGGTGCGCAACAGAATTTTTCATTATCGTTCAGATGTCTGTTTTCTGAACCGTTTTCTGTTCATAGTATTATGACTCGATCAATTGTAATCGTGAATATAAACTTCACACTGAAAGTACGTGATCGCGATATCTTTACTTTTATCTGAATGTTCCTGATGCAGTTGTACTTGAATATGAATGATGAATCCGCAAAGTAATTAATAAGGTTTTCCTTATTTAGTACTAGGAGGAGATACTGATAATTACAGCGAACAACACATTCGTATAAGAAATCTCGCGATTACAAGTAATGTATATTGGCAAATGCAGTTTTCTGTTGTTTCAATATTTTTTCAGTGTTTTCCAGTAACACTAGATTTAAGTATAGATACACTGATGGCTAATTAACACTTGCGTGTATTATTATCTTAGACCGATAACATTAGATGTTTATGTCGTGTGATAATTGCGTTACTGCTACTACCTTTCATTTTATTTTACAATTAGATGGAAAATTTTTGAGCAGTTGCACTGATTTTTCGTACATAATGAACATACGAAAGCTATTACATATAATGGCTCTTCGTAACAAAAGATTAATCGTTGCATTCCGCTAGCTTTCTCTCTTCTTTCTCTTCTTTCTTTATATCGATAGGCAAGACAATAAATGACCGACTTCTCATACCTTGGGCTTCTGAAAAAAGATAGATAACAATAGCACAATTATCGGAATTTTTTATTGTATATTGTCTTTACGATATGATACAGCGTAATAGGATAGATATCACTTTGTGAAAATAATGAAAATATCACGTGAGGTGAATGTTGACGTGTCTATGTAATTTCGAAACGTTATAGCGTGTATTTAAGAGAAACGCGCTTCGGACATTTAATCTTGGCCCCGAGCTCCCAACTCGCCAGTTAGCACGCGACGTAGAATAAAATGACTTCTGACACTTTGATAATGTAGATGCCATGATGCAAGTTTTCGCTGAGGAAAGGATAATCTAGGAGCACCGATATAAATTTTCGTTAAGAACGCGTGTCTACTCGTTCAAGGACCGAAACTCGATCAAGAATCGCGTGGCAAAAATCTGGGACACTTCATGTATTTTTACGTAATTCCGTTCCTTGCACGAAACTCGGCGCTTATACAGAAAGATATACATCTGGATTAATAGAAAAATGAAATAATAACGAGGGAGAGAAAGATTTTTTTGCATAATTATTCTCGTATTGCTAATTTTTTTTACGGAAATTATTATTTTTTATTAATATTTCTTATTATTATTATTACTTATTTTTTAATGTAATTAAACGAACACTTAAAAGAAACCATCATTATACTAAATTACATAAGCGCGAAAGAAGAGCAGCTTCAAGGAGAGATTTCTGAATGTACGTTCATTATAGGCGTGAATTCGTGTTTGGTCTCTCATTACAGATTTTCACACCTCCTGTTAGCTCGAGGGTGAGAACTGAGTGCAAACGGACACCTTGCATCTAGGTATATGTAAATGGCTCGAAATGGTCAAGTTCAGGTTTGACCAGTTCAAAGCTGATCATAATGACAGTATCAAAAATGGCATTGACATTCTCAAATAAATGGACATCTCTTGATATTTGGACGAAACGAAAGGCATTCGATCGAATTTAATATTTAACGCCTGGATTTCTCATGAAAGAGATTAATAATTTTGCGATCGTAATATAATTCTAAAAATCAGAGTATATAGTTTTATTTGCATTAATGTTTATTAATAAATCACCAGGTATATATATATATATATACATATATATATACCTGGCGATTTAATAAACATTAATGCAAATAAAACTATATACTCTGGTTTTTGGAATTATATTACGATATATATATCTATATATATAGAGAGAGAGAGAGAGAGGGGGGGGGGGGGAGAGGGAGAGGGAGAGAGGGAGAGAGAGAGAGAGAGAGAGAGACTCTGAAGGATAGACTCGCTGTTT
>NW_011626826.1:2148064-2343954 GCF_000204515.1 Acromyrmex echinatior | reverse complement strand
CATGAGCATTAAAAAATACATTAATGAAAGTACTTCCCATCACTTGTAAAACGCTACGAATTAATTCCAACACCTAATATATATATATATATATATATATAACTTCATATATATGAGATTTGATTTCGATAAATCAGATACTTATGTATAATAGAAAGAAAAAAAATGGTTTACAATGGTAAATTTTAATTATACACCGCGTTTAAACATAGAGTGATCTAGTTTTCTAATAAAAAAGGATACAAATTTCATATGATGAAAATCATCTTCCAATCTCCTCCACATTACGTACAAAAAGTATCCCTTTTTTTGCAATTTCGAGCTACATAACGCGACGAATGGATCGCGGATGGAATTTCATCGATATCGATTGCACCGAAGCTATCCTGAGTCGCGATTCCTATCGCGATTTCTGCCGTGCGCGGGTCAATTCAGAGTACTTTTGATTCGTGATAAATAAGGTCAAATAGAGAAATGTATAGAATTTTCGATTTACAAAAATAGCGCAAAAATCCGCCATTTTTTACCTAATGATCATATATTAAAGAATTATTAATTGTAAAGCTTATTTATTGGCTTATTTATTATAAGCTTACTTATTATTTATTATTTACTTATTGGACGATAGATGATCAGATCAAAATCGAAATAGCCGATAGGAAAGTTGTCGGCGTCCGCAAAGATCAAAGAATTGCGCTGCTCTTGTAATCTAGAGCTCTAGAAGTGTGAACGTTTCGTATCAACAAATCGACTATTTTCTTAAGTTGCATAAGTTCAAGATAATTAGAAAAAATATAAAGCAAGCATATAAATCGTAATTAAATCGGTTGTTAAAGATAATTAACAAAACTTTATTTTTCTGTGTATTTACAATATTTCGTGTTGCAATATCCGAAATTTTCTTTCGTCGCATAAAATTATCTTCCTCAATTTTTTTCTTTGCGAAATTCAATAACACGTTTGTTTGTGTATTGAAAGACTAAATCAAATAAGAGAAACATGTTTTCATCTTACAATTAGAAGGTATTTCCAATACGAATTATAATTAAAACGAATTATAACTATAAATAATACCACGTAATAATACTTTTTAGTACAATGCCATTTATTGTTTATAAAACAAAAGATAATTTACATGAAAAATTTGAGAAAAAATATATAGCTACAACGAATCTTAAGAGGGGACGTAATCGACATTGCCGAGCTTAGAATTGAAGTTACGATGGAATTGTATCCTCCTTGCAGGTGTGAAAGAGGGATTAAATAAATCGCACCGAGAGCGCAATTACATGTCGCAGTTAAACGAACGAATACGATCGTCGGAATATTCTCTAAGCACGCGTCGGATTTCTACTGTAGGCACATCCATACTATATATATATATAAACTCGGAAGAAAACGATTTATGTGATTTTTTTATCACCCGTTTATAGGCGTGTCACGCGATAATAGAGGTCTTTAATCACTTTTCCTGCGAGTCTTCGGGGTCTGCTTTTCGCGTTCGGCTGTTATCCGACTGGAGTGACGCTAAGTCGGATCGCGTGTCTCGGAACTAAACGATGCTCGTTAATTTTATCGTTCGAGTATCAGCCGTGAATGCGCGTTCGCTCGTGAGTTTTTACCATCGCCGAGTGTGCGATGAAAGAGCGAAAATTCATAGAAGTTCGTCCCCGGCTGCCACTTCTGGATGGCTGGGAGAAGTACATCGTTTCAAGATTGAGCACCCGAGGCGATGCGATTGGATGCGATGCGATGCGATGCGATGCGATGCGATGCGATGCGATGCGATGCGATGCGATGCGACGTGATACGATGCAATGTGATGCGATGCGATGCGAGGGATATTAATACGCTGCCGAGTATCCGTCCTAGAACCCGTGCCCTTCCGGGCGTAATTTGGAGATAGTCGTAGTGTCCTTCGATCGATCGATCGCGCATTTGTAATTTCACCCCATCCGTAATCATGGTCGGTTTACCGTCGATGACGTCGCGTGAAATTAATTGACCATGAGAGCCGTAAACACCCCGTGTATGACGCGTTCAAGTCCGGCGTCACTCTCGATCGTCATTCTCCTTCGCTATCAATCGAGGAGTGAGATGGTGGTATTTCTTTTTTATTTTTTATTTTTTCATTCTTGTATACGCTGCTTCTATAAATTCTATAATTAAGTCATTCAAATTTGACAAATACTTTTATGTATAAACTTCCTGATCTTTCAACATTACACTCGCAACCTCTACCAATGCATTGACATGGGATTATATATTTGAGTTATGATTCTATAACTCAGAATTATTAATATTGCAATTTTACATTAAATAAAAGTTTGACATTAAATAGTAAGAAAGCACAGCCCTGCTAAGAAAACATCTCTACAATTTTCCGTTCATTTTCAAGTTGTTATACATATACGTGATCCCTCTTACGCAATAAAACGCGTGTTGATGTCATGATAACGTCAAGTTTGACATTGAAGCCAAAGAAATGGAAATGGGTCATCCGAAAATTATGTGTTTCCATAAATCTTGGTAGCGCTTGGCAACGATAGATCTGCAATTCGTGGGTCTGCGGAATTTATGTTTGCGTTCGGGTTACAAGTAACATTCTGTAATATTATGTAATATTGCGTAATGAGTGACGTGGTCCCAATATCGATCAAACAATTGCCGCCGGCGCAGTCGATTTATTTATATTACAATCTTGATGAACTGTTGTCGTTTAATCTTTCGCCTAATGTCTTAGTTGCCTGATTTATTTGCAGTAGGAGGGCGGACAGGAACTCATTATTAATATTTTAATTGCGTGGTCAAGTAAAGAAAAGAATAATTATACGCGAAGGCATTTTACATACTCTCCTGGTCTCATAATCACGCGAGGATAATTGATTTAGGAAATTCGAATAGAAAAAGGAACGCTTCGTCTTCGTTTAGGAGAACAAAGCGTCAAATTACATAAAGTCGTCCAAGATTTCGCGCATCTGCTAAGTTAGATTAATAAAGTTTGAGTTGGTTCTCTCCTGACAAAACTTGTGTTGGAAAATTAAAATACTAATTCTATTTTATTTTTTTTTTTTTTTAGCATTGAGCGTCTCTTCAAGTATTCGCTTAAAAATTAGATAATTAAACGGATCCTTTAATTCTTTTACGAATCAATTATTATTTATTATTATATTTGGTTATTATTATTTCGGTCATAAAATTCTTCTCGCTATATAATGCGAGTAATGAGAACGCAAATGTTTGAAACTCGATCCAAACAAATAAATCGTAAAACTACTTCGATTAGTTTTCTCTCGTGACATGTTTCTGTGATCGCGCCAAAACGGCAATGTACTCTTGGCTCGTCTTAAAAATTAAACTAACAATAAGCGAACAACGATGCATAGCAGGGAAATGTTGTTATTAAACGCCAGTTGTCGTTTGAGATAGGATCTAGTTTGGGGTGAGCACAATGGGTCACTACATTAGGGAGAATATTGCGCTATCCACATACCAGTATCCTTTGTGGTTGCGAATTAACTGTATCTTACGCGCAACGCGTCTCCCCTGCAAATCTGGGCTGAATACTAACTACTGTATATACGGCGGTAACGAGCGTAAGTGACTTGAAGAAGATTCATAACTGAAACAGGGATGGAAAAAAAAGAAGGGAAATACGCGAGCGTGAATGCTAGTAGAACTGAAGGGAATTTTGTTGCCGAATTATGAACTACCAGGTAATTAATCACGCCAGTCTGTCACACGGGTTAAGTTCGCTACAGTGGAAGAGAAGGAATTCGTCTTTTCAATCAAATCCGTATAAAGCTGGTCTAGATACGCCAATCATGCACATATAAATGCACGAAATGGATGAAATGTCAAGGAAACAGGCGAATATTGTCGTGTACAAATGAAATTTTGGCATCGAGGTTAAAATAATGAATGAAGATTGAATATCATTCTTAACGAGCTATCAAGGGCTCATATTATTTGGTGATTGAATGAAAACTTTTATATTAAGTTGCGTTAGAAATTTATTTGTACACACGTTATTTATCAATTAACTCTTTATAGAGCGGGCAATTTGGAACAGTTTTAACGCATTAATTAACGTGAAATTAAACGCGACATATTGTATATTTTGCAAAAACGATATTGCTTTTTTTTCCAGAGACTTTTATTTTTATTTCGCTTCATTTTTGTGCTGTATATATTTTGCGTGATTAAATTAAATCTTCTCAACACTGATTGATTTCGTAAAGTTGCAAGATAGCTCGAGTGCTTTTCAATTAAACAAATAGGGAGGATAAGATGTGCGTTGAGGGCGGTAAACATTAACCAAATAAAAACCGAATTGATTGAAACGCAATAGTAGAACGTGTGTACATATTTACATACGTTCGTGTTTGTATTACGGCTCGATCATTGTTCTACAATCGAAGGTTAACGGGTAAAGAGTGAGAGCACGGCTGCCTGTCGGAACAGGTGTTAACACATAATGGAAAGAGAGCCACGTAGATGCGAGACTGAGGATGAGAGAGAGAGGGAGAGAGAGAGAGAGGGACAAACATACACGCAGCATTGATTTGGCTGGAGTCCCTGGCTCGCGATCGGCATGCCGTCGAATGCAGTTATGGGATTTATACGTGGCCGGATTTGGCAGGCCGCGACCGGATTTTGTGTTGTACACCCGTCACGTGGACCGATGGGGATGACGGCACTAAATACGAATTTCGGTATAGAGAAATGTCTGTATTAGACGAGAGATGACATTAGTCGCGTATAATTAAGTCAGTCTATAAGATTGCCACATTCAAATTTTCGAAACTTACAGACTACAAAAACTCCAGATATTTCACTTGCGATTCTGGATGCGTACAGAAATATAAGTTAGTAAAATTGGAACAGTCAATTTCTAAGAACGTGAGCACGGACCTTTGCATAAAGTCTACAATGAAATTTTAATAAAAAAAAAAAAATTTAAGCCTTAAAAAGTTGATCAATCAGTCGAATGTGAGGAAAATCATCGACTATGGTATTCATAGTTCGTTTTTATTTCAAGACTGTCTTAAGTAATGTCTTAAGACGCTAATACGGCCCTCTGATTGATTCGTGACTTCTTAAGAGTGTGTTTAAGACAGTTTTGAATATAAGATCTGATTATGAATACTACTCTATGATTGATCAATTTCTTATGGCTTAAAGCTTAAATTTTACGTCTCAAAATCTCATTGTTGCTTTACGCATAACACATAAAGTACCCAATCAGAACTCTTCCTTTCATGAAATAGATTCTGATTGATCTCCTTATACATTATGCATTACGCATTATGCAAAAGTTTGTGTTCCGGCCCTAGGTTTACCGTAAGCCTTAAGCCGCAAGAAATTGACCAATCATAGTCGATTATTTCCTCACGTTCGACTGTGATGGGTCAATTTCTTACGGCTTAGAGTCTATCTAGACAATCTTGCAGAGCGTATAAATAAACGTATGCATAAAGAAAATTATCCAATCACATTTTTATTATAAAGACTTACGTACGATTGGATAATTTTCTTTATGCATAAATTTATGTAAGTTTGTTTAGATAGACTCTTAAAGCTTGCTGTAGATCGAGATTAGCTGGAGTCAAAGCAATATATCTTGAAGATTCCCTGAAACCCCGAACGCTCGTAATTATTTTTCGGACACTTTTGGAAAATTATCCCGGACATTCTAAAAAAAGAGGATTGTGGGGAGAAGAGAATGGATGGCAATCCTAAGTCAGTCGCGCACTGATAATTATCACTCCACAATCTTCATCATTCCTTGCCAAGCACTCTACAAAGCGAAACGCACACGTACTGCTTGGCACTCAGAATAATTTCACGCGAGCAAGTTCAGCCGCACTGTGACAGCCGACGGAAGAAACGCTTAAAACACTTTTGACGAATTTAACGTCTCGAAATATTCGCGAATATTCTTTTAGAATTCTTACACGCACATCGCACACGTTTGTATTATATAAAAAAATAAGCGATAATTGGCATATTATGCAAGATAATACACATATCTCACAGCCTAAGATTTACTTGATAATCTGCGCACCGCATTGCATTTCTCATCGAGCTGTCACGAGAGGTGAACGAAAACATTTATTATCATGAGATGTATGCCGTGAGATACGTGAATCGATTCAAGCTTAAATAATGCTCCAGATTAAAGTCCGCACGCGAGAGTCGTGCTCAGGTATGTAATTCACGTGAGTCACGATCTCGCAATTTGTTATCGCACCGTAATTAGGTGACGACAGGAAAAGGACACTTTTACACAATTTTCCTCGATGACAGCGCTACTCCGGTTTTTTTTTCCCCAAAGGATTTTCTTTCCCGAACAATTTCTTTCAAACAGTTTTTATGAATCGTTATACTTTGCGCCAATCTTTTCCCATGACTCCACGGATTTTTTTATATCTTGAATTCTTGAGGTATCACCCCAATAAATACGTGATAAACCCCGTGTTATCTCTGTAGCCAGTCCTCGAGGAAAATAGAGGTGATTACAGAATGGTCTCATCCCTCGAGTCTCTGACAGTATTCGCGCGAATCTCAATCGTGTTCGACGTAACTGATTTGATACCGACTCACTCTCGATTATTCCGCACCTGTCCTTCGAACAGCCCTGAATCGCATCGAGACTCGGTGGAACCGGTTAAATAAATAGACGACAAGCGCGGTAAAAGATAATGTCGGGCACATTCCAGTAGAGTATGTAAGCCACCAGAAATGCTGATTCACTAAAAGGGAGCTGTATTGTTTTTGCCCTTAGATGGGCCGGCCATTGTCCGGGTAAACCTGTTTGTGCGAAGCATTGCGACAATTAGTGACATCAAGATGGTAAGTATATATAAACGCTAATAACACAATCAAACAAAGCCTTTTGAAACCGCAATTGGCCGCAACTCGCCGTTTCTTCTCTTGCCGACGCGATTAACCCCTTTTCTTTATTTGTCTCTGTCACTTTGCAAAAACGCAGTAGGCGCAAAAGTAGGTTTAGGCGGTCTTGATCTCGAAAGTCAAAGAGTGTGTGTCCGTGTGTGTGTGCGTGTGTGCGTGTGTGTGTGTGTGTGTGTGTGCGCGCGTGTGTGTATGTGTGAGAAAGAAAGAGCGAAATCTCAGAGGGGAAAGAGAGAAAATCCAGCAGCAACCGGATGGCAGCGGTGAGAGCTCGATACTTCCTAGGAGAAACCAGGCAGGCTGGAAAAAGCGGTAGCAACAACACACGCAACATAGTAGAGAGCAGTAAACGTAGCAGAGTACCGGTCAGCAGCAGCATCTTGTCCTTCTTCACCCACGCTCTTTTGCTCCCCTAGCTCCACCCCTCCGCTCCACCCTCACTCCCTTCACCCCCATAGCCTTTTCGCCTCACCTCGCTACGCCACGCCTCGACCTCACCTCACCTCACCTCACCTCACCTCACCTCACCTCACCTCACCTCACCTCACCTCACCTCACCTCACCTCACCTCACCTCACCTCACCTCACCTCACCTCGCCTCGCCTTGCCTCGCCTCGCCTTGCCTTGCCTCGCCTCGCCTCGCCTCGCCTCGCCTCGTTGCTAGCTATCACCGCTAGCAGCCTTTTCTCGAGAGAACACCACATCCACACGAACCGACCGCAACCACCACTACCTTTGACCAAAGCGCCCGAGAAACCTCACCCCTGAAACTCTAGCACTCTATATAGTATAGACGCAGGCATGTGGCATTCCAGCTTATATAATACATTTTGCGTATGTTAGTTACGTCGCATTGGACGGACCATCGGATGGACGAGGAGTGGCCGAAAGAGCGACACCCAAATCGGGTTTGCGGGGATGCGATTACGTTCGGACGTACTTCCAACGTACCGACCACAGGTCGTTAGTTTTTTTTTCTTTTTATCACAGATAGTTAGTTAAAGATCAACACGGCCAAGCAGCGGTAACAGCCGCTCTGCCGGATTCATCTTTGACCATATCGCGTATCCCAATCTGAGTAACGCTACCGGAGAGAAATCCCATCCCAAAAGTAATTTTATTTCTCTCGATCTCCCTCGTTATTGCGGGGCGGGGCGAGCTGTATCGAGTTCCGAATATATGACACGCGGAACTAAAGTGACGTGTTACTCCACGAAGATTTTTCTAAGATAAAAAAAAAGGAAAGAAAAGGGATAAGAATTATACAGAGACTAGAATGTCCTTTAGACATCTGTCAGGCTTTTATGTTGTTTGGAAAACTCCTCGCAATGCTCGCAGTGGAGAGACACTTAACGCGATTTCGCGAAGGGACGATCGGCCGGCCCGTTGCACTCTGTCGAGAGAGAGTGCAGAGAGCGAAACTTGTGTTTCACAATAGGTAACGAGATTACATGTACCACCGCGGCCGCTCCGGGCCGCACGGAAATGCACGTCGAGAAGTTACGTCGGGAGTGCGTTCCGGCACTCTCGTTCGTTCCGTATCGCGTAGGAAGCGAACGTAGGTTTACCGTCAGGAAGGCCTTTTCGTGTTCGACCTCTTCTCTCGTGTAAAAGCACGCTTATCAGATCAAAGAGTGATTTCAAGGGACGATCGATCGGTCTAAAGTACTATACAGAGCGTTCCGGAACTCTCGATTTTAATTTTTCACTATCGTTGAAACTATCGATAGATTCGATGAGAGAGAACATTATTTATTCCAATATAAACTACGCTAAAACAGTAGAATATATTAATGTATTAATAAATTAAATAACGAAGGTGTATTAAATTTAGATTGTTCGATGTGTTCATGTGTGCGTGTATGTGTGTGTGTGTGTGTGTGCGAGTGAGTGTGTGTGCTAGATCGATCGATTGTGTATGCGTCTTGCGAAAATTCGCAAACGTTCCCTGCACATGACGTAAATAATTAAATTTCAAATGTCACCGTCGCCTCTGTAGCGGAAAGTTGTGTGTATTCCTCGTTTATTTCTTGCACAAAGAACATGTTGCTTACGTGTACAAGCGAGTCGATCCACTTTATGCCAATTGCTTTTCAACAAGGAAGAATTTATCAAAACTTGAGGACACTTAAATTCTACCCAGGTTCCGAACTTCGCCTTACTTGGGTATCCAATAACACGAGTATTGGTACCGTTCGATACTTTCGTAGGTGATAACAAAAGAAAAGTTCCTACGATGATAAAAGTCTAGCAAGAATCTTATTCTTAATAAGAAAAACTAAGCTAACTAATATATAGGATGTCTCACAACCATCGTACATCGTACAATACTTTTATATAAGCAGTTAAAGTTAGCTTACAATTCAAAAAATTTTTGCAGCCTCAACATTTTCGTATTAATATTTTTACTCTATTTTACTTTTAAAATACGCTGTGAAAGACAGTCTTTATACGGTGTGTTTATACGGTGGTTGTAAAACACCCCGTGTATTATAAAAATATTCAAATTAAACATATATAATTTTATACTTATAATTGCAGCTACATTTTGAAAATATTCTCGGGTTGGGTTATAAACTTTTGACTTTGCCGGTAACAAATATCTTTTCTTCTGCGCTCTCTAAGTGACTCAATGTCTCCGTAATAATTTCTAATAATAAACTGAATTATTTAAAAGTATTCAAGTAGAACAAAAAATAAACATCATTTATCCGCGTTGATAATTATAATCACACTATGACTCGATTTTGTAAATGCTAAAGATATCTTCTTCGTCAGAATATGACAATTTTTTCAAGTAAGTACTCGTTCTTACGCGCGGGACTGAAATGCGAGGACGCCTTGAACTTGGAGCTTTCGTGCTCGAAAAGCATTTGTAACATCCTGCTTTGCGCGTTTCGTGTAGCGAGATCACGGGTTTAAAAGTGGGCGATATTAATGACACGACGACGACGGTAACGATGGTGACGATGACACGACGAAGACGAAAACGATGAAGACGACGACGACGATGACGACGACGAGCACTACGTGTCCGACGTCTTGTCCTGGTTCATGTAGGGCGGAATGGTACGCAAACACTCTGTATGGCTCAGGACGATACGGCTGGCTCGTTCATGCTGCTACAAACAAAGTTAGACTTCCAACGATGACGATAATGACATAACGAGGGAATGCATCCGCCGATCATGTGATACTGACGCCGACGTTCGCCGACGTTTAAACGCGGTTAAACGCGGTCCGATAGCTGTCGATTATCCACCGGCTGTTTTCCTGACAGTCTATAGGTCTGATTGAAATAAGACGCAATCAATCTTCGTGAAGTTAGTTGGATCGATATAGATAGGTATGCAGATTAAAATTGGGACGACAGCTAATTTATTAATTCTTGTCGCCGTCCTTGCTGTGAATAATTTTGATATATCTAAAACTAACGAGTGTGCAACCTTCAGACGAAAGCATTTCGAAATATGATAGGACGATGAGAATAGTTTCCTGTGGAGGAACATTATTCTTGAAATAATTTATAAATTCTAGTCGAGAAATAAATCAGTTGTCAACCACGCGCGATTGAAATATCACTGCTTGCGGATTGCGTGTTATTCTGGCTCTCCTGTATAAATTTGTCACGCTTGCGCACATTTTCTATCCCGTGTGTGACGCCGATGGCATCTCATGGCGTCAATTCCTAATACTGTCAAATGTCGCGTAACTTCGACGATAATTGACGTGCGAAGGTGTTCAACGTCTCGCTGTTGACACGCCATCAACACGACGAACTCTGGCACGGAGTGTTCGCCAGAGGGGATCAAACAATACATCTTCGTGACGTCACATCCGCGTTATATTCGCCGTATTTTTTGTGCGTAAGCGTTCAAAGGACAGCCGCGGTCATCTCGCTTTGACACTAATCGGACCGTGATGGCGACATGGAAATTTTGTTCGATAATATCGCGCGGGAATCGCAAACAGGGGCGGCATTCCAGGTTTTCTATCGTCCCGAGCAAAGAAATCCCTTCTCGCCTCCCGTAGATAATATATCTTTTTTTTCCTTTCCATTTTTATTTGCGTCTACGGCGCACGTCAATTTTTTTTTTCGAAACTCCTTGTTTCGCGTAAAAAAGAGGAAGAGAGATGATGATCGAAACGTCACGCCGTTCAAGCAAACGAAGTTCCAGCCGTCCCTCGCGGCATGAATATTTTCATCGGGTTTACATCTCTCAACGATTTCGTTCTGTACGTTGTTCTGTATGGTTTTTCGACATTTTTATGCTTTAGGGTATTTTCGAACTAAAAAAAAAATGAAGTAAAATCCGTTCTGCAAATATATCGCTTCGGGTACATAAACTACGTAGCATCGTGCGCTTTGTCGGCTTTCCGAGTATCTGATTCATTCTCGAGATTGGCTGCGTTCGGTAAAAAAACAGCTTTGCAACTGTTGTAACATTTTTTCATTGATGAATCCAGAAATTTGTCTGGATGCCATTGGAGTATCATAAACAAAATTCTTTTTTAAGGTTGAATATGAAAAGATAAAATATTAAATTATTGTATTTACATTATTACTTTGAAAAAGTATTATTTAAATGTATAATTTACATAAAACATTTTATTTAAAATTATGTCAATATGGAAGAAAAATTATACGATAGAATCTATGTTTTTTATATCTGGGAGTCTCTTAAATTAAAAAATATTTTTGAAATGTTGTCGAAGTTGTGGTTAAAAACATTCCATTTCAGAAATATTAAAAATGGATATAATATTTTGTTAAAAATATTTTTAAAAAAGAAAATTCCCCGTGGATTCAAACCTTGACTGGTTTATATATTTAGATCCAGTGGAAGCGTTAAGGATAAGACCAGTCATACACGGAGAAAAATATTAAGTAATATTTGCTAGAATTCTGGTAAATTGAATTTTATTGAATTGGCAGGTTCATACAGAGACAGGCATCTACTTATGTAAAATTTACTTTACTTTTCTAGTACATTTTGTAAAGTAAATTTTATGCTATTGCAATTGGTAACTATCTCTTAATCTATAAATTACCATACATCTCAATAAAACTTACTTTATTGACAAATATTTTTTGCCTTAGTGCTGACAAAATTTATTTTATTGTACAATAAAAAAAATAAAGTTCATAAAGTTTTGATAGTTGTTCGTGTTTACAGTTCTTGAGAATAGTATAATTTATTTTGCTGTAAGTAATAACCATTTGAATGGACTATAATTGTAATGTCTTTTTTACCCTACATCTTCGATATTTTTACTAGACTTGTTAGGGTAAATTTTTATAAGACTATTCAGGGTATAAAAAGAAAGATGTACTCTCTAAATTTCTTGGAGTAAAATCTCACTCTAAAAGAGTTAAAATATATATTGTCACTAAGGAAAAAGAGTGAAAAATTTGCACTCTTGAATAAGAATGGCAGATTTTCACTTTTGAAGTGAGATTAATTCCATAGGAAAAAAATCTCACTCCTTTTTTGATGAATTTCACTTCAAAAAAGAGTAAAAATCTGTCACTCTTATTCAAGAGAACAAATTTTTCACTCTTTTTCAATAATAGCAGTATTTTAACTCTTTCAGAATTTAAAGCATATAACATTGAACATAATGACGAATAGCAGTACTAAACGATCAATCAAATTTG
This sequence comes from Acromyrmex echinatior, assembly GCF_000204515.1. The sequence continues at coordinate 2,331,380 of NW_011626826.1, read as the reverse complement.
AGCCCAAGTGTACTCAATTCATGCGTATAATACTGGAACGTCCAATCAAATTTGGTCTCTAATTCACTCTCCTGCTCATTCACGAAATGTTATACCTTAATTTTTTATATCATACATGAGACTATCCATTTTTCTCCGTATACTAAAGAATTTTACAAGTTGTCGAGCTGGCTTTATCTGCCGAATGCAGCCATTGGTTCAAATAATTCGACACTACCATACGAGGCACGTCGTCGAATACGTTCCAACAACGACGACGACGACGACGATGATGGCGCGGCGGCTGTCATCGATTTTTCATCGCGTTTCCGCTTATTCGATCTTTCATATTTCAACTGCTCGATTGTATACTGGTGCGCACAATTTATTTACCTTCCGTTGATCCGTATCTCGTGATTTGCGTGGTTCGTCCCGCGTGTATCGATTATTGCCGACGCCGGCTATTACCTCTGGGATCGTGCGACTATTTCGTGCGAGTAAATAGGCGGCTGCACGAGAGAAAATTCGTTTCACGGTATTCGTTTCGCACGACCGATATATTCCACGGAATAACGCTCGTGTCCCCCGCGCGTCATGCATTATTTCCGCGGCCGCGATTCCTCAATGACCGAAGCGTTTTCGCTATACCGCAGAAAAATCCGGTAAATCGATTCGAGGAATAACATGGCCGCGAAACGAAGAAAGCAAATAGTCGAGGAAAGACATGATTTATCAATATGGCTCCACCTGAACTTAATGAATGCGAATTCTTCTCTATACCAAGTTAGATGAGCCCGCGATTGTCCGCGTCATTATATTTGTTCAAAGTATCTCAACAATATAAAAAATGACGTTACTACGGTAAGTTGAATACAACGCCCCGCGATCACAGACACACTCTCTAAATTTAAATCAGTGGATAATTACTGATATCAGTGCCAAATGTGTCACTGGTAATCAGTGAACGAAATGTGAGATCTCTAACCTAGCTAACGTTTATGATGTGATCTAACTAATCTTGTTTTAGTGCATAAATTTAGTGAATGTAATATTAGAAGATTGTGAAATTAACATGCAAATATCAGTATTTTAATTATGCTCAAAATTTGCTTATTTTTTTCTTTTTTACGTTGAACTTTACTGATTATCCAGTGCCAAGTATTATAGCGATTGGATAATTAGTGACTATATCCACTGATTTAGATTTAGAGAACACGCATGTGCCTTTTTTATGTACTATACACAAGTAACAAATTATCTAATGCTGGGTGTTTCGTTATCACGTAATCCACCTGAATTCAATGAACACGAATTTTTCTCTCTATGCGATCGAACGTAGATCACTACGGAGGCTAAACGTTACTTAATCGGATGAGTCTCTTGAATGGACGAATTAGAAGCGAAGTGCTTCTTAACGCGAGCAATGTATTTCCGCGTTGCGCCAGAAACGTAATATAGACGTTATAAAAAACAAACGATTGAACGCGAAACGGTTTACTAAAACAGTGCTTTACATCGAAGTGCTTTAGGTCGAAGTTTACTGCCGCATTTTAAGATCATGGTTAAACTGTTTTTCTCTGTATATCGGAACGTTACATTTTAACGATGATAAACGCGCTGAAACGTCCGTCAGGCGTTAAATCAGATTTCGTTCGAACGTAACACAGGGGGCAAGGAAATGGCAACGGATAGTCGAAAGATAGTCTGAACGACGCTGGAAGATCGCCGGACTAATAAATGAGACCGTCGAACGAAAAAAAAAAAAAGAAAAAAAAAAAGAAAATAACAAATTCTAAAATTTTGAACAGACATAATGAATATCGAACAAATATAAGATATAAGCTACATTAAGCACATCTCACAACTCATCGTCAATCGCAGGTGATTCAGAAGGGGATCTAAGAATTTCATCATACCACACACACGCACACATCTCTACCTCGATGTATCTGATTGCTGCTCAACGATTGATTAATTTTGTTTGTTCTGTTTGCCATGTTAGATGGGCCCGCGGTTGTCCGCGTCAACATATTTGTTCGAAGTATCTCAAAAATAGATGACGTTACTATGGTAAGTTGAAAAAGAATGCAACGCCCCGTGATCACAGACACACACATGTGCCTTTTTTATATATACTATACACAAGTAACAGACTATCTAATGCTGGGTGTTTCGTTATCACGTATCACAGTCAGCGCCATTTACTATCAGCTACCATATACCTGGAAGGAGCTGTGTAAAATATACGTCGACGTAACGCACGACGACACGCGTATTGTCAACGCGTTCCTCGGCCACGCGCCTTTTCCTCGAATGCCGCGTGCGCTGCGGAGGTGTATAACGATCACATTACCGATATACGAAATCACGAGACACAGGGAATCCCATCGCTACCGGTGGATAGCCTGATCTATTCTCCGTCTTTCGGGCTGTAATTCAGAAAATTGCGGTATTCATCCCCTAAAAGTAGACTGCGATAATAGACGAACCTTTATTCGTTCGCTGAAGAAAATATGGTCAATTTTAATAAATATTTAGTTCGATATACTGCCAACTTAACGTTTACTTACGGTAAATAAATATTTGTTCGGCAAAAAGAATGATTGTTAGATCAAATAAATGTATCTTTATATTTAATAAAATTTAGTTGGCAATATTCAATGAAATATTTATTAAAATTGACTTTATACTTTTTCTCAGTGCCGAAACCGATTTAACTCGACTTCAATCTTACATGAGCAAAGATTTCACTCGAGGTTTGATTGTGGAAATATTTGGCGTTGAAAGCGAATATCAAGGAAAAATTGGACTCCGTGTTCGTCGGTGGAGTATCTTCCGACATCGATGGGAAATGCCTGTGCACACATACACACACACATACACATAGTTAATTTACTTGTTATCATTAAGTCGCTGTATAGTATCCTTCTAATGCCCTTTTTGATCTCACGATGTATAGACGACACATTTTTCAATCTACTTCTTTGTGTCTCTCTTCTCCTCTTCGTGCTAAACAACAAAACACCCGTTGCGTATCTTGAGGCCCGCTCTCGTGGCTCTTTTGTATCTCCACCTACCGTCATGTTCTCTACGTTAAGCAAGTATCTATTCTGTATGTCTATGAATGAGTTGAGACTTACGAATAGCACGACGCGCTCTTTACCGCCTTCGCCTTCGGTCGATATTAAACCATAGCTATTGCATATCAAACGCGCTTCTGTATCCTCGCGAAATTTAGATCATATGAGAATGAAAGGAAGTAATGAAGCAATATGATACTAACTCGCTGACATACATAGCTAATTATGCAGCAGACAATTAATCTAACCACATGCGCAGAACGTTATTTGATTTATCCGCGGAATAAGCTGCATCCCTCAGTGAAGAAAGTGTGAGGGTTGCAGAGTGAAAAAAAAAGTAAATAAATTGCCATTATCGAAACAATCACGTTTATAATTGTATAAGAATCAGATAACAGCAAAAATAATGCATAAATTTCCATTATATAATACTCGTCGGAACTTAATTATACCGAGGAATTATATTTCCATATATTAAATTGCTCCGAGATAGAGATGATTTTTCTTGTTTCCGACGTAGTCTCTCGTTCTTACAATAATCCGGGATTCGATACGATTTCTTTCTCTCCGATGATTTTTTCTTTTTCCCCTGTTTACTTAGCGTCGTGCTGTGCGTAATTATGAGATTCCATTAGAGTATATAGTATCGCTCTCACCCGCTGTTGTGTGGTAGATGATTTGATGGAGTTTCATCTCTCTTTTTGACTTGTTTCGATTATGTTTATTCGCGTTGATTTTTTTAATGCAAAGTATATATATATATATACATACATAAACATGTACACGCTGCCTCGCAAAATACAGCAGACACGTATATACTACACACGTCATTCTATCTTTCTCTCTCTCTCTCTCTCTCTCTCTCTCTCTCTCTCTCTCATCTATTCTTCATTTTTTAGCCATACATCTCTTTTTTCATCTTCTCTTTTTCTCTTTTTTTTTGCAATATTACACACATTGATCATTTTACTTATTAGATATGAGTACATACATATGCGCAATGTAACACTATGTATATCATTTATATATATATAATAGAAGACATCTGCCTACACATATGTACATATATTACCAGATGTATCGTTGACTTATTCTTTAATTCTTTACTGCACCGTGCGACAACACACTCGCTAAGGCATTCTCGTGCTGCTACATCTCTGCGGTAGTGTGCAACCCTTTTTATCTCATTCTTGGTAATGACTTCTTTTTTTTTCCTGATTGCTACCAGAAAACAGTAACTGTAACCAGTACGCCGTATAACCCAGTTAAGCCTATCTATATGAAAATTAAACACTTACGTGCTCTATATATCCGAGGGAACGATCTCGGTAAACGAAACCCCTTTGTAATCGTTGCGGAAATGACTCGAAGGCGCAAGTCACGTCGGCAGTGTAATCAGCAGTGCGTATCAACGACCAATGCAATTTAATTGCAAGGATAAATTTTTCAACAGCCGCATTGCGCGCAAGCCGAGAGATTTACATTCAGGACACGGTTCATTTCTCTCCGAGTTTTCGTGCTGCGTATATATCTAGGTGCAGGCTCTCGTCTACTATTTATCAAGGGAGAGTAGGGCAGAACGTCGTAATATCTTCCATCGAGAGCAACGCGAGACTTAAATAAATAATCCAGAATTATAATTGCAAATACATTCCGTGAGTAAACGTAATGGATTTTTTGTCCCCGATTAACTTTTTACTTATATTTTTGTCGTCGAGTTTACCTTGAGTTTTCCTTCGGCTCGCGACCAAGTAGTGCGACCAAGCGGTCTGGTCGGTATACTTTTAGAACAATGAGGAATGCGAAGCGCACGTTTGGCAAATACGCTTATTTAGCAGGAAATAGCCCGGGGATTGCCGCGAACAACGCGACAAGTTCTTGAGCAAGAACAGCGGCGGCTGCGAGATATTGTGCTGCCGTGACAGAGTTGGGGATTAACCGCGAATTGCCAATTGCGACGACGACGACAACGACGACGACGACGACGACGACGACGACGACGACGACGACGACGACGACGACGACGTCGTGGAGGCAGTGTAATTAGACAGGCCTGGTACCAATTAATTATACACGGGGCTGGCGACGACGCGAAAGGCGACTTTGTCGTTCGGGGTCTCGTTATAGAGCTCCAATTTCCAGAGCGCGTTTTCACCGAAGCGAGTCCCACTTTGAACCGCATTCGTTTACCGATCGATCTCCGTGATTAACCCACCGCCGTTTGCAGACCGCCGTTTAAATATTCACACGCTAAGTGCGAGAAAAGATGATGACATTTAAAAATTTATCGGCCACGTCAAGGCATGTGTGTGTATGTGTATGTAAAATGTATGCAGAATGTATGTGTATCCGCCATAATTTATTTAGCACACGATATATACCGGCACATGGATTACTAAAGAAGGCAGCTGTACTACCTGTAGTTCTATTTTCTAAAATATACGCGCTGTAATAATAATATAAATTTATTATTGGAAATTTATATACGATGATAATATTACGTAAGAATTTAATTATGATATAAAGACCATAACAATATTTTCTGTAGGAGTTTAAAATTAGCAGCTTTGAAGTACATTTATGTGAACAGATGCTATCGATATATATACTCTATTACGCGTGCTTTTTCTTCTCTAAAGTGGTGTTGGGTTAATCGCGATGGATCTTGGATCCATATCTCCGTAGTTAAGCATCATATGGCCGTCTCTTTATTAGTGGTACTCGGATGTTGCCGCTCTTGAAGCTCACTTCATTGGCGCCGATATCCTTACCACTTATAACGCGGAATAGATATTAGATGACTCGATAAAGAAGATATAGAGAAAGTTTGATTGACGAATAAAAAAGAGACTCTTTGAAGGGCTATTTTTACATATACATATAAATATAATTAGAGAACAAATATAAGCAAATGTCTATGACAATTGTTGAAGCAGAAATAATCATAAAAACTAATTTTTATGATATTTTTTACGTTATTTCAATAATTTTCATAAATATTTACATATTTATTTTTGCATACTGGCTTTAATTAGCTTTTATCTCTTTACTGCAAGGAGATACAGAATTTCGCGATATTGTCATCGCGAGCGAGGATAGAATTATTTTTGAAAGCTTGTTACATCCAGTTTGACTGCATTTAATTGTTTACAAGCGCCAGCAGGAAGATTAACTTAATCCTTTAATGTGACTTCAAAATAGCGTGCTGCATCTCATCCCTTTTATGTTAATTTCTCTATGTTGTAAACTGCAATTTATGTTTCAGAACGTGTATTTGTAGAAAAGAAATATATAAAATCTTTTTGTGTTCACGTGTCCGGTGAAAGATTGGGGGATATGGCTTTCCATCACGTTCAAATTTCGAAATACATAAAACGATCGTTCTCCAGTAATCCACGATTGTCCAGTAAATCTCACCGGAGCGGCAATATCCGAGACCCGCTTATTAGATTACGAGAGTTTATAATGCAACTGCAATGCGCCGATTAGCAACACAAAACATTTCCTAATTTGCCCGGTGCTTAATAAAGCCCGGGTCATTTTGATCCAGGCGACATTCCGGAAAATAGGAAATTTACTGTCACACTTCCAAAATATGGCAGTTTCTCGTTCGCTTGATTTGTTTCTACGTTCTCTGTCTACGACAATGATAAAAAAAATATATATATATATATATACCATGCCTTGATCCTGAACGCGCGAGCTTATGTTGTCTAGTTGTGAGAATTTTACTTCAATACGAATGAATACGAGTTTTCTGAGATTGTCATGCTTTTCTGAAACAAACGTTAATGAACGCGGGATCGATGGGATCTGTGACTTTTCAACAGTTCGTTAAAACCAGATGCTGCTTTAACAATCAACATTTAGCAAACGTCGGCGGAGCGAAAAGAATTGTATTTCAGGGCTTGTCAAAGATTTAATGGACATTCCGTTAAATCGATACGTTCTTTCTTTCATAATAGGTACGTCCACCTTTTCCCACACAACGTCACACAACACACGCTAAGCGACTCCATCTGCGTTCAGACTCCCTCTCACTTTATATATATTTTTCCTCTGACTTTTCAATTATCGAACTTCTCTTTCATCTTATTGATGGATATTATCCGTTACATTTGAACCATTAACTCATTTTGTAATTTGTAAACAAAAGCGATAAAGTATGTGCAGCTTTTCGTTGAAAATATATCGAATACCTTTTGTATAAATAGCCAAGTTAAATTATTCGGTATTTGCAAAATTAAGAGGTGCAAGGCATGATATATAATTTTTATAACACAAACTCGATAACTGATATGAAAATATAATCTATATTTTACATGTTTATGTACGATGCAAAAATGCAGAAAAGTCCTGTTAATAAATTCATCTGCTATTTGCTCCTTCGTGGTATCGATTAAATCACTCCTTTCGATCGAGCTGATAAAATATTACCGCGAATTACCGTTACATTATTGATACTTTTCCCACTATTTAGCACAAGAAAGGTGTTCCATTGACAGTCACGAAAGACGTCAGGATTACACGAGATCGAGATCGAGAGATCTTGATTCTGGATAAAGCGACATTGGGTATAGAGTCGCGCGCGATTTCTGCTTCTTGAAAGTAAGATCTAGCATATATATAAAATTGTGATTCGCTATCGCCACATCTTACTGCCCATTACTGATTATCTCATCGCGAAAACGACATAGACAAACACGAACATGGCAATGGGATTCTAGGATCCTCTCCTAGGTGTTTCTAATTCCCATGCCGCGCAACCGCTTCGAAGACGATGACGACGACGAAGGTGTGCCTCGCGTGTCCGAGAGCAGCGTCCACGAGAGAAGCGAAAGATGCGAGAAGTCGCGACAATCAGGCCCCTTCAAAGGTCTCAAAGGTCGACCTCCGGTGGAGACACCTGGTCAGGCCCATTACGGAGGGCGGGAACAAACGGCCGTCGAAGGCGAATGATGGGACCACGATTAACTCCGATTCACTCCGAAAGTCCGCAGTAGAACGCATTTCTTTTTCCAGTATTTCGGATGTCCTCGCAGCATCCGAATGTAGAAGCTCCTTCAGAATGTCGCCTTGCATGTACCTTACAAAGAAACGTTCTACATTGCAAAAGTGATATCAGAAATCTAACGTTACCAACCGAAAATTCACGTTTGAAATAAGTATTCTAGATAGTCAAATCTTGGGATTTTACAGATTCTGTACCCGACTTGGGCCGGAATATGTTTAGCCATTTCAACTTGGACACAAATATCTCGAGAACAATGCATTTTTGAAAAACATGTTTCAAATAAAAGTTGTAAGGTTTGAAAGGGACTTAGATGAGTATTTAAATTTTGAGTTCAGGTGGGCTAGTCCTCGTCAAATCCTACAACTTTTATTGAAACATTTTTTTTTCAGTAATGCATTCTCAAGGTACTTTGTATCTAAGTTAAAATGATCAAACAAGTCGGATACAGAATTCATAGAATCCCAAGATTTGACCATCTAGGATACTTATTTTAAATCTTTCAATTGATAACGTCAATTTTCTGATACCATGTTTGCAATGTAACACATTTCCTTGTCAGATACATCTATTTTCATGTCTGTTGTTCTTCCTTCTTCTCATGGGTTTATTATTTCACTGTTCATGCGTTTCCTCGAATTTCTCGAATAGAACGTTTGGAATACCCTGATATTATTCGACTTCTTTTTAAATTCAGACGGTGTCTGTATCACTCGTCGTACACCGGATTACACGCAAAGCGACAGCTGAAGCATTCTGCATTCGATGTGCTACGCGTAGGCACCGAACACATATGCACGTCGACTTTATTCCTTACCTGTATTATATCTTATGGGATTTGTTTACACTTGGCGAAGCGCACGGATCAATAATCGTCGCTTTTAGCGCTGGATATTACTCCGTTTTTCGCTCCTGTAAGAGATCGCACAGCAAAGGATACCGTCATCCGCAAGTCCAAAATCGATCTTACTCCACATTAGCTCTCAAGACGAGTTTTTTTTTTCTTTTCGTCTTTTTTTTTTTTCTCGACCGCAGTAAATCCGTAGTTTTCACAAGATCCGCTAGTTATTTGCGTGAGGTATTAATCGAGCCGTGGGACACAGAAGAAGAGAAGCTGACACGCTCGCTAAATCGCTGCAGTATAGTTCGCCCCATCGCATCACCCCATGCCATTTAAATGTCGTAGCGCGTAGCGTGTTTATTTAAATTTTATATCGATCTCACGATATCTCTGCTCATCTCCAAACTCTCTTACGCTTTTTTATACAATACATATTGGATCCGCGTAACGAGATATGCGACCTGTGCCTCGCGGCAAGATAATGGAAGGTCTCTTGTCCTCTCGGAGGAGTGTTTCAAACTGATTAAAAACTGAAATAAAACGATATTTCAAGTGTCATCCGTAAAAATTAATCGTCCGAGAACGAGCACGTATTACGAGTATGACACTTTATCGGGAGTTTGATTTAGTCATAACGATTTTTCGAAAATACACCGAACGTACGTAGTGCGGTTTGTCGTGATTTTATCGCGGGGCACAGAAGTGCATGATGATAATGCTCTGTCGTTTTGTCCATTCGCTCGGATGCGTATATCGTACGATCGACGGAAGCGACATTCGCGATTAATCCATTATTTATTAACGTTCGATTCCATTGCCGCGTGCGACACGTGCGTTCGAGAGAATCGACGAGTCTCAGAATCATCTTGTCACGATGCCTCTATCATTTACCGCGCCTCCTTTCCCGCATTCTCCTCCTCCTCCTCTCATTCATTAATGATCCACCCACACCGCAAATTATATTACCCCGGTAAATTAAAATGAAAGCGAAAGCGAATTAATCAAAGCAAAAAAAAGAAAAAAAAGAAAAAAAAAGAAATAAGCAAAGAAAATACAAAGCCCAGCGATCCTCGGTTCACGGCGACCGATTTAATTAATCGATTTCTTTTGTTCTGTTCCGGTCGACGTGTTAGATGGCCCGACAAATGTGAAGGTCAACATCTTTCTCCGCTCTATCAGCAAAATAGATGATTATAATATGGTGAGTGCAATATACAAGTAATCATCAACAAGGCCTACAGTCTGTATATCCTCACATATTGTGTACAATTATATTAAAACGTCACGTGTATATGATGCCGTAAGATTTGCACTTCTCTGTACTTGTATCTGTATTACGTGTATATGTATACGTATATATGCATATATATATTATCAGTCTCGTCTCCCGCGCGCGTGACATCTCTGCACACGTACATACGTATTATACATGTATATGCATACTCTCGTGCGTCGCGCTGACAATGGATGTGTGCTAATCGCACCTCGTTGATTTTTCTCGATGTCATTAACTGTCATGTTAAGTCTATATACATACATATTATACAGGCCGTCCCGGCTTTATCGTGCCCGGGATCGATGCATGGAGTTTTTGGCTGAATTCAGGAGTCGGTCTCTTCTTCAAAGGAAAGAGAGAAGGAAGGAGAAACGGATTGGCGATATCGAAATCTTAATGCGCAAATTCTATGTCGCAAGGGAATACGACACATGGATGATAACCCATCTGTCGTTTTGATTCAACAGACTCGAGTGTATTCGAACATTGAAATTAATCGAGAGAGATTTTCGTTAAGGAGAAATCGACTTGGGATTGGCTGAAGAATCCGCGGTGACAAAGCACGGTGAAGCTGTCGCTGAAGCTCTAGATGTACCAAAGTAGCGCAAAGGTCCTTCATTTTCGACCAATACCTCCATTTTGTATCAATAATACTAAGCGCTTGTTGGACTAGGTCGAAAATGGCGATATGGTCGAAACAGCCAATAGAAAAGTTGTCGGTATTTCGGCTCGGATAAAAGGATTGCGCTACTTTGGTACATCTAGAGCTTTAGCTGTGTCGCGCCTGCAGGGTACGATCAGTAATTTGTCTGTTGCTGTATAGGATGCTTTCCATTTGATGACACAAGTCGGTGCGAACGTCGTTCTGCCTTTCTTGACATTCAGGGAGTAACGAGATAGAACGACGCTTTGTGTTGATCTACGTCACCGAGTGAAAAGCACCCGTACTGATCGTACGAACGTTCGATTGACTGTACGTTGCAACCACGTCTTGTGCCTTGTTGGAACCTTTGGCTATAGAGAGACTGACCGACGTGTGCCCGCGTGAGCGGCGAAGGACAATCGTTCGCAAGTTCAATTCAAAATGCGTTCCGAGACACGTTGCGGGGCCTCAGGTTTGCTCGCCGAACAGACGAGAGATAGTAAGCTCGATATACACGCGCACACGCACACGCCCACGCACACGCACACGCACACGCACATTCACATGCACACGCACGCGTGTCTCTGCCTCGTTGGTTGCAAATGCGAACGATGTCTGCACGGAGAGAATTATCTTTTAAAATTACCCTGAAAATATAATAATTGTGGTACAATATAATATTTTAAAGATTTTTATTATACACTTCAGTAAAATTGATTAAACTTATTTTATACTTTATTATAGCTTTATTAATGAATGGGAGAGAGATTTACGTTAAAATTCCTCGAAATACAACGTTGTTCCACGACTATCATATTTTCAGGGTATAAAGTCTAAGAAAAAAATCTCTCCGTGTGGAGGTCGTCAAAGTTAAGTGGCCCAAAGTGGAACAAGAAAGTCAAAACGATGTCAATTCGACGTGTTATTGTTCGAATTTATGTTTTTTTTTTTTTTTATCATAATTCGGTCAATGTGACATTATTTTGACTTCTTGTTCTCTATGAATGGGTTTCGCACGATTCCTTGGAATTCTGTGTCAAGATGAGAGTAGGCAACCGATACTCTTCAGTCGCGCGAGACTGGAGGGCGATCTTTGTTACTTACTCAAAGCTATGTATAACACATCTTTTGTCGGAGAGGGATATTTATATCCCAACGATAGGCGGAAAAATGAATACGAGCGATAAACTTCACATGAATATATACGAGCGATAAATTTCACATGGTTCAACGCATTACAGAGTTCTTGATATTACGGTAATCATTGCCATTCTTTTGTTGATTCGCATTGATATACGTCGGACACGATTTCGGGTGGAAACTCCATCATAAATGACGTCCAGTCGAATTCTTCTCGACATTCGCGATTCGAGCATTGATTTTTCTATTTTCCCAGCCGTCGCGCGAAACTCGTCGAGATAATTGGCATTCTGTTTCGACGAATCAGAGACTCGTTACGCTTTACACGCCAGTATCACACGATAAAAAAAACAAAAACGATATTTGTTCACATATCCCTCTTCCTATTTTCGCTATTCGGACATCATTCGCTCGTAATCATTAAACTACGGAATAAATATTATATTCATCGGAATCGTTACGCGTTGAAGGTATTGCAAGAAAAAAAATCGGTTGTTCAATTTTAGGCCCTGCAAGAATCGTCCCTTTTTGTCGTCTTTTTTCGTCTTCTTCTTTCGCTTCTCTCTCTCTCTCTCTCTCTCTCTCTCTCTCTCTCTCTCTCTCCCCCCCTTCCTCCCTCTTTTTCTGTCTCCTTTATTTCTTTCATTCTGTATCACGTTCTCATAAGTACGGATACGTTCGGCATCGCTTATCCTGACAAATATTTGTCGACTGAATGAGCACATCATTGCGCTTAGAAATAAATCCAAGAGGGATGGGAAGGAAATTCGCGTGGGAATAATGCGGCTGTTAGAATTTTCATTGCGAGCGAATATATCGGAGACGGTAATGGCGAGACGAGGATATAAGCGCGTCAAGACGGAAGATCGTAACCCGTTCTCCGTAAAGAGCGCACGAAGAAAGCGCATTGTATATGCGCATCGTTTAAGTGGCGCTTACAGTGAGATTTTAGGGCGTAAAACTCAAGCTTGAGCCTTAAAAGCTATAAGAAATTGACCAGTCAATCGAGTGTGAGAAGAATAATCGACTACGGCCGGTACTTTCATAGTCGATTCTTATCTCAAGACCGTCTTAAATAATGTTTTAAAACGCTAATATGGCTCTTTGATTGGTTCGTGACACATTCAAGAACTTAAGACGATCTTGATTATAAGAACTAACTATGAATGGTCAATTTCTTACGATTTAAGGCATAAATCTCAAATTTTACGTCTCAAGATCTTAAGTTTTAAATTTTAAGTCATAAGAAATTAATATCGGTCAAGTGAAAAGAACAATTGGCTATGATTGGTCAGTTTCTTATGGCTCAGGATTTAAAGCTGAAGTTCTACGCTTTAAAATCTCATTGTAGACGCTGCGAAACAAAATTTAACACGTGAGGCTGCTCATCGGCGAGGAAAACGGAATACGGACGAATCGCCGAGCAAGCTGATTGGCAGTATTGGCTCCGAAATCTCGTGGAACCCTCTGTGACCTACACAAAACTTCGAAACAATGCCTGACGACGGCGAGTCGGAAGTCCCGATTGAAGTTAAAAATCCCGAAGGGAGCTTCTCCGATGTGATCAAGGAAATTAGTAGAGCAAATTTGTGTGAAGGACGTGATGTGAAAACTTTTAACTTTAATTGAATTTTCTTTCCGGCCATATATATGTCTTTACATACATATATATATATATAATGTATATCCCATCTTATCTTTCACCTAGCAATAATGTATTTTTTATATTTCAATGTTTCCCTTCCGCGATTCATTCTTGACATTCATAATCATCGAGTTAATTATAGAATTACATTGTAACAATATAAAAAAATGAGAGAGATCAACTTTAATAACAACTATTAAATATTACGCCGTTCTTTTCTCGGATAGCGAGTCGAAAAGAGATAAAAGTCAGAGCAATAATGACACGGTCCATAGAGGGTTCGCGAGCGTTATTTTTCGCGACACATCCCACTATCCCATTGCCATCAGGACAATTGCCGGAACAACAGAGTGACAATATATAATACTTTCTTACTCGCTAAAAACGACCCGTTTCGCAAGGGGGATCGAGAGAGACTCGACTCGACCAATTAACCTTTTGTCGCCTCGCGATAATCGAGTTGTGCTTCTCTACCCGTGTAAGTGCATCTGCACTCCAGACACGTTTAAATATCTCGTGCGATTTCCCAAGGGAAGATGGGAGGGGGGGTGGGGAGTGGGAGGGACAGTAACAAATCGCCGTTTCCGCGTTAATTACGGACCTCGCGAGAAAAAGGAGCACTCATTTCGTCGAGCGGCCGGCTTAAACGGCAAATATATCGCCCTGAGCGCGCGTAACTCGAGAATTTTGCCCGTAAGAAAGGTAGAGATAGCGATGACTGTCGTTCGTTAAAAGGTAAGAGCCAGGGAAAAATTACGAGCCAGCTGTTACCGCGCGCAACAGCTTCCGGTAGCCTGCAACGGTAGCCTGAAATATCGGAGGCTGTCTTTATCTTTATCTTACGGTCGCAGGATCGGCAGGATCGTTTCTCTTCGACGTAAATTCGAGGGCTGCATTGCGGTTACCCTCCCCATTTTTCTCTTCCCTTTTTTTAAATATATATATATAGAACACTTTGATGATTTTTTGGATGCTTTGCATTTGTCATTGTGTAGCATAAAATTGAGATATTTTACTGTGTGCTAGATCTTATGCGTCAGGATTATGTATGAAATCCCCCTCGACGTGTTGTCGCTGTGCTATTGGTATTTATTATATATAATTTCACGTCATCATCGTAAGTACGCTCGATGATACGACACATTCGATTATTCGTTATTCCACGTATATATATATATATATATATGACATAATATTATTTAAAAAAATGTTTAATAGGTTGCAAAAAATATATATATATCAATTCTCTAATGATCGCATATATTTATTTCGTTTCGTACAATTTATGATTCAAGCAGTTGGCTTAGAAAGGCGATTTAGGTTTCCACGAAGATGTTACCGCAAGAACATTGCGATGATTTACTAGTAATTTCTATCCTCCACTTTAATCAAATCGAGTGTGAAAAAGTCTCCCCGCCAATGGCAATTTCTTCAGTCGGTGTCATAGAATTTTTGTGCAAGGTGCATACATTTGAAAGAAACAACTCGATTTCCCGTTCGTCGAAATCTTCCTCCGACACACGATAGACAAATCTCCATAACGTCGTTTTATGCGCACAAGATATATTTCTCATACGTACGGATACAAAAGCGACAATCGCTTTTATCTCGAGAGATGCGAAAATCGCGAGTGCATGTCGTATAATCGCGGTAGTATTGCACACGATACCTGTCCCAAGGAAAGCTCGTCGTTCGTGTTACACGGGAAGGAATAAGTACCTTGAAGTACAAACGGGCATCCACGCAAACGTGTTTAGCGTATTTTATTTCTTTGTGAGTGATGTATTATACTAGAAAAAAAAAACACCGCGGGTTGTGGAAAAGAAAAAAAATTAAAGAAAAGGAAAAATAGAACGAACGAAAGCTTGAAAAGAGAGTGACCGGTAAATCCTCGTTTGGCGGTATGTTCCTCAATTTTTCAGAAACTTTCCGCCGATATTAGATGCGTGCGAATACGGCCGAGTCGCTAAAAAGTTAACGACGGAACAAAACCATCGGACGAGTTAGAAGCGGAGGAAAGCGAAGAAGAGCGAAACACACACGAGTGTGAGCTCTGGCACACTTTAAAGTGAAAACTAATACCGCAAGCCGACAGGGAAAAAGAAGTTAGATAAAAAAAAAAGGAGAAGGGCCAACGGGATGGTTTTTCACGTTAAAAAACATTTGTAGAGTGAAACTGCACTGCACCGAGCGTGGAGGATAGACGAAAATTGGCGGTCGGTAGGTCGAGGGAAACAAGGAGGAAGGAAGAAAGTATTTAAAAGAAAAGAAAAAATAGAAAGGAAAAGAAATGTGTATTTGCGAGAGCACTCCCTTTTACCCCCTTCTGAAATAGGAAACAGGGCACACAGGACTTCGCACGCCGGCGCAGAAATGGTCGCAGGCGAGCTGGAGAACACGAGAACACCGTGAGCGAAACTGCATGCGTTTCTCTTTTATACCGCTAACAGATTGCGCAATAGATGCCCGAGACATTTCTGGCATTTGATCTGATTACATCTGGTAGGTCCTCGGTGTTCGCTTTTGCATGGCCCTTATTGACCCCACCGCCCCCCATTTCCTTGGCTGCGCCAGTGTTATTCGGAGCATTTGACGACAGATCGGCTACATTGATGTCCCGTCGATGCTTGTAACGCCCTCGAGTCGCATGATCGCTTTACCGCGGAAAAACGTCCCCGGATACGTTTTAATAATTCATTTCGATCCGGGAATTTTCGTCTTCCCGGGACGCTTTTCCCACCGCTACCGATATATAACATCTCCGGTCTTCTGTTCCATATTTCTCGACACACACATTACCAAGTGATAGATAGTCGTCACGGATTGACGCGTGTTGTACGTCGCTCAGGTGCAACTTGATGAAATGACGTCCTTCCACCTAAATGCATCAGTTCGATCCGTGACGAGTTAACTTATCGACATGCGCGATTACGCCAAGGCAGATTAATGTCGCAGATATGGATCAATAGGCACGAATGTTACTGACCTCGTTAATCTACTGTGATTAAAATCTCTTTCTGAAACATTATTTACATTAATTTTTATATCTCGCTGTAATTTGATCATTTTATTATGCGACGCAAAATATAATTCGCGTGATATGATATCAGACTTAGTGCTTCTTTTTTTGAGAAAAATTAAATGAAAGCTAAAACGATGTCAAAATATTCGACCTATACGAGAATACAGCTCTTAACGTAAAATTGAAATCCATATCTGTGTGATCACTTTTTTTTTATGGTAAGAATATTGACAACCAGTTTGGCGTTGCACGTTCCAGAGTGGCGATAATATTATCTATAGATAGAAAGAAATTCTCTTTGTGTTACGAGGTGTTTGAATAATTGCTTTTTATAGGTGCGAGATTTTTATCGAATAATATACATCTATATATAAAGAGGAAAGAAAAAGATTACATTTTTTTTTAATTCAACTTTCTTTTATGTTTTATTAGATTTTACTTGTCGCATTGAAATATTATACCGGTATTCGTTCTCGGGAACTGATCATTATTGAATTAAAAATACAATTGTAATTATAATTAAAACTCTTCATTAAATGCGGAGTTATCATTTACGCGAAGCTATTTTCTTCGTTCTCTTCACAAAGACTTCACTGCTATAAATACTATTATAAATACTATTTGATTCGAGATGAATTTAGACTTCTGTTACTGTTTATTTCGTTACGCACGTTTCTTTATGTTTCTTACGAAACTTAATAATTAGAAAGACTATCGCTTACTAAGAAGAGAAAAGAATAATTCTTTACATTACTCGCTGCCATAACGCGCGACGCTGTTTAATCGTATTTATTCTTCTTCTCTCCAGGAATACTCCGTACAATTAACATTTCGGGAACAATGGTTGGATGAGAGATTACGGTTTAATGACTTCGGAGGTACGTAAAGTTCATAATAGTATTTTATAACTGATTTTCAGTTTGAAATTTCTACGCTTCCGGTATTGATGTTTCGACGCTGATAAAAGTCACGATGCGATAAAACGGGAGCAATAATAATATAACAGTCATGCAATGCGTGTACAATGCCGTGTCACATACAAGAATAATATAAGAATAATAATTTTAAAGGTGAAATATATTCCCCGTAACTGCACAGGTTGCAATATGGAAAAAATGAAAAAATCCGATCAAAGTTCATCCTTCTTTTATTTTCCATAAATGCCAAAGTATCTTCATGGAGTAACATCACACAAACGCGATATTTTGCGGTCAAACGGGAAAAGTTCGGACGCACAAAGAGCGTTTATACCTACACTTTTTTTTTTTCATATTGCAATTATATCGTGCCTCAAAGGGCGAGTCGTAACATTTTATTCGCTCGCGCTGGTCGTTACGCAAATTTAATAGCGGCTATTTTTATCAACCCTTTTGCAAATTGCCGCTGATATTCGCGCTTTCTGCTTACTGAATGAACGCTAACGAGCGATACCGTATTCGTTAACGTACGCCTATTTTTCACGGGTGTATCCACTGTTCTCTCTTGAACATTGCAGGTAAACTTAAATATTTAACCCTGACGGAGGCTAGCCGCGTCTGGATGCCAGATTTGTTCTTCTCGAACGAGAAGGAGGGTCACTTCCACAACATCATTATGCCGAACGTATACATACGAATTTTCCCGCATGGCTCGGTTCTTTATAGTATACGGTGAGTACACAGCGTTATGGATGTAATCAATGTGCGGCGAATGCAGAGTCAGCTTAATCAGCGAGATTGCGCAATTTTTCACGAAGGATTATTGATATCGTTTTTTTTTTCTTCTTTTTTTTTTCTCTCCTCTGCGAATTTTGTTTGAGGATGCTTGTACGAAATCCAAATTAAAATCGTTCAATACGTATCTAGACGGGAATTTATTATTCATTACACTCGCATTTCATCCTCGTGATAATCAAATGTTGCAAAATTCTTTTCGCTAAAGTACACATCGGAGATCCATATCTTGCGTATCGTGCCGGATGACGAAACACAAGCGCGTTTGTGTAACCATTGCGAATTGGATTCTTACTTCCACAGGCATTAAATATAAACCATCCTTATTTTTCTTTCCCTGACGCAGGATATCCTTGACGCTTTCGTGTCCCATGAATTTGAAACTGTATCCCCTGGATCGACAGACTTGCTCACTTCGTATGGCGAGTTGTAAGTAATTTCGACGACTCGGTAGACTTCGTTTTCCGTCCCAGTTTAGCTAGATTAACAACTCCGCGGCAAATATTTTTTCGTTAAACATTATCGAAGTTAATCATTCGTCCAATAATAACCGTCTTCGTCCGTCCCGATAGACGGATGGACGACGGACGATTTGGTCTTTCTCTGGAAGGAAGGCGACCCCGTTCAAGTGGTTAAGAATTTACACCTACCCAGGTTCACCCTCGAGAAATTCCTTACGGACTACTGCAATAGCAAGACGAACACCGGTAAGTGGAGAACTTGCGTTGAGAAGAAAAAACATGATGAACTCATATAACGATTCTAACGGTGAAATAAAAAAAAACAGGAGAGTACAGTTGCTTGAAAGTGGATCTGCTCTTCAAGAGAGAGTTCAGTTACTATCTCATTCAAATCTACATCCCATGCTGTATGCTCGTTATCGTGTCCTGGGTGTCTTTCTGGCTGGATCAGAGCGCCGTGCCTGCTCGGGTGTCACTAGGTATAAATTATTATCTAGGCGCAAAGCGATGTTATAATTCAGAGTTATAATTCACGTAACAAAGAAAAAAAAAAAAGATTTGTTAAAATAATTAAAAATTTCACTGATTCAGCGAATTTACAATCGTAATGTACGAATAGCTATTTTTCTATGTTAAATTAGCAAAGTATAGTTGAATAAAATTAGCGATTATGGATAATCGTATTTGTTGTTGCAGCATAGCAAATTTATTAATACTGCAAAGATAACTTTCTATGTCGTAGGCTGCGGAAGAAAATAGCTTTGCAATTGTTATAAAATTCTTTAATTTGATTGTTCTCGCTCTTAGTTCTTCACTGGATCTAAATGTATGAACCAATCGTATTAAAGAATCTTCCAATACAGTTGCAAAGATTTTTCCGCTGAACGCAGCCATAAATAATCGTAACGAGAAGCGAAACGTGGTCGCCACGCGACAGAGATTAAAATAAACACTCTAAATGTGTTTAAATTTATATCCAGAAACAAGAAAAATCAATATTACTATTAAAAGAACGAATAGAATTGCAGATATTGATTGAATGATTGAATTTATTTTTAAATCAATTTTAACGTCAAATACGAAGAGCTGCAATGTACACATTGAAATGAATTATTTAAAGACAAGTTAATGTAATGATTAATGATCTTGTGTAAAGAAAAAAAAAGAAAGGAAAATACACTTTTATAGACGCTCGTCTATTTTATTTATTTTTTTACTCGCGTTTATTGAATCATCTCACAAGATTAATTGCAAAAATCTACAAAAAGTCTGTCGGTCTTCTCCCGTCCAGGCGTTACGACACTGCTGACAATGGCCACACAGACATCGGGGATAAACGCCTCACTGCCACCGGTCTCCTACACGAAGGCTATCGACGTTTGGACAGGAGTGTGCTTGACCTTCGTGTTCGGTGCACTACTTGAATTCGCGCTGGTCAACTACGCGTCGCGTAGCGACATGCACAGCGACAACATAAAGAAGCAGTTTCCACAGAACGAGATGGAACATTCGTCGTCGATTGATCCGTCTTCGGAATTGCTCGAGCCGGATGGATCCGCCAACTTCGCTATGGTTAGTATACCAACAAGGCATGACGTTCCTCGAGCATCTCCATGCACGCGCTCAAGATACTTCCGACATAGCTGTTTTCTTCTCCTCGAGCTTTTCCGGAAACTTTCGCAAACGTTTTGGTTGACGAGGACGTGAACGTGTTGCGGCAACATCATAGCAACTCTAATTAAACAAGAAAAATCCTATTTCAGTCAAAGCGGATCTTAGTGCTCATATTTCTATGTGAATTTATTTACGTATTTGATTCTGCTCGCTGAAATCTTTTCCAGTCTTGAAATGCAATCATGAGCAGAAACAGAGTACTAATATCACTTATTAAATTGACAAGCAATTTAATCATTTTTAATGCTAATAAGCATCTTTATAAGAATATTAATAATCTAGATGTTAACGAGAATCATAAACTGTGAAAAATTTATTGCGAAAAATATTGTCTCAACCGGGATAGCATTATATTATTTTTTATTCGTTATAAAGAATTGCAAAATTGAAAAATCTGAATTTGTATGCATCAAAGGAAGAGATAAGGATTTTTCTAGACGCTTCTTCTAGATGAGAATGAGATTCTTTTATGCAGCAAAAAGAAGAGGGTCGAGATTCTTTCGATTAGAATCGAAATAGTTTGAATTAAGGAGCCAAGAGTACGAGAAATTAATGGTTCAATACCACCCGAATTCTTTCAGAAGCCTCTGGTCCGACACCCGGAGGATTCCATGTCGATGGATAAATTGCAGCAGTGCGAAATACATATGCAACCACGGAAAAAAAACTGCTGCAGGTCGTGGCTGTCCAAGTTCCCGACGAGGTCCAAGCGCATCGACGTCATTTCACGGATCTTCTTCCCAATCGTATTCGCTTTCTTCAACCTCGCGTATTGGTCCACGTACCTGTTTCGGGAGGACGAGGGGCAAGAATAAATCTCGAGGGGAAGGCGCTCGGATCAACAAGGGAAGTGGCTCGCGGCCATCCTCAGCAACAACAGTTCCAACAGACACGACCGCCGCAACAACGTTCACGTCCTCGTCAACGACAACTGTATCATCAGCCTCATAATCGTCATCATCATCATCATCATCACCATTCACCTCAGAATCACCATCATCATGATCCTCCCCGTCATCACAGTCATTTTTATATACAGCAACAGCAGACTCACGGCAGTAATCCGTCGATGACACAACATCATTCGCTGCCGCGTACGTATCAACAGGACCATCATCATCAGCAGCAGCAGCACCACCACCATCATCAGTTACATCGTCATCAGCGTTATCATCCGAATCGTTCGCCATCGCCGACTTTCTCGCTGCTGAACGACGAAGATTGCGTCGCCGGCCGATGTTCGCCGATGAAAGCAACGCGACATCACTCGCATAGGAGCTCGGCGAGGTCGTCGCCGTCGCGATGGCCTTCGCCAGCATCCTCAGCGTCGCCTCTGGATACGCCGTTGCGTGCCGCAACACCTTCGCCGCCGATCGCGGTACCGATTTCGTCCACGACACCGCTGCCCATGTCGGCTACGGTGTCGTCGAAAACGCGCTACTGGCTGAGGAAATTGCTTTTATGTGGATATCCGGATGATGCCCGAGGCAGCGCGAGAATCGACTACATTGCGCGCTATGCCTTCCCATTCATGTTCATTCTCTTCAACGTCTTGTACTGGTGTATTTACACGGGTCATGAAGGTGACAATGTTGGTATGGAAAAGTGAAGAAGGATATATAAAATCATGTGTACGAAACCAAGCCGAGTGCGATTCGTCAAGTCGGATAAATCGTTGAAAAAACACCGAGGCAAACCTTTTACGAGCTCTGATTATAAGATACATTAATAACAACGATATTTTGCAAATCAGACTAAGTTTGCTCGACGAGGACCGACCGGAGGCACTTCGACATGGAGATAAATCTTCACTGTTCGCGCCCGAAACAAAAATACTCCAGGACGAGGATCATCTAAAGCAACGAGGATGTTAGCGATGTTCAGTACACATTTCGCGACGGTCGAAATGATGAGGACGAAATATAACATCTTAATTGCGTACTATAGCTCATATACACACACATACACACACACATACGCATACGTTCGCGCACACATAGACATAATACGTATGCGTTCATGTATGCAAATCTGCTCGGAAGACCGCGTGCCACAGACTGAATTGAAAGCGTAGAGGGCCCTGTATAGCCACGGCCTGTTAACAATGAAAGAAAAAAAGAGGCGTAAAATTTATAAGAATAAATATATCTACGTTGCGCGAGATCGCGCGCTTTGGATCGCGAACGTATCCGTCACTGCGAAATTAACGTCGGATAGTTCGTCGGATCCATTAAATATTACCGTAAGTTGAGATAACGGTGAGATAATACACGGCACGTCGAGACAACGCGGTTCGCTTCAGTTTTCCACGTGAAACGACAATTATCTCAATAAGTACACGAGACGTTTTTCATCATTGAGTTTCAAGAATATGAAATGATCGGCGTTGACTCGCTGCGTCGTGTGTTATCCTTCCTCAAGGAATGATATTTCTGTATAAGGTGCACACGAGGATCGGCTGCAGAATGTTCGACGCTGGGAAAAAAAATATTGAAAGTTATGTGTCTAGAAAGGTGTCGAACGTTCGATGATCTTTCGGGTGTATAAAATAATCTGTTGGTATCTGGCAGGTTTATCAAACCTAGCGGTACCAAGTGACGCAGACCGAAGCCTCGAAAGCTCGTGTTTGAATTATCATATTTTTTTATTTACCCCATATTATATATATATATATATATATATATATATATATATATCCTAATTTAAAAGGACAGTGTTAGATAGCTGTCGCGGAAATTGGAGAGATAAGAGGACTCACGTTGTAATTTAATTATGTCGGTGGATTTTAGAGAAGTGTATCCCCCTGCTCTTCTACCACTGATAATATACCATCAGATGTCTTATTGGTATCGCTAGGCTCAGTCCTTATCCGGGCAGCTATTCTTTTTGCGAAGAAAATGAGCCAACGCTCGCCGAAACATTTAATATAAGTTATCGGTGAATTTCTTTCTAAATTTGTTCAAAAAATTTTGAGTCTTCAAAAGTACAGATGTAACCATCGTGGTAAAGAGTTGCGCGTCTATTCTGTGTAAAAAAGGAGATTTGAATTTCCCTAGAACACATATCAAATAATCTTATTCGATCGTTACTTCTCGGGGGGAAGTCAATGGCAAACCAAAAATATCTTTGCCAATGATAAATTTATTTTCAAAATAGTTAAAATAGTCAATGTTATAGTTTAAATTTAATGTAGCAAAAAAATCTACGACGCTAAATGTAATGAATCTTCTTCTTACACCTCTCTCATATGCTTATGGTACGCGTGCTGATTATTCAATTGCCACAAGCATACGGGACCTACAGTTTGAATAATGAATCTATATATATTATCTAAAATTAGAACATTATCTAAAATTAATTTAAATAATTATGGATTCATCATATTTAACGCCGTAGATTATTTTACCATTGGAAGATATGTTCTAGATGGTTTGTTATTCTTTCCGAGAGATAACGATCAAATAAAATCATCTGATATAATATATCACATAAAAAAAATAAGATAAAAGATAAATAAATAAGATAAATAAATAGGATTAATTAATTAAGATTGTAAAAACGTGGACTAAAAATAAAATTATACAACTAAAAAGCAACAATAACAATGGAGTATTCATTTTACTATTTGGAACCAAAAATAAAATCACTGATATGAGTATTTCTACTTCTAACTTTTGACAGTCATCAAAATTCTCGAAGGATAGTCCACAGCTATATTATTTTTCGTAGTATAAAGTGAAACAGACTACTTTTCGCAGTCAAACCATCAAACATATTAGTTTTCGCGACTAAAGGCAATTAAACGTATTAGTTTTCGTGATGTAAAAAGAAACATACTACTTTTCGTCACAAAACGCTCAAACATATTATTATTCAAACATATTATAAAATGAAATGTGCTACTTTTCGAAAGTCAAAACTCAAATGTATTGATTTTCGTGACGAAAATGGAAACATAACGTTCTTCGGCGCAACGACGTCATGAGTGAAGTTTTTCGTAGGTTTTTCAAATGAAACATGCTACTCTTCGTAGTGGGTATCAATATGTTCTGGATGGATTTGAATCCTTTGGCACAAAAAGCAGGACTCTTTACGCCACTACGGTCACACTTGCATTTTTGAAGATTCGAAGCTTTTGAAACAAATTTAAAAGGAAACAGTGAGCGAACAAAGGAGATAAATTCAGCGCAGTTTTCTCGCGAGGATAATCCGGAGCCCGGATGAAGATTGACGCAGACGCGGGTGCGAGCCGAGAGCGATCGCAGGCTCGCGATACGAAGTATCGGCGAAACGGTCGCGTCGCACGCATACCACGCATCAACGTATTTCCTGTTTCCGCTGCCTCGGTCGAGGTTCGTTCAGGGAGGATTCCCGGCGATGCGGCACGGGGCTGTCCCACGTATATTGCTCAGAAGAGATCGGCGTCGCCGCGCCTGGAAATCTATCCGTCGACCTGTCCGTCGAAGAGCTGCGGTGTCGTCGACCTCGCGGATGGAACGAGACGACGAAGACACGCAGAACGTGTTCACAAAAAGAGAAAAAAAAAGAGAAAAATGAAAAAGCAAAGAAAAAAAAAAGAAGTGCGGACGATTTTATTTTTTGAAACACGACGGGAGACGCTACCCTCAAGCGAGAGACAACGAGTTTATATTTACGTCACAATTCACATGCGAGATTATTCGAGTATCGTTTAGATAGACTTCTTTAAATTCCTAAAGGATGAAAAGTTGTTAGCGAGCGAAAATTATTTTTTATTCGAATAATCCCGGCAATCGAGATACATTCACGGATCTGTTTTTCTTTAACATTTGTATGAGAAGACTATTTTTTCACTATAAAGTAATAATACATTTCGGTGATGCCGATTATCATTTTCCTAGAAATTTAACATTGGTAAAATTGGATAAAATTAAACAAGTGCATATTGTAATCTCTCGACTCATAACATCATCAAGTTCTCCAACTCTCGCTTCAAGCAATCCCAGCACGAAAAGAGAGCCGACACAGTGTAGATTCGGATGTACACATAGAATCGGGAATGATTTACAGTTGCGCGTAAAGTATCCAAACCAATTGTAATCCAAATAGACGAAATCAATAAAAATAACTGTGCAGTATTATCACGTGATGTTAGCAATAATCGGAAGAAACTCTTCAGTCTATGCTAATTGTTTCATGTATTAATAATAACAATGAACTTTATTTAACAGAAAAATGTGAGAAGAATGAAGATGACCATCGTCCCATCTATCTACACTATGCGCAGGGTTACCACAGACCTGGAAAACTAGGAAATCAGAGAAATTGAAATAGGTCATGGAAAATCACGAAAAGTCAGGTGAAAATGTAAAAAAAGTCTGAAATTTCGAAATTTGCTCACATTTAAACTGCTCCTATTTCAAATAATTGTTATAATTTTTTGTATTAATTTTTTATATCTGACTTTTATAGTCAAATACGTTCAAAACTTGCGCACTTTAAACGATTTTAATAAAATAATTAAAATTTATATTTTACTTTAGTATAATTTAAATATATGTTTCGTTTAAAACATCTAGCATTGTGGCTATATGCTCCTTTTATTTATATTTTATATGTTATTCAATATATTTTTACTTGATCTTTCTTTTTCGTCATAATTTTATTTTTTTTCAAAACTAATTTAGTTTTTGTTGACTTGAATTTGCATCTAAAATTTTATTATGCAATTAACTTTTTTTTTGTGTTATTTATAACAATATGAATTAGCTGTCCTACAATCCTCGAGTCTAAATGTTAAAATTTACATATTTTATATTAGTCATGGAAAATTTTCCGTTTTCATCTGGAAAACCTGGAAAAGTCAGGGAATTTTAAAATACATTTTCTGTTGCAATCCTGTATGCGTTTACAATCAGATTATACAATACAATAATCTACAGAATAATCGAATCGTAGAATAGATGGATGAGACAATAGTCATCTTCGTTTCTCATTTTCCTGTTGATTCACTGTATTCTACTCCGTGCCTATCTGTATCGTGTCTACGTGTGTGTGTGTGATTTGGATACAGTACGCGTAGACACGTCGTAGTTTCCGCGTAAACACCCGGTATTACCGGCTTTTGCGCGAAACTTCCGAGGGTGGGCGCGACACCCTGTATATTTAGAGATGTCTCTCTGTATGTGTTTACGTCAGAGATTTAAAGGGACACAAAGCCAGTATTTGCGAAATGATTACACGTAGAGATCAGCGATAGAGATCGTGCATCTCTCCTGCGCTTCGTCAGTTGTACTATAAGTAAATCGCGGTGCGTAAAGGTGTGTTAAACGAATCTCTCATACCCGCGCACAGATGTCTGTATAACGAAGGCTTCACCTTCATTCGAGTCTTGGCATTACACGGTCTAAATTAACAGACTTAAATACCCATATAGGATCACTAGTAGTAGTTACAACAAAATCGAAGCCAAATCTTAGCCAACGCTACGACTATCAACTGATGGCCAAGGTTCTGTCAACCAGTACTGGGTCATCACTAGCAAATGATTGGCTGTTAAATGATGGCCAAAGTTTTTATCGGTCTGTACTGAGTCCAAGTCATCATCCAGTACTTATAAGTACGGCCAATACTGCACTAGTATCTGAACTGTGGTGGTAACCAGTAATGGCTCAGCACTGGATCGATTGTAAAACCCTATATGGGTAGATGCGAATTCTCTCATAGAATCGTTAATAAAATGATCCGCAAAATCTTTTTTCGCAGCATTCTTGAAAAGAAAAAGGCAATTTCAACAAATGTGTCATTTTTCGGGATATTTCGCTTCGTTTCCACTCACATGAGGAGAAAACGATCGAACGAGAGATTATATCACTTTGCGCGTAAAATCATGAGATCTCTTTGACACACCACGAGCGAGGAGAAACATCTTTCTCCGAGAGCCTTCTTCCTTTCTGAGTTAAGAGTTTGACTTGCGTTTCATGGCTTACGTTAAAAAAAAGGGGATTGAACTCGATTTGCATGTTTGATTTGCAACCGAGAACTACTTCCAACGCGTTGTCTCGTCTCCCATTATCAATTCGCTTCCCTTCAAGAAGCTGTTGCTCCTAGAGTCTTAAAGACAAGACGACTATTTTAGTGACTGCGGACAATTGACTGACATTTAATTATAGATTCCATCGAACTTCCTGCACGCACGCGCAGGCATACGTCTCACCGACAGACGCATGTCCTCCTCAGTTTAACATTATATGTTTACATCTCGGTTTAATGCTAAAGAAAAGGGATGAAAGAATTCAGAATAGAGATCGGAAATATTATATATACGTAACATTCACTGAGGAGGATACGGTGACCAGAAATTAAGGACGACTGTGTAAAATTTTCACCCTCGACCTCCCACTTATCACTTACTTGCTTGGAGTCACTTTGGTCCAGGCAAGATCGATCCGCACACCGAAAAACAGTGTCTCACCATAGACACGTACACCTGACCTAATACACATATGAATACATATGAATATATGACCTTCGCACGCACACAAAGTATCCTGTTGTATTGCGGACATAATTATAAGCGCGCCATAGCTCTCTCTCTCCCACGTCCGAAAACACATCTAAAAAGATTTTAATGTTATTGTTATATGCGTATGTTGTAATATATGTGAACGAAGCATGCTGAGCCCTGTAAAAAAAATAAATCCCTCCTTTACCCCTCCCTCTCCCCCCCAATTCATGCGAGGAGCTTGTTACACGCGTGTTGCACACACGTACAAATATCCATGTATGTTCCGTAAGGAAATTGCGTTATCCGTGACACGTTGTATCGTGAGGCTACAGTCCAATGGGAAAATCGTACTTCGATGTTAACATTACGATTAGAACATCGATAGTATGTCGTTTTCTTACAATCACGAACGAACAGCGAGTGGATCTGCGACCAGTCTCGGCCAAGAAGTACGGCGCACCTTTCGAACATGAGTCGTCCAACATTCTAAAATCGACAGACATAGTAAATTTTTCTGCCGAATTATAATAAATTTAAGAGAAATATGCGATGGCTGATAAAATACCTTGGAAATTTACTGTGTCTTTTAATTGTGATTCGAAGGTGCAGTCCGAGGTTTCGGTCGACGCTGCGCAGAATATCCTTGCGATCGAGTCGCTCGATTAATCCTTTAAAAATCGCGCTCGCCCCGGATAAATATCGACGAGCGGATATTGTACGTTGTCCACAATAATTGTAAAGATTGTGTCCTCCCCGGCGAAAGCGGTGGAACAATCGCGACTCGAGCGAGCACGCGTCTCGAGAACGTAAGAAAGATTATTGCATGTTTGTGATTCGTGAATGCATTTAAGCGCACGATATTCCAAGATGTGTAACATAATAAATTTGTATCGTGGCACATAGTCCGATAAAAAAAAAGAAGAGAAGGAATCTTCCCACGTGAACTTATTAGATCGTCAATTACACCGTTAAATACACCTTATATATTGGTCGAGTATTAATTATTCCTGTCGTCAAATACCACGTGGCTGTAAAAAATCGGCCATCCGCAAAGCGAAACGAACGAGATTGACGCATGGAGAACACCGGGTTGAGAGGATAAATGGAATTCGGTATTCTAAAATTACCATAAGATCTTTAAGTACTACCACCTGTAATTAAGACAAAAAATTAAATTAAACAGAACACAGGCGAAAAACCGACCCTAAACGTGAGTCACTTTGGTTGTCATTCTCCTAAAGATTTTAGCGATGATAATCGAAGCATGCGACGATCATAAATTTTTCTTTTGTATCAACAAATTATTCTTTTTCCAAATATGTGATATAATTCACAGATATCATCGTCAAGCTCATTACAGGTAAGTAATTATTGATGCAACATAATCATTTAAGAGAGTCGAATAAATTCTACAGAATGCACGTAAGATATTAGAATAGGAAATAATGTAGACATTTACGAATTTATTTATCACGTTGTTGAAATACTGTACATCAAGTGTTATTATCATTTGTTATAATTGCCTAAAATACAGACGGATAAATTACAAATAAGCGCGTACTAGACATATAGTATAATTTATTATAATCTACAAATATACGTACTAATTAAACATTGTTATACACTGGAAGTTTAATTCACATAATAATTTATACATCATTCGCTCACGTCAATCTAATTCTTTCTTACTACCGGATGAATATATAAGAATTAACGTGAGAGTAAGCATTATAAAAATGTATAAACAGTCGATTGCTATAATGGATTTGCCTAATCTATAAATTGGTGTATATTGATAATATTTAAAAAGGAAGAAATTAGATGCGGCATGGGGATGCAAAAGGAAGTAAAAGATATATAATAACACATTCCACCATTCTATCACTAGCTAAATACATAATAAAATCTCTGTTCGAGTACACTTCAGTATTGTGTACTCACGTTAAAAGTTTTTCTTATATAAGATAGCGATGATCAGCATTACTGAAGACGACATTAAAAATTCGTGTATATATAGTTAGTAAACTATTGATTATATCATCGCACTGATTATATCATCACATTAATTATATCATCAGGCTGCCAAATTCGGCGGAATACACGAGGTGCAGATTGAAAGCTGCTATATGTAAGAAGTTTGATGATCTACAATAGTAGTGCATCCACCAAATTCGACACTGAAGTGTCGTTTCTCGCGAATAGCGAATGTATCGATGAAACAGTCTCGTTTATTACAACCACTTCTTTCGAAAATAAAAAAAAATAAAAAATTACCTGCATTGCAACACACACATTTTTTAACCGCCACTGGAAGATCATCTCTCGCTACTCCAATAACTTTTGCCGATAACTTCTGAGGAGAAATGATTTCTTGTTAGTATCAGGTCCGCGGAATCAACAGTTCTTCGGATAGCATAGCGATTTACCGTTACGATTGCTGATGGGACTACGACTCCGCGAGTAACTACGACTGTAGCTTCGTCGACTGCTGCGGCCGTTGCGTTCTCTACTGTAACTTCGACTTCTGCTCCGCGAATAGCTGCGTTCTTTTCCATTACGACCGCTACCGCATCCACCTCCACCGCCTCGTGATCGCCATCGATTTCTTCCACCTGCCAATCCCGATTCAATCGATCTTTACACGAATAAACTTTACGCAGTCTTCGAGCAATTGTTAGATTGACAGAAATACCTCTGTTTCTGCCATAGCCACCAGCTTTACTATCGGCGAGCTCCAGTAGCTTCGGATTTATCACTTGATTCGCTTCCTTCAACACTTGTATCAGATCATTAGCCTTGTTGGCATTGTTAGGCGTGAAGAAAGTGTACGCCGTGCCGGTCTTCTGTCGGCGGCCGGTACGACCGATACGATGAACGTAATCCTCGGAACAGGAGGGGTAGTCAAAATTGATGACAAACTTGACGTCTTCAACGTCTGAAATTAAGAGTTGGCATTAGACCTGGATCTTTGTAGGATTCTAGCGTCAAGGACAGACATGGGTTAAGAAAGTAGTAGTGTGTCGCAAGGATTGTGAAACACCGCGAGTTGAGTATGAATGGAATATTATCAAATATATTGCAGTAAATTATAATGTTCAATACGTTCTCCTAGAAGGAGCTAATAATTTGAAATGTCGCGTTGCTCCTCTTTTTGTATTAACAGTTATAATAATACTTGATATAAAGAATTCTATTAAAAAGCAATTTCTTGTGTATTTAATTTCTTTGTGATATCATTCTTTCTTTATCTTTTAACAAATGCTAGATTTTACACAAGAACAAGAAACAAAAACAAATTAATTACCGAGAACGATCCTGATCTTTCTCCCCTAAATATCGTGATGACGAATATTCTTATTTTATAACATTTCAGAAATAAAAAATGAAAAATGTGTTTAAAATCTTTCTACACGTCTTTCAAGGACAACTAATTAGTGAAAAGACCAGAATCGTTGCGTAACAAGTTCATATAATGATATAATAATCAGTATGATAAAATGCGACTGATATATGATGTTACCACAAGGACTAAGGAAAAAGGATGAGAAATGCATACAGTTTAAAGTGATAGTTTGTGAATGTATGCATTTATATACGTATATATACGTATACATATACTCGATAGATTAGCTTAGTTTTGATAAACTTTACTTACAGTAATCCACAAATTAGTAATAATTATGCGAAAGAGATAAAATATGTATGCATATGATTTATATATATATATATACGTGTATACAGATTCATGTAATGTGTATGTATGTGTATCTGTGTATGTATATGTATGTGTATTTATGTATATGTCAATTAATCAAATTTTAACTATGTAATACTAAAATATTAGGCAGTGGGCGAGTGTTTCGCTAGCAACGTACGGGCAGGGCCTGGCTATTTGCGCTCGCTCCAGCTACTGCCTCCGCCACTCTGTCGCTACAGGCGCAGGGCGCAGGGCGCGCTAAGAGAGGCTCTGGCATATCTGCTATCACATGCCACCGCCTCAACGGACCAACGTTGTTGGTTGTCTGATTAGCTTGAGCGTGCCAGCGCAGGGGACTCTATTCTGGCAACAACGACCTGGCCAGCCAGCCCGGATGGCGTACAGCGCAGCGCAGTAGGACTGATATCCAGTATGTAGGTAGGTAGGTAAAGTAGTAGTAGTAGTAGTAGAAGTAGTAGTAGTAGTAGATGCCGATTTGGCCCGGACTTGGCCCTTCACACGCGATTGACGGACGGACGGACGGACGGATAGAGGCACGGCGTCGCGGCCAGCGCAGACAATGCAAACCAGTGCACCACCGAACAAAGAGCGGCGGCGGGCACCCCCGACATGCTTTGCATTACCCAGCGTGGGCCTGCGCGCAATGTGCCTCTGCAATACAAACAAAGATCCAACCGCGTTAGCTGTATAGGTACTTCCAACCATCCTCCTGTTTCAATATGCTTTTTTTGCTTTCTTTTGCCCTATTCCTTTCCTACATTCTCTTGCTGACTTTAAACTTACTGCGCGTTAAAATTGTAATGTCCCGTTTTATAGAAAATAATCTAAACTTGTATGGTGCAATCGATAACGTTGTAAATAATGTACTCAACAAATGAAATATAAATTAAATTAAGCCAAGATTAGTTCTTATATAATAAAACTTGGACAGAAATGTTTGGTTTCTATTATTCATGGTGTATATATATATGAAACTTGATGTCATTAGGTGCTTTATAAGATTATTAACTTACGTCATATATTCCAACTTCATATGACACAAAATTATACTTTAAAGATCCTCACGATTTAAGAAATGTTTGTATGAAAACTATTTGTATCTTTCAGTTTTTAACGGAACATTACATTGCAGTCAAGATTTGTTAAATTTTCGGTTAGAATAGAGCATTGTAAAAAAGAGAAAAAAAATTTGATAATTTTGGGGAAAAATTAATACCGTGAATATTAACCAGTTTGTTTTCCGTGTTGCAGGAAAAATTGATTCATAATACACGATACATCGTTGCGTTGAATAATCGAAAAATTCGAATGACTCACCAAGACCACGAGCAGCAACGTCTGTAGCAACAAGGATTGGTGCTTTGCCTGATCTGAAATCTACAAGATGTGATTATGTGTCAGATATGATTATATACCTGCACGCTCATTAAATTTTGTATAACTGAAAAAAATTCTCAGTAAAAAATATTTAATTTTTGTAATACCTTGTAAAACCCAATCTCGTTCTTGCTGCGTCTTGTCACCGTGAATACAAACCGCTGGCCATCCATCGCGTTTCATTTTTCTCGTAATTTCGTCCACTCTACGCTTTGTTTCGATAAACACTATAGTTTTATTCTCACTTTCTGCCATTATCTCCTTCAATAGAGTACTTAATCTATAAAAATGTGACATGATAGCTTTTTCTTTAGCAGTAATAGTGCTAATTCGGTAATTAACTGCTAATTATTGCTAATAACAGTTAGTAATAACTAAACAAGCCAGAATCACTCGAAACTCCTATACTCACTTATTCTCTTTTTCATAATCCTGACATACATCAATTATTTGCAATATATTATGATTTGCTGAAAGTTGTAATGAACCAACATTGATTTGAGCATAATCTTTAAGAAAATCTTCGGCTAAATTTTTTACTTCTTTAGGCCACGTAGCTGACCACATTAATGTCTGCCTGTCTGGTCTAATTTGTTCTATGATTTTTCTGATCTGTGGCTCAAATCCCATATCCAACATTCTGTCAGCTTCGTCTAATACCAAATATGTACATCTTTTCAGATTTGTCTTGCCGGACTCAAGAAAATCCAGCAATCTACCAGGTGTAGCTATGACTATTTCTACACCTCCGTCCAGATCTCTGGCTTGAGCACCTTTCGGCGCTCCACCGTATAGGCAAGTGTTCCTAATGCCTGATGAATGTCCAAAATCATCAGCGACCTGCTGAATCTGTTGGGCAAGCTCTCGTGTAGGCGCCAATACTAAAGCAATAGGTCCATCTTTGCGACTTAATTTCGGCTGGCTGTTGATGTGAACTATTGCAGGCAGTATATAAGATAATGTTTTCCCAGATCCTGTAGATGCAATGCCTACCATGTCCCGTCCACTTAATGCGATCGGCCATCCTTGTGCTTGGATCGATGTAGGTTCACTAAAACCTTGTCTTCTATAAGACAAAACATAAACAGCTTAGAATTATGATTATAAAATTATAAGATTAATAAATTATGATTATAAAATGGATAAATAGAGATAGTTTAAAATTGTAATTAGAAATTATTAGTTAAATGGAGATATTTAAAATCTTGATCATAAATTATAAGATGAATAAATGGAAATAGCTTACAAAAAGGGAGACTCCAAAGCGACCTTTGCCGATTTCAATAAAAACTTATACCTTGTACAATAATAACTTGTCAGGATTATAGAGTGTGTTCCCTTGAATAAAAATCATCCCCCAGGGTGTAAACGGTCTATCGTTTCGAAATATTTCAATATTAAAATTGATAACAGCATTTCCTTTAGAGTTTATTAGAATGTTTATATTCAATATTCGTAGCATAGTGGATATGATAACAACCTCTCTATGCAGCATAGAATTTGCAACAATATCGCTGCAAAATCTCTGCAATATTGCAACAGTGTATTATTGCAACTTTTGTACAATATTGCAGAGATTTTACAGCGATGCTGTAAATTCTGTGCTGTATGAGATTGTATGAGATCATATTCATTATCCTGTCAAGTTTCATTGAAATCTGTAAGAGTCACTCTGGAGTCTCCTCTTGTTATAGAATCATCCTAAATTATAGTATAAATAAATGGAGATAACTTAGACTTATTAACATAAATTACAAGATATCAAAACTTATCTTTCATAACATTCACTACTTACTTGATCTCTCTTAGAACGTAATCTGGGAAACCTGCCTCGTCGAAGTCAAAAACAGGATTCGGAATGTTTTTGCCTCTAAGAGTAATTTCTTTCTCGGCCCTGTATTGTTCGACGATCCGGGGATCCCGATTTTGCACCGCATTGTGAGGAACATAGAAATCCTTCTTGAAGGGCTCTAGACGGTTGAGATCCCATCGTGGTTTCCTTAGATTCGCACCTGGCTGTCCACGACTGTTGCGACTACTGGAGGGTCTATCTCGTCCACCACTGCCACCCCAGCTCCTCCTGTCACGTGGAGATCTACTCCGCGAACGAGTGCGTGATCTGCGTCGTCTGTCCCTTTCACGACTGCGACTGAAATAAGTTGCATGTATGATTAGATATTGAAGTTCCAATTCATGTCGTTTAGAGAAATCATAGTACAATATAAAATATATAATATATTTTATATAAATACATATATAAAATATGGAAAGGTCTCACACATGCATCGCTAATTTAAAAACAAAATATTCTCATTGAGTAATGTAATGAAAAATTACTAGGCATCAACTGATATGAATAGGATGTGCAATCGAGATTGTAGACAAACGGGATCCTCCCTAAAATATATATTTTTATACAAAGTGTGCGAAATTCATTTGATCAAAGAGTCAAGACATTCACTTGTAACTCATATGTATAGATTATATATATCAAACATAATCATTATACAGAATGTTTGTATTATATGAAAAATTATAAAAATATCGAAGAAAATTTGATTTTTGTGGCAGGACAAGCTTTTGACGCCGCAAGTGGTTTCCATCGACGGATATAATACGTAGCGCTCCCAACAACCCCTTCATTCCATTTCGCGTATACAAATGCTGTATTATTAGTATTACCTCCTATAGCGGCCCATATTTCCACTTTTCTCGTAAATGATTTCGTTTATTTATTGTTAAATAATGTCACTCGAGTGTAAACGGCCCGCGATAATTCACATACGGAACGTCAGACAACGCGAGTCCAAACTGAATCCGAGCTGAGTGACGCATAGAGAAAAAAAAAAGTGGCGCCATTAAAGTAGCAATGATGTAGACGCGTCGATGCACATTCTCTTCTTATGTACCATTCGCTTATCAATTAAACCCATTAAAACTGTATGTTCATGCGATTTGACAAAAACAATATTTCTCCAATTATGTTCGAAAAATTGTTTTTCTCAATCATCTTCACGCCATTTGTGATTTACCTATATAGTTGGATACTTATATACTCAATTTCTAGCTGCATGTCAAAGGAACTACATCTGTTCGAAGTGCACCTGGTTGTTTTTTCTTGAAGTCCCCATTGAGCCACTTGGTAGATTGTGTTTATTTTTATACATCTAAATGAAAATTACATAGCGATTTCCATTTTTTTTTATAAGTAGTTGCAATGTTCATTGTACTCAGTATCTTTGCATTTTCTTTTTTCAACAGCCGAATATATACATTCATCTTGTTCTAAGTGTAAAGATTTTGAGGGATTTCAAATAGACCTCTCTTGACTAAATCTACTTTTGCTGCGTGGAAAGTATTGCCGTGTTTTGTGTACGGAGCCATAAACCAGTCTTATTGTCTTGAAATAAGAATAGCCTATAAATACTGGCCATAAAGATGTTTTTATATAACGATGACATCAAGCAAGATAGTGAAATATACATAGAATGTTATTACATGATGTCAATATTTCTTTCCACAGCTTTTTACTTTTAATTTAAGTTCCGTTCAGCCAGAGGAAGCTTAAAATTCTATGACGCTTACAAACCTCTTTGATGAACTGTTCCTCTTCTGCAATTTTTTTACTTCTTTAATCATCACGGGACTTTTGGTCCCGTGATGAATCATTTCGGAATCTTTTGAGTGGTCTCTATCATATAATTTCTACATTATCCACCAAACTCTTGCATATTTGTTTCTATTTTCTATTTTCTATTTTCTATTTTACACATAATATTAACGCGTTACAACATTACAAAATAAAAAAATATTAGTAATACTTATCACATTCTGGGTAAAAAAAAATTTTTGTTAATATAAATTCTATTATATCCCTCCACACAAGCTAGGATAATAATACAATATATTTCATTTTGGAAACAAATTGTCTCGCACACGCCATAAGTATAGGATTTTTAATAGTTTTTCCTACAAAATTTCCTACAAAAAATATAAAATAATACAATATAATATAATAAATATCAATAATGACATAATAAAAATATTTTTTACATCTTTATTAATATCATTATTTATTTAAATATACTTATCTCGTTTGTATTTTCTGTCGTCAAAAATTTATCAGCCATTATATTTCAAATACTTATTCACAAATAAAAATTATGTGGTTATAATCTTGTATCAATAAATTACGAAAATTAATAAAATAGGAGTAAAACGCTAGCTTTCATTAGATGCTTGAAATAAAAAATAGACTGACTAAAGATATATTCACATGCAAGCGTCAAGAAACGGAAGCAGCAATCAATCAGCTGAACGATACGGGCAATGCTATAAAAAATATTTTTTATGCCACTATAAAAATCGCTTCGTTAAAGGGGGTGATTAAAACCGGTTCTACATTAGTTGCAAGCTGATCGCAAGTTTGTTGCGACAGCCAATGTGAAGCGTTGATTTCAAAAGACGAGCTTCAGATTGGCTGTCGCAAGAAATTTGCAATCGGCTTGCAACTAATGTAGAACCGGTTTAACGTTGTAAATACTTCGTTGACCAATCAAAGAATGTTTCAAAGAATTTGCAGCGTGGATCGCACCCTAAAGTCTTGTGTCTACGATGCTAGAAATCGGTCCGAGATCTCGGATGAAGAAAGAATTGACTAATCGCAAAGGTCATGTGATCAAATTGTTCAAATGTGATTTGTTAATTTTTTTTTGTCCGAGATCTCGGATCGATTTTTAGCATCGTGGACATCAGGCTTAAAAATTTACGAAACGAAACAGCAAGACCAATTACAATCGCAGAAAAGAAAGCAGAATAAGACTGCAGAGTTGTGATTGGTCGCGCTGTTCCGTTCCGCTGTAAATTTCCGCTCCATGCCAGCCTAAATTTCCACTGAGGGTTACAGTGGGTTACAGTTGGGTCGAAGTGTAGGAAAATTGACTAATCACAGTCAAGTATTTTCCTCTCATTTGACAGTAAGAAGAGAATACTTAAAGGTGATTGGTCAATTTTTACAGATTACGAAATACGGTTACGGCAATATAAACGCTTTCGATTCTGGGGCACTTTTCTTGAACAAATATCGCATACGTAAAGTAGCAATTTCGGATACAATCGACCAATCACAATCGAGGAACTGTCATTTTTATATGCAAAAATTATTTATTTGTGTTCAAGAATAAGACCTCTGGTTTGATTCCGACCTTAGTGCAAAAAGTGCAAAAGTAACGTAAACAGATCTCTTGGCGAGTGATTGGTCATCGCATTACGACGTTCGCCAATTGAGATTACGACCGTCCAAATGATACACATTTACCGACCGAATCGAGCGACTGCATTATCGAGCAACGGTAACGCAGGTACGCGTCTGCGCAGACGGAAGATGCGCACGAGTTTCAGAAACATATTGGCGGCGCATGCACACATACACGGTCATGGGTCATGGGCATGATGGATGGGCACCCCCACAGATATCGTAGAGCTACGAACGAGGAAGGGATTCTCCGCTAACCAGTGAACCATTTTTCTGTCGTCAAACGGATCAAGCTTTTTGTGAGACTTGGATCGATCACAAAAAGCGGGATTCGCTTTTCGCATAGGAATTGGCCTGACGAGAAGCCGGCACATCATTTTTTCCACGAAGCTACGTCTCCCCGAAAATCGTAAGTGCGAAGGACGCGTGTTTGTCCCCCCGGTGACTTTGGGCCCGTCGTGAGATCGAACCGCCGCGGTGTAGCGGACGATAACGTATATATGTATATGTACGCATATATACGCGTGGCAACCGGTCGGCGTCGGCGACGGCTGTTTTTCTGAAAATCCTGCCGTCGTCAACGTCGCTGAGAGCCGCGAGACAACGCCGCGTTCACGTTCTACGTGCATACCACGCGCGACGACACCCTATCCTCGGCATATCCCACGCGTATTTCCGTTACGGTCAATCGATGAGTTTTATAACAATCATGGCGGCCATGCCGGTCTTCCTCGCGGTCTCGAAACATCGTTGATCGCGTCGACAAGACGCGATTCCAACACGTTTTACACGCGCACACTGCATGCCGACTCTTTCATTCGTCGGAATAACCGATCGCGGATTAATGACGATGTATTAATTGCCGCATCGTGGCGACCGGAAATTCAGAGTAAATCCGGAGTAATCATCGCGATTTCGATATTTATAGCGAGATAGAAGAGGACGAAATCGTAAAGGGCGCACGAGGACACTAATTGACTCCTACATGCATCGTCGTTGTTCGCTAAGATGAATACAGATGTAAGGATACGAAATATGTTTTGTTTTAAAACTCTTAAATGTTATTTTTGTGTTACCTGTTTCTGCCAATAACTCTTCATCTCTTTCTCTCTAATTCTTAGAATTAGAGAAATATATAAAGTCAGTTAAATCAAGATTCAAATTATCCACATTGGTAGAAATAGACATTATGTGTGCCTTCCAATAAGTGACTCAAATGACACAGTGTAACACAATGGATCATTATATCCTTGTTGTTTGCCAATGTTAAACAAAGATGACATGACCACTGTGTTGCTTGTTGGAAAGCAAACTTGCTAAGTAAATAGAGTGATGAGAGGGGGAATGTCGTTAAATTCTATTTTTTACATCATGACTTGAGCCTTGTGTATCATCAGTTACTCTGACTTTGGAGGAAGGTTACGACTTCATAACATATGATTTTCAGAACACAACAATGGAGGAAATGCATCAACCACCGCAGGTCGGGCCTACTAACATGATGCCTGGTGTGGGTGGCGTTCCTAATCATTCTAATAATGTCAATCGTCGTAATAGAGTTCGTGTAACATTACATGCCATGATGTTAGAGAAACTTCCATTACACGAGGCGGCACGTTTGGAAATGAAGTCGTTACCCAGCAAAACACCTGTCTCTGTTCTTCAGGAATTGCTTTCCCGTAGAGGCACAATACCTAAGTATGAACTCGTCCAAATCGAGGGAGCTATTCACGAGCCTACGTTTCGATACAGAGTCACTGTTACTGATGTCGTTGGTTTGTATAAATTCATTGTGCATGTATTATCATGCATAACAATGTATTGTTGATTGATAAGTACATAACTATTCAGAAACAGACCCAATTGTTTCAGCAATGGGGACCGGCAGGGCCAAGAAAGAAGCTAAACATGCTGCTGCAAAAGCTGTGTTGGATAAATTAATTGGAGTGAACACCGATGGTGTAGAATCGCCAATTCCAAATAGTTTACCCGAGTAAGCATGAATTGCGCTTAACATCATACTTATCCTTCCTGTAATCTGGATCTTTTTTGGGATTGGTGAAATTTCATTCTCCTCTGAAATAAAGGAGAGCAAAATCTAGTTCCCTTATTGCTAAGTTGTATATTTTTAAACATTTTTTTTCTCATTGTTTAAATTTTGAGTTTTGTTTTAAGTAAAGATTTTAAAATTTGAGTTGAAATACACACACACACACACACACCCAGATGGAGAAAATAAAAATATGATTACAGGAGAATTAAAATTGTAAGCAAGAATATATGCAGGATAAAATAATTTTATGTATATTTTTATGTAGCTCACAAAATTTACAAGAACTGCAGACATATGGAGAAGAGAAAATAGTAAACAATCCAATTGGAGCCTTACAAGAAATGTGTATGTCGCGCCACTGGCCACCACCAAAATATTCGATGGAGGGTGAAGAAGGCTTGCCTCATGAGCGACAATTTACTATTGTTTGTTCAATCCTAAAATATCGCGAAGTCGGTCAAGGCAAAAGTAAAAAAGTCGCTAAAAGGCATGCCGCTCATAAGATGTGGCAAGCTTTACACGAAATGAATAACCAAGCTCCCAGCGTAGATGAGGATGAGGTAAGAATGCTTTCATTTTAATTATTGTATCAGATAATGAAAATTATCTATTCTTATATATCTCTGCAAGAATAGATAATTTAATCTATTGTTAGTCCCTATTCATCACTATTTTAACATTTGAATATTTCAACCTCTTTTGCATTCTATCTTGACTCCATTGAATAAAGTTATTCTAAAAATATCTTTCATTGCCCTTTAAAATCCAGAAAAATTTTAAATAAATGAAAAAAAAAAGAGAAAACATAATTAGAATTATGACGTAATTAGAAGGATAAAACTTCTGCAATGGCTGCCAGACATGATCACAAGAGTTAAGTGTGAATGATCAATGATTTATTTTAAATTGAATGTATATGTAAGTGTATGTTTGCATATGATGAGTGTGTGTATTTAGAGAAGTGGAAGTGATTTTGGCTTTAATGCCACTTTATAGGTCTGTTCTTTGTAGCTGAATATACTTTTACTTAAAATGAAATAGATACATATTTGAAATTTAATAAAAATGAAATACACTGAAACCTCGTAATAGCGTGCGGTTTAGGAGTGTGAACGCTATAACGAGGTTGCCCCTATTTTACTTCAAAATAATGCAGTGGTTATTGTTACTCCCCACTCAAGCTATTCTTATCATAGAAGGGATTTTTCGCGCTACTTTGTGATTCGCTATTACGAGGTTCCCATGTTGAAAGTTTTAATGCAAACTAGTCCAGTGACAAAGAATAAGCCTTATATAATAAAAGCTATCTTTCCGATCTGTTTAAATCTATAACGGACCATTGCTTGGACAATATCGTATTTCAATGTAACTTTTGTATAGCTTTGTGTATTTTATTTACTTTTTGAGAATAATTACGCTTGGATCATATCCACTTCATTTAAGTTTTTGTAAATGTGAAGTAGCTGTTAAAGCTTTTATAACGTAGGTATTTACAAGAAATTTTACATGTATGTTAATTGTCCATTATAGATTGTGCAAAGAAACGCAAATGTGAACGCCCGTTATGCCGATCTGAAAGGTAGCAAAATTTCAACACTGACAACAATACATAGTATCCAAGTTTCGAAATTTCACAAGAGTCTCAAGTCATCCACAGGTGTTAAGCTTTTCCAACTACAGGTTTGTATTCAAATGCCGATGAAGAATAGAAGAATGTATATTGTAATTGCTGTTCTCTTGTTTATTATCAAGCTAGAAAGAAATTATTTGTTTGTCCCTATGATATCGACTTAGACTGCAATCGATTGCGTGTAAGTTATTCTAATTTTATTGCAGAACACTTGTTTCAACGATGGGGATGTAAATTTGGTACAATTTTTACAAGAAATTGCGTCAGAGCAGCAGTTTGAAGTAACCTATGTTGATATTGAAGAGAAATCTATCAGTGGTAAGTTTATCAATGGTATATAATATGAAAACGACTTTATTTATATATAAATTACTTTATAAATATACTTTATAGATTTATGAGGTTTTAGAAATAACTTCATAGAAAAAATAAAAGTACATATTTTTTTATTGTATTATTTATTATCCAGTAAGTACAATATCAACAGGCACATCATTCTCATTAACAGGAATATCTTCTTGTATTTGTTCTTTAAATCCTACCGCAATCAAATATGGTTTTATATTTTTTTGAAAACACCTTTTTAAGTATTTATCATAATAACCCATTCCATGTCCCAAACGTTTTCCTAATCAGTAATAAAGACAATACAGTTGCATGCAGGATTATAAAATGATGTAATATTTATTGAGTAAAACTCACCATTCGCCGTGAAAGCAACACCCGGTAAAATTACTAAATCTAATCCACCTATAATAAAGAATTAATATTGTTAAATAAGTAATATCATTAAAATTAGTAAACAATGAATTTTATAAAATAATTTATTATAAATTATTATATAGTATTATTTTTTTATTATTCTTTGGTTTATCATAAAATTTACCTGTTTCTAATGCGTTTTCTTGATTTTCAGTAATGCTTGGTTGTTTAATGTTCCATTTTGTTAGTGGTAATTTTTTAT
The DNA here is from genome assembly GCF_000204515.1 of Acromyrmex echinatior. Next base: position 2,288,414 of record NW_011626826.1, on the reverse strand, counting down.
AATCCTCCATCGACTTTAGTTTTACCATTTCCATAGTTTTTCCATGATATTGCGGTACAAATGCCTCTTTTTCCATATCAAATATATGTTTCAAGATGGACAAAGTGTCGATTTCATCTTTAGTACTCAAATACAAAGAAATTCTCTTGCTATTTTGATATTGTTTTAACTGACATAGCTGCAAATAATAATATTACAAATATATTGTGCAAAAATCATTGCACATGCTCAGAACATAACCTCTTCAATGAGCCAAGAGCCTCTAGTTCTTGGAGATTATCAATGTATTTACTTTTCTTAGACTCACCTTTTTAAACACATTTACAGATTGCTTTGTTCTTTCTTCTAGGCTAATATCTTTAAGAATATTCTTAATTTCTTGTCTCAAAGCTCTCTTAGTTGATGTTAAAGCTGCCATATTGTAGATTATATGTTCTCTTATTGATCACTCCTACTATTACTTGTAATTAGCTTTTTTTTTTTAAAGTATATCTGTGTTCAACTTTACTAAGCGTATTTTATCTAAGTTTAGCAATGTTTACATGATATCTATGCCTTTTTTTTATTATCATCTCTTAGTGTCATATGTTATCATGAATTATGATGCAAATAATGTGATTAAAAAGGCATACGCCACGAGCGCAAGATGTTAGCAGTGAAATATTTATATTTTAATAGATTACAATAGAATACAATAAAATGACGTTTATTCGACCGTTAATTTCGATCTTATATCAGGCCATCTTCAGTATACAACAATTAATATTTCGCATCAATTTTTTTATTCACGTTATAATAATGAGATAATACATTTTACACGCTCGATTACAATTATATTTTCGAAGCACTTGACGCTTAGGTTCTTCAATTGAAAAAATAAATTTAACTGTGATGTATATATAAATTATGATATCTATTAACAATAAGTTGAATGGTAGAATTCAAGACTTGGAAAACACATATTGAAGAGTCAAAAACAAAATAGCTAATTCTAATCGTGAAAGACGGTTTATATACAATTTATGTCTTGCGAGTGGAAAATTCTAGAATTATATGGAAGAAGTTATGTTATTATTAACAAGGGCAAGTGTGCTTCTGGTGACTCTTCCGTGTCGTTTTGTTTATTTATTCCGTTATTTTGTTTCTTTATGTAGATCATTTCTGACTTCTATTTTTATGCAAATGTTGATCAAAATTGCCCAATTTTAATTATGCATGTTGAAACATAAAAATTATTTGTGAACATTGCAACACAGAAATAATCTAAACATTATATTCTATCTTCTAGGTAAATTCCAGTGCCTTGTGCAACTGTCTACCCTGCCAGTGGCAGTTTGCTATGGTTGCGGCGCGACTAGTAAAGATGCTCAAGCCAGTGCTGCTCAAAATGCCCTGGAATATCTGAAAATCATGACCAAGAAGTGAGCCAGCGCTTTGCTCCTGCCAGTCACTATCACCTGCAAGCCCCATAATCTGGCATCTAATAATCAGAACAATAATACAAACATCAAAGTATTATCAGCCAAAAATCAGATTTTCGACAAAGGAAAAAGCGGTCAGACTTATATGGGAAATAAGAATAGAACATCCAAATTATCTGTTAAGATAACGAACACCGCAGTGGGCAACAAAGATGCTGCTTTGCACATTGCGTCTGGTAAAATTAACTCGTCGATGAAAAAGCATGATGGTAATAATGATACTTCGAAGTCTTCGAGCGAATCGCACAACACGACGAAATCGATCGCCGCAAAACAATCCAGCAGTTCCACATATAGTAGCGTACGGCCTGTCAGTACCTGTATAAGCAACACTGTTCATGAAAACGCGATAAAAAATCCAAGAGATTATACCACCCCAAAGAAATTTCCAAATGACACTGATTCAAACATCAAGAATTATCCCATTCAATCGGATTACAAGGAATCGATGTCTGTGAACAGTCCGGATTACAAGAACACCAGCATTGCTGGATCAATGACGACCAATCTGCCGTTAAGATTCGCTATGCAACAATCATCGACAGCGACGCCGGTTATACACAGAGAGACCTACACACCGTCCAGCACATATAATTCGCAGTCTGGTTCCTGTCAGAGGAATGACAACAGCGCGTTTGCGATTGCACGTAAAGCATTAGAACAACAGCAGAGCTCGATGCCGAAAATGGCACCGATCAACTTTCCGCCACTGCGAGCTCCGCAGAGCATCGTTAACGTGCGACACCCGTTATTAACGGACGCACGTATCAAGCACGGTAACGAGACAATCGGCGGCGGCATCAGTGGCGGTGGCGTCGCTGGTGGTGGTGGCAAGTCCAAGCTTAATATCATCGGCTCGTTACAAGGCGGTGGTATAAAAGATCTAAGCGATCATACAGGTCGTTCACAGACTACGTTCCACGGATATGGCACTTCGCCGATTGCTCCCGGCATACCAAGCGTGCAGAATCTAAGCAGTGCGGTGACGGCTAACATCCCACCATATCCAAGACCGGAACCCTTTCCTCAACCAACAGTTGCAAACGTGTTGTTCTCCGATACCACTGCGCAGTTTCCGCAGTCACCGCCGTTTAACACCACGCAGATCAGCCAACTGAATCAGTATCAGACTTATGACCCGGCAAGTTACCCCACTACTCCGGTCAACGTCAATCCGGTGATCCCGCAGTTCTCCGCGGAGAGTTCCATCCCGTATCCGCAGTACGAGAATCCGCCGCAATTCGTGCAACCGAGTCATTACCCAACCGCTGACATAACCAGCAGTCAGTACCAGTATCAGGCGGCGGCAGCAGCAGCAGCGAGTGTAGGTCAAATACAGGACTCATCCATATTTATCCAGAGTCTTCAAAGTACAATTGCGGTGACCGATCAGTACGCTACGCCGAATTACGCCAGGACTGTCAGGACGGAGCTGATAACACGGTTGAGAAGACCACCGCGATTCAACAAGTAACACCGTCAGATCTTTATTTTAGATTTTTTTTTTTTTAGATACTACACCGCGAAACTTGGGAACAAATGTGGTCGCACTTCCTTACATTATTATGATTCGTGGATGCTGGATAGAGTTTGTAAGATAGTTTGTAAGATACTCGTCTCTATTTATCCATTCTTTAACGTAGAAATTATTCGTTGACCCCGAGAGAGACGAGTTGATGCGAGTCATCGATTATTTATCGTTGTGTCGAGCGTTTCGCAGATATTTCGCGTGTACGCGAAGTTTGTCAGATTACCTTACTCGCACTTACTTATAAGGGATGTGGTAAAACTTATTTCAATTTATGATCCAGTTTGAAATAAATTTTAGCCAATCTAAGTCAGAGACGCGATCGTCCGAGCGGGCAGACGATACTTTGGCAAATTTACGCAAACACGGTATGCGGCTAACGTTCCTGCCCAACGTTGGCACGCATACGTAACATTTTAAAGGATGCATTTTAAATGTGGAAAAGCAGGATGATTTTGGCTTTTTTTCGTCATACGAACGACACGGCAGGGCATAGTGAGTTGAGCTCAACTGTAATTTTACGATGTAATGTATTCTATAGCGTGAATCTGCAAGGATGGGATGATATACAAGGATACACGCTATTTATGAAGTACCTAAATCACGACCGCTGTACGCGATAGGGACGGTGGCGTCACATGTTGATTGAATTAGCTTTTCCGAGTCGTTCACGCGCACGAATCCCGGAAAAGATAGAAGTATTCGAGCGTGGAGAACGGAACGGCGCTTCAACAGAGAGAAAGATAAAAAGAAAGAGAATAGAGAGAGGAATATTGCCCCGCGAGGTACAGGCGAGGTAGAATTCTTCTCTCTCTTCTCGATTATCATGTAAGTTCTAGTTTTAATGAATGATATTCTACAAGCTATACTTTGCATAGAATTAGTGGAAGTTTTCCAATACTTACATAATACTTAGCTTATCGCTACGTTTTTAATGTGCTTCACTATTTGTATATGGGGTGGTGGTGTAATGATGTCTGAGATGAGTGCGCGTAAGAGAGAGATTACATGAATTTAGAGAAGAGAGGGATGAGGAAATTGTGAACGAGGCAGAGTCGTGTAGCGATTTTTATTATCATGTATAGAGCGACGCATATCGTTCAAATTTTGCTCCCATTTACCGCGAAACATTACATCTCCACTAAGCGTATGCACAGTGCAAAAAGATTTAAAAAAAATAAATAAATAAAAAAACAAAAAAAAGTAGCTTTGCGCGGCGATCCGAGTAGCTAATAACGCGTGATCGCGGATATAAGAAAATATAATCTTTCAGTGGTGTATGTTTTTTCCTTTAGTATAGGTAGCTCATAAACTCATAAGCATCACATATTAATACGCGTGTAAGGATTAATCGTTAAGGATTCTTCATTAAAGTACGCATGTCGAGTCTAAGATATAGGTCGAATGTGTATCGAATTTCGGATTTTGCCTATGTACCAATTGACGTGTCACCGGATGAGACTTTTTATACTAAATGAAAAAGAATAACATCGCGAATATACAATAGAACATACGCGAAGCGCGTCAGGCGGCGAGACGGCTTGATCGAGAAAGCCGTAGGGAACTTCCGATCCAGTCGTCGGGTGTTGCATTTCACGGATCGTGACATATCTCTTTGGTCCGTCGAATAAATTTAGAAACGCGGGGATCCCGGTCATTTCGTCGCGTTTCTAGATTCGTTTAGACTTGAACTTCGAAATTTATTTAAAAAATTCAATTCAGCCCTAATTCTGATTCATCGTATTTTCTTATGTATGTATGATGTTCCGGAAAGCGGAAGAATAAGGGATACGTTGATCGGAATTAGCTAATGATTGTAGATTGATTCCCAAGGAATAATTTAATTAGGCAAATGCATTTGGTGTAGCACCAACGAACGGCATAATTTTTAGTTTTCTTACAATCGGCATTTACTTTCGATATCTTTTTTTTTTCTTGTTAAATTATACATATATCTGCGTGTGCATACGCCATTTTGAGTTGCGATGGTTCAGGAATTTTACGGTAAATCACCGTTGATAATCTGTAAGTAGTATATTCTTTTGTACATAGTGCTGTGTAAAAGTGGCACAGTAAAATAGCGAGAAAGAGAGAGAGAGAGAGAGAGAGAGAGAGAGAGAGAGAGAGAATGAAAGAGAGCGAAAGATTTGTAGTATTATAAGCGTTAGGGCCGAGAGCAACGCCGATTAATACTGATTACGATTGTACATATTTGCTTTTCTAAAAAAAAAAATGGAGAGAATTTTTGTAATTTTATCGAATCAATACTATACTAATATCATCAATAATATACTATCATCACTAAATCATAAATTTGCATGTAAAATATTCTTTTTAGGATATCATTCATAATCTCCTTGAATCATTCATGGATCGATCGGTATCCGAGATTGATCGGTATTAATTGACGTTGCCAACATAATCGAACATTAGTTTCCCAATGGAAGATTGGTAAAAACCGGCGAAAAATTATAGCGAAATCGTGTATGCACATCTTCTTCAAAGATCGATTTGGCGCGTTTCTGTAATGTTTTAATGCACATGATATATTATTTACACGTTCCGTTTTACATACGATGCACATAATGTATTATTTTATCCATGTTATTCTAGAGCATTATAATATAGGTATTCGCATTTGCCATTTTTAGTCCTTGCTCTACTCTTTGTTCTTTCTTTCCTTCAGTCTTCTCTCTTCAATCTTCTTAGTTTAGTAGTGGAGTGGAAAGAGAGCAAGGGATTGAGAAAAGGAACAAGAGACTGAGAAAAGGATTAGAGACTAAAAAATGGATGCGATTCAGGGGCGACGAAGTAAAATTTTTCAGTGTATAGAGTTCCCAAAGATAGATTGAAAGAGAAAAGAGGAGTGGGGACAAATATATTTCCTCCACATACATCCTCTACATATCTTTTCTACGTGACAAAAGTAGCTGCTCTAATTTTACTTTTTTAAATAAAAATGTTGATTGTTGATCGAAGATAACTTTTTAAATGTCTTAAATAAGAAAAAAAATGATTTTTCATTCGAACGAGAGACTCATTTTTGTTTCTTTTTCAATGGGAATTAATGTATCTTCTCCCAGAGTTAGCTGATTCTCTTCGATCATTCTACAATTGCGTAAGCGTTGTTGTCAGTGGTTGTAAAAATTGACCGATTACAGGAGGAGAATATTCGACTATGATTAATTTTTACGCTTATGTAATTATAGAATGGGCTTTAAACAAGGATAAAATGATGTATCATGTGCATCATACGTAAAACGAAACTCACTCAATGTGTATACATGCCAGAATATAAAATCAGCGGAAATGAGAAGGATGAAACGTCTTCCAATCAGAGTTGGTAAAAAACAAATGTTTTAAATGTTTTAAACAACAATGTGTTTTAAATTACGCTTAATTAATGTTTTTAATGTTTTAAATAAGTTTTTTTATAGTACTGTTTAAAACATATTTGAAGTATTAAAAACATATTTAAGAAGAAACGCAATATGTTTTATTAAAAATAAAAAAAAAACATTAGTCTTTACCAACCTTGCTTCCAGTAAGGATACATGGAAAAGAAACGGTTTTACTGAAGTATCAAAAAATCTAGTTACAGAAATCATTTTGTTAGGCCATCAAAATAATTACGTAAAATACTTAAACATTGATAAGAGTAGTGGTTCAATACAGTTGATCTTTGACTTTTCCTTATGAATCTAAACGTATAGACCAATCATATTGTATCTGTTACAATTATAATCTCTGTTACACGAGGCTCTTAATCAGGTTTAATAACATCCATAGTTATGAAATTGGCCAATCATAGCTCCTCGGAGGAATGGACTGTGATTGGATCAGATTAAGGATGTCGTGTAAATGTAATCATAGATTCACTGTGTTACACTGTATTCTTGCTGGAAAATCTTCTATAATTAATTTGCTTGGTGAAGAAATCACAGAAACGCGTGAATCGAGCGATAAGAAGGCAGGAGTGAAGAATGGGGAGAAAACCGGTCCGAGCGAGCCGACACGAGGGTAGGAATCGCTCGCGTGATTCAGTGATTGCGAAAGAGTGCGTGTTTCACATAACGTATATCTTTGGAAAATAGGCATTACTTACATGCAAAGTATAGAATGTGTATGTGCGTATAGACATACATTCGCTAAAGTGAGACGATGAAACATGCAATTTCTCGTCTCCCTTACTTTCCGTACGGAAGATCCGTGCCATCGGCCGCTAATTCCGGTGCCTCGGAACCGAAAGTGCAGCCATGCTTTATTCCTGTATTTCGCAAGAACGGCGACGTACCATCGTCGTTTCGGTTCCGAGATGTTACCGATTTAACTTCGAGATTTCCGCGAGTCGAAGCCAATTCCATTTCGAGAAACCGAACGACGCGACTTAATTGTCCCCGACATTAAAAAGCCTTCAATCGATATATCTTTGTATTTTTTTTTAACAGCTTCCCTTCCGATATAATTTTCCGCATAATAACTTGCGATCGTTCGTTTAGATTTCTCTAAGGGCTGCACTTTCTTGAATAGTAAGTAGACAGACCTTTCCGAAATTTGTGAGCGACTTTACAACGCGAGTTAAAGTGTGTTAAGATACATGTGTTTTTATTAGATACAATCGGTTCTCTCTAAAATGATTTAGAGAAAATTATATTTCATAAAACTGATAAGTTTTGCATGGAATTAATCTTGACGCGCACATTCCACTTTTATGCAGCGTAAATTGGTGCGCTATAATATTATAAAGAGAAACAGGTGCGAGAAACGTTGACGATACTTCATTTCGTCGGAGTTTGCAGTGAATGAAAACGATCGGAATGATGGACGTCTTCATAGAATCTTTCTGAACGATCTCGCGAAATTGAACCGAAATTTTTAATGTTCTCAAACATAATTAGCATTCTATTAAAATTAATTGTATCATTTCAGCAGTGCTGTTCTGTCGTCGTTTAATGAATTGCTGGGTGACACTCGCGATAATCTAATTATCGTCAAACTTAGCGCCTTTAATGAGCGAGGATACGAAAAGAGAAAAGCGAATAAGTAAAAGGTCTTTCATGGATCAAACTAAAGACTTCCATTCTATTCTTTCTCTCATTCCCGGTTGGTCCAGGAATATCATCTCTCTATTCCAGAAGTAATCCGAAAAATCTATTTCGTCATTTTCTATTAATTTTTCTAGATAATTAAATTTTTTTCTATTTCAATTTATTTAAATTCATTATATTGTGCTTTCTTTTTACACTAATTAGTCATTCGCCTTTTATAAAAATACTTTAATGATTTAACAACAAGTGACTTTACATCGATATGTGAATAATTATTAAAAATTACATGTGAAAAAGTCTCAAAGAGTTAATTATTAATTTATTTAATAAAAGAAAAACATAAGAGGAAAAAAAGATTATCAAAGAAAGGAAATGGAAATAGACAAAGCAGGTCTTCAGGATCATTTTAAGAATAGAAAGATCCGTGGACCAATACGTATATATATATATATATATATTTCATGAGTCACAAACAAATTTATCTATGAATACAGTATGATCAGTCAAACTATAATATATTAAAATATTTGACTTATGTTGCATTTTTAAACTGTATTACGCTTTTATAGTACCTTCGTGACTTGTCCTCGAGATCGTTTTCATTTTTCTTTGTTCTACATTCTTTCATATCTTTTCATAAAGCTTTAAATTATGTTACTTTTAATTTTTTTTTAATTTTGAAGGTCATGATAGAGCTGTCACTGTCGCTTTTCTTTCCTCGTATCCTCCACCGTACAAGAGATGTTAGATGAAGAAAGAACTGGGAGTGAAATGGACGAATATGGACGTCTATCCCGATGCGGGGAAGAATCGTGGATCATTTAGGGGCGAGAGAAGAAATCGACCAGTCTTCGATTCGGTCCTCGACAGACTTTCTTTCGTTTCTCTTTTCTCGTTCGTATTTGCCACGGTACGAAGTTCATCCGTATTCGATCTACCTTTTAAACGAAGAAATATTGCCTAAATATAAATGTAATACTGTAATTGATTTTTATCTCAATTTTTACATCTAATTACATTTATCAATTTTTCTAATCAGGATTTCGTTTATACTCTATAAAAACTTATATTCAATTATTATATTTGAAATGTAAAAGAATACGTATTATATAGTAACATTCTAATTTACTCACGGATGTACTCAAGCGGTTCACTCTAGGTTCGCATTAATCTTTAAATTCTACTATGATTTTTCGTAAGAATTGAACGAAATTTCAATTTTAGTAGCATTTAAGGATTACAGAGAGTTACGCATGATTGATTCGGTCCCGTAGAAAAAGAGAACTGATGCATAGCAAAGTTTTGCTTCTTTTGCGAGATCGGATGATCTCGCGCAATAATTTAAGGCTTTATATATAAAAAAAAAATTGGATGAAAGAAAATAGAACATGTATAGATAGAAAATGAAAACGATCTTCGTAATAAATGCGTCTCGGACGTGCAGCGCGAGTCAGTTTGCTTTCGGATAGATCTCAAACTATTGTATGCAATTGTACAAACGAGCAATCTACTCTCTGAGGACTCTACACATCGGATTTATATAATATAAAAAAAAGGGGACACCAGAGAAATAGGAGGAATAAGCGACGAATCCTGCGCAGTGTGATGAGTCGCGTGATGAATCCGCCAAATCTTTATATATATTTATAAGCCATTCGATTTCTTTATATGGACTGATCATACTATATTAATAGCATATTCGTTGGTGATCTCTCGCTGCGCGCATAAAATTTCACGGGTGACTCGCAACGAATCGTGAGAATTCAATCCTTAATCAGCAGAGATGAGGAGTCACCGTGCAAACAATATGAAAAAGATATATTTGTTAAAATTTGAACGCTGTCAATGTAAAAATGAAATTAACGCGATAAGCATGATTAGAAAACGAAAAATTTCATTAGTAGTTGCGTAATGGAGTTTATAATACCATTTAATGGTCGATCATAATACAACTCGAATCTTTTTTTTTCTCTTTTTTTTTTTAATAGAGAAACACGTTTTTCTCTATTCCAAATATCACAAATTTGTAAGGCATGTAAAGGAATCGTTCGAGTCATAGAAAGTGAATTTTTGTATACGACTTATTTCCTTTTCTTTTTTTTTATTTTTTTTCTCTTTCCCTCACTCGAGTTGTTTTACTTTCGTTATTTCGCCAAGTTGAATGATCCTTTTTTTGCGAGAGCGAGCGGAGTTATTATGATAAATATCATAATAACGAGATGCAATTAGCACACATAACACGGACATGGCATACAGATAACGACTTGAAACCATTAACGGAGCCCTATCAGTGTATAACGCGTAGGGTATCGATATCTTATAATCAGGCAAAAGGTTGTTCTATGTATGATTGTGCGTGTAACATTGTTAATAAACATACGATGCTTATGAAGGCCCCCTTCTTTCCATTTATTTCACGCCACCGTAATGCGTTCTAATTAATCACGTTTACTCATAACGTATCATGTAATTAAAAAAAAAATGCATAGAATACGCTTTATACTTTAATTTCTCTCTTCAACAGACAGAATGGTTTTACTGAAGTAACAAAAAATTTAGCCTAGATACAGACCTGAAAATAATTTTATTTTAAACAAAATAATTATATAGAACAATGTTGATGGATGCTGCAATAAGTTTTAATATTCTAGTCCCAAGTTAAGCGTCTTACATATTATTTTGATTCAAACAAAATTATTTTTAGATCTGTATCTAGCTAAATCAGGAGACATGGCGCTAAAATTTTTAGATACTTTAACAAAACTGTTCTTTCCGTGCTAAGAAACCGATGCTTCACATATCCTTCAAAACGATAGCTTTAATACACGTTATACATTTTCAGTATTGCGATCTTCCGTTTGTTATACATATATAATACAAATAGTTCATAAAGACGTTTAACTATCTGATCGTAATTATTCCGCAATTTAAAAAAAGTTGCAAAATATCTTATAAGAAAACACAAAAACGTTTTTAATATACAAATAACAGCGCTTTATTTGCCGATACAAAAATTTTTGAATATAATGTCTAATATTTCATCAGTGCTAACGTGTCCCGTTATCCTTCCGAGTTCCCGCATCGCTTTGTGGATTTCCTCCGCCGCTATGGCCATATCGTGCTGCTCGTTGGCGCAAAATTCGAAGTACTTTTGCAGATGTCTCAAGCACCGATCCAAGTGGTTTCTGTGCCTTGCTTGACTGATGGTTGGACACTCCGCGGATGGATCACCGCATCTAAACAAAATGTTACCACGAATGTATAATCACGAATGCAAGTGTCAATGATTATTGTTCATTCTATCGTACATATTACTGAAGTGATCTGTCAGCGATCGCAGCAAGTCCTGGAAACCATCCTCCGTTCTGCAGGATACTAGAACTGCTTCAGCGTTGTCGAGGTGCCGTTTCTCCTCCTCCTTCAATAAATCTTTTTTATTCGCTATCACAATAAAACGTTCTCTCCCGATTTTCGCCAGCAGCTCCTGTATTCCTAATGACGATAGATATTCGCGTACATAATCTTTATAAGTCAAACCACTGGTTGCGCATTTCAACGCGTCTATCATAACGACTACAAAATCAGCGTTCTCCGCGTGACTTCTCGCTCGACGGATACCCTCAGCTTCGACGATATCCCCGATGTCCTCTGTGATACCAGCGGTATCCGCTATCAAGACAGGATAACCCGAGATGTTCGCGGTCAGCTCGATGACGTCCCTCGTGGTGCCGGCGATGGGTGTAACGATGGCGGCATTTCGCTGCACCAGGTGATTCAGCAGGCTGCTCTTGCCCACGTTGGGTTCGCCGATGATTACGGTCCTCACTCCGTTGCGCAGAATTTCGCCGCGTCTGCCGTCGGCCAAATGTTCCTCCAGTTCCCGCATCAGCTGTCTGAGAGCGTGATGCGCGTTCTGTATCACATCATTTTCGATGTTATCCTCCTCACCGAAGTCGATGTACGCCTCGATACTCGCCACGGACTCCGAAAGCACTTTCCGCCAGCTATTGTAGAGTTTACGCAGGATACCATCGACCTGTAGCAGCGCTTGCTTCCTCTGACACTCGGTCTCGGCCTCTATCAAATCGGCCAGGCCTTCCACTTCCGTCAGGTCCAGCTTATTGTTATAGAAGGCGCGTCTGGTAAATTCACCCGGCAGCGCCGGATGTACCTGCAATCTTGAGAGGGCTTGCATCAGCTTCGTCAGGATCGCTGATCCGCCGTGTACATGAAACTCCACGGAATCCTCGCCGGTGAATGAGTGCGGACCTATAAACGGTTGTTAATTGCCTAATTAGACATGTGATATTATTCCTGTGATAGGAGGTTCCTCGTTTCTTTCGTCGCCATTCACAAGGGACCTATTACAATAGGAAACGATTTGATTCTCCGTGAAATATGTTATTGAACACAAAATTCTAAAATCACATATATTTTTATATCGGCTCAATTTGAGATTTAAAGAGTTAAACCCTCAAAACTTAATGGAGATGAGGCTATTCAAAATATTAGATTCTTATAGATTTGAAAAATCTAAATACAAATTTGTAAAGTATATAAAAAAAAAAAAACTAAAGTTTTGGTATAACTGACTGTGTTGTTGATAATCGATAAGAATTAAATATAAGCGCTAGCCTTGAAGGGTTTACATCTCTCGTTTACATCTTTTAAATCTGATTGTGAGAGTGAATCGATATAAAAAAAATACATGTCTCTTAGATTTTTGCGTTTAACAACATTTCAAGGAGAATCGAATTAATTCCGGACAAATCTCTTGCAGTTCTTTAGAGAACCTCTTCTAAAATATTTATATATCAAATTTGTAAACAAAATATATGAGTACTTGTAATTTAAATTTATAAGAAAATATAAAAATAAAAGCATGTCGGTCATTGAATGTGTTAACTCTTCGTTGACAACATAAATTTTAGTTCTTCCATCAGCAATAAGTCTTGAAGAAATAGAACAAATTTTTTTATTGCTGCTGATTATATAAAATTCTGAAAAAAAATCTGATATTCTGATGTCTTTTAATTCTAGTTGATGGTAGAGGATTAAAAAGGTGAGAATTGTGCGAGAATTGCACGCACCAGGAAACCACAAGCAAAGTCCATTGTCAATGACCTCTCTTGTTTCTGGATCGCGTATCTTTTGCAGGAAGGCTCTCCTCGGTTCCAGCTTGGATATGTTTGTCATCTTTTTCAGTGCGTCTAGAGACCGGCTTCCTGATATTCTCACTACAGCCACGCCGCATTTTCCGTAGCCTTAATAAACATTTTTATTTAATTCTTGTATCTATGATGCTTAATATAAATTTATAATAATGTACTTCATATTTATACACCAAGAAAAAAAGAAGAAAGTTTAATTGTAAAAACAATTTTTTTTCACTTTAACAGCATAGATCGCAAGGTTTAGTGTGGTGCCGTTTTGTAAAGCATGTAAAGATCGAAGAAAACAAAAGAAATACGGCATTAATCATTTGATTGAAATTGAAGGACTTTGATTAATCTAATCAGTAGATTAACTTTAATCTCGATTTAACTTGCTCTTCATTTTTTTTTAAATTTCTTTAGATGAAAATTAAATTACATTGGTAAAAACGAGTATCATTTTTCGAATTAAAAAAAGATAAACAGTTAAGTTAAATCTACACTAGTAAAAAAGATCATGTAAGACCAATGCGATGCGAATCAGAGGGAGGGGAGAAGACACGCGATCCGAGCCAGCGAGTCTTAACCTATCAGAAAAATGCCAGACAATTTATCGAGAAATTTGCGAGAATCAGCGTGTCAGGATTCACCCTCTCTCTTTCTCGTCGGGCAAAGTAAGTGTAATAACCGGAAGACAGAGCACAGATGGTTGTGCCCTTGCGATCGCTCACAGGACAATTGGCGGTAAAGTGACGATAGCGCGACGTCCCACGCGATACGACAAACCACGCGCTTCGAGAAGATCCACGGATGAGGGAATAGAAACGCCCGCGAAGGTTCATCGGAGACGAGAACAGGCGCACAGCGAGTTTACTGCTCGTCAGACGAAATGTCGACATATATCGACAAAATGACGAGAGACGAATGAGACAAGTGGACGACAGTGCACTACGAAGAGATAGCGATTGTGGAATCACAATTCACACGGTGAGGTACGGTGAGACTGCCAGAAACGAACGTTGTGCTGCGCGGCAGAGACGTGAGATCATTGTCGATGTCTGGATTGTAGTTAGGAATCGGTAGTTTCTCTTATGCTTCTGATTCAACAAAATCCTTTCGTCCATCGATCGTCACGATCGCCATTTCATGTCGCGCTGCACGTTTAACCCTGGATTACAGCAACGGATCATTTAGACCTGAAGCAAAAAATTTTAGACGGTTGTATAATCTTTATGATTGGTACTACACACTTTCCAAAACTTTTAAGGTGAATTTTATTGAAGAGTGAAATCTCATTCTTAAAGATTGAAAATTGAACCACTTTTTTAAGATTGGCTCAATTTTCACTCTTTAGAGTCAGATTTCTATTAAAAAAATTTATCGAGTATGAGGTTCTAAATTATAAGGAAAAAACTTTAAACCTTCTTCTATCAATTGCTGCAAAGCGAAGGTTTACTTGCATTCTGTACTTCAAACTGTAAAATTTAGGAGTATAGTTTTTGTAACGTATAAGTAAAGATTTACAAGAGTAATCGTTATTGAATTACACTTTAAATTATTTAGACCCAGTTCCACAACTCACAGAATCAAGTAGTTAACTCTTAACCGAGGTTCAACTTGCTTCTCATCTTTTTCCAATTCTAGAATTTACTCTAAAAGTTTTAGAAAGTATGTATCCTTGATTAATACTCAAGATGTTCATTCCAGGTATAAGACACAACGTTAGATTTGTTGTCCTTGCACAATGGAGGATCTAGAGGCAAAACTGACGGCGAACGAAGTAGTGCTGGATAGATGCGGCAACTGGGTGGAATCCCAGAAGAATTGTTTCTATACCAAAGAAGACTCCCTCAAGCAAAAGCCAGATGAATTGGAGTGCGATGATTGGTACAACACAGACTCGGAATTCGACTCCGTCTCAGAGTGTGGCGGGAAAAAACGTAAAGTGGGAACGCAACTGAAGAACGAGGTGCTGGATCTGGTTTGCGAGTGGAAGGAATGCACGTTTCGCAGCAATCATTTAGATAAATTTTTGAGGCATGTCTCGAGTCACATACCTAACATACAGATAAGCATAAAAAACGACAACGAGGTCTATGTGTGTCAGTGGAAAGATTGTCCATATAACACCGATGTAGGCGACGAAGTAATACGGCATGTTAATTATCATGCCTATCACACTAAGTTGAAGTGTATTGGATCCAATGTTCGCGCAAAAATCAAACTACCCGTAAGTAATGATGGATATTTTCCAGTAAGAAACATAGATGACACAACAGATCATTACGTTTTTGTTTGTTAATCTTAAACAAAAATTAAATATTCACCACAAATGGGTGAGTAGTATTCAGTAGAGTAGTATTCAGTCAAAGCAAGTTTTGGTGCTTAACTATATTGTATAAATTTTTACAATTTAGACAAAGATGGAAATGATTACTATTGCTGGAAAACCACATGGTCATCAGTGGAATAAATGTTAAAGATTAAAGATTTTTGTTGCAGAAATGTCATAGAGATGCAGAATGGAAGAACATTTTAGATTCCCCACCTCCACATTTGTGTAGATGGGAAGAGTGCTTGAAACTGTTCACGAATTATCAAATGTACTTGTATCATGTTACTGTACACATGACTGATTGCCCGCGTGGCAACAGAATCAAAGACGGAGTCGATTGCAAATGGACCGGGTGCAATGGCAAATATACCAGCTTGTACAAATTACGAGATCATGTAAGATGTCATACCAAAGAGAAAATAATTGCCTGCCCGGACTGCGGTGTCATGTTCGCCTCAAAGACAAAATTTCACATACATTGCCAGCGACAAATTCCCTTGGAAGGTAATAAATTCATTATACGGCATCTCTTTCATTTTCTTCCAATCATGAATTTACAGTGCAAGGATTCCGTTGTTCACACTGCAACAAGTTTTATCCGACCGAAGGAATCTTGCGCGATCACATGAGATCTCATGTATTCAATTACAAATGTACTCTATGTGATATGAGCTGTGAATCGCCATCGGGCTTGGCAAAACACGTCAGATACCGTCACATGTCAACCAGAACGTTTCCATGTCAGTTGTGTTCGCATGCTGCCAAGTCGCAACAGGATCTTGATTCTCATATGACTGTCCATACTAATGGACCAAATTTTTCTTGCTACTTCGAGGGATGTCTTTACACGTGCAAGGGAGCTTACACCTTGGATAGGTAATCATAAAGCTCTTTATTAATGATTTATTTTTTATTTGATGATTGTTAAATATATTACAGGCACTTAGAACGAGTACATAGTTTAGCGGTGCGATGGTACTGTTGCCACGAATGCCCGATTAAATATCGAAAGAGTTATAGATTGACAAAGCACCTTATAGAAGCCCATCGATTGCAATTGCCCAGCGGACACAAACGCTTCCATTATACGCAGGAAGAAGACGGATGTTACAGGCTACAGATGGTTCGATACGAGGCTGTGGATGAAGAAAATATGTTGCCCGTCGAAGAGGCGGATTTACCAGATAAAAAATATAAAATAGAGCTCAATCAAACTACCTCGCTGACAACAGTAAAAGTGAGTTTCATTAACATTATTTAATAGTTTTATTCCATTGGAAATCATATAATGATTTGTTCCAGATTGTTGAAGATAATGCGGAAGAAGAAATGAAAGAAGCTGCACAGGATTCACAAGAGGAAACGGTAGAGAATAGCGTTGACAAGTTCGTACCTGTTATATCTAATATTTTAATATCTATCGATGACGTAGACGAAAAAGGAAATATCATAAAACAGGAAATCGTCGAGATACAAGAAACGAAAGAACTACCGCCATCAGAAAAACCACTGCTAATTTTAACATAAGTTTGATTTCTTTAGAAAGATATTCTTTGACATTTGTATTTTTATATTATTACATTATGTATACTTTCTATAATTTTGCATTAGGCGTTTGTACCTTACATTTATTGCTCCATTTAGTTTTGATACAAATGTGCAACGTAAATTTATTTACCTCGCATCTTCATTTTGAAAAAATTTATTTTTATTTACCACCTTATATTTTTTAAAATGATTATAAAGCAAAGAACAATAAAGTATATATATATGTGTATATATATATATATAACAAATTGAATATTTATTTTATCTTTACTATATTCATGCTTACAGAGCGTAGTTTAATATTAATATAAAATTAAGATATCCATAATTATCTATTATTACATTGCGAAACAAAAAATTATGTTGCCATCGTAACGATACTTTTATAAAAATAATAAATTACCTGATGCTCTCGTAATGTTATTTTAGGAAAAATTCTATATAGAAAAAGTGTAATTATCTTCTTTTGAATCCATATTTCTTCCTCTCATAGAAGAGATCTGTCTTTGAACTTCCTAAGTTGACTATCTTGGGACATCCGTCTCTCTGAAAACACGATTTAGGATATTCAATTTGCGAATAAATTAAATACAAAACTTGTAAATATACAAAGTCTGTTCTTTTCCGCTGAACTTTTTCGGCATTTTATATTGGAAAGAAAACGTCTGTTCCTGTAGATCAACTTTAATCTCTGTTTAAATTTTTAGCTTTTTCTAATTCTTAAAATTAGAAAGGGAATAAATCGCAAAAAATCATTTACAAAAATCTAATACTGGTCAATACTAAAAGACAGTAATTATTTATTTTAATTATTAACAGCATTGTTGTTCAGTACTTCAATAAATAATTAATTACTATCTTTCGAGACATCGAGTGGCCACTCAGTGCGATTGACTCGTTATCTGTAGAACCGGAAGTTCAATCCCACCTGCGCCCACATACGCGATTTTTCGCGTTAAGAAGTTGAAAATGACTCCATCTGGTGATTAAGAGATCTTTTATTACTAGCGCCGTTCAAATCCCACGTTAAATTATAGGTCACATACATATACATGTAATGTATATAGCCCTTTAACAAAATTTTATACATTATTTTAATTTATTATATGCTTCTCTTTCGATTTAAGAATCGGATTCTGAAGAATATAATATACAGGGTGTCCCATAAGTTTTGGCCAATCACTTTCGTGTAGATAGAGTGAACTAAATTGAGTTGAGTCTTTATTATTATGTAATTTTTGCAATGGTTAACGAGATATTAATTACCAAAAATCGCTAAATATTGGTTTTCAATAATTTTTTACTTAAATACTATCAAGTTTACAGAAAAACAGCAAGAGATAAAAATTATTTATTTTCGTCTTATAAAGTTCTAAGAATTTTTTTAGAATTTTTTCAGAATTTTTTAATACCGTATTTTTCTCATAATAAAAATAAGAAAATGCAGTACTAAAAAGTTGATAAAAAATTCTGAAAAAGTGATTGGCGAAAATTTAGAGGACACCCTATGTACAATTTAAGTTAAATAAATCACATCCTATCATTATTAAAAAGAAAAGAAATATTTTACATTTAATTTTTGGTAATAATTTTACTAGTATTACTTAGTTTCTATAAGAAGTTCAGTTGAAAAGAATAGATCAATCTAAGATAATTAGAAATAAAAGATGTTTTTTTAATTTATCAATTAATTAATGCATTATATGCAAATGCAGCTTTAACGGAGCAAAGTAATTGATAAATCGATGAATTAAAAAAAATCTATACTTACATCTTTTTCCTGTATCGTGCATTCTTTACAATAATATGCGTCCGACACGCCGGGACCACCGCATATCACGCAACGTCCCTGATAAGAACCATAATTGCACTCGTCGCATATTCTAACCAAGGTACACGGCCTCACGTAAGAGTCACAAATGACGCATTTGCCATCGCATTTTTCGCACAGTCGACCGATGGCTTAATAAAAAAAGGATAATTGTTAAAATAAAATATTTTGTTTTGACTTACAGGAGTTAGACTTAACCTCAACTCACCGACTCCCGGTTGTTTGCGACAGAAGATTAAATCCGGATGATGCTTGGCCATGTTTACTAAACGCTGTTATTCACTCTTGAAACAATTGAGAACTTAGAAAACGATTATGTCTAAATGCTCGTTTAATGATTTCAGCTTCGTCACTTTTTCTATCAATTTGTTATAATTTGTTGTCATTAAGAGATCTCTTCTTTATTTCTGTACTTTCTGAATTGAATTTCTAGTGCACGTAGTGCAATAGGTTTGTTCTTTTCTCTGGTTCAACGGATTAACAGTTGAACGAACGCTCGGTGTTATTGGTGTATTCTTTTAGATCATCAGAATTTTAGATCTAGAAGAATACGAATAGCAGTGAACTCTCATGCCTACTGGACGCGATAAGCGATGAGCGACGAGCGATATCCAATAAGAGCTTTGCTTTGTGTCATCACGTGAGAAAAAGCACAACTTTTATTGGATATCGCTCGTCGTTCATCGTTCATCGCGTTCAGTGAACTAGGCATTACAAACCTCTACTGAAAAAATTATATACAATATATGTTTATTGGACTGTGTTCGGAAATTTATCCGGGTGCACCAATATAATATTTATCCTCGTTTAACATTCGGTGAACAACAAGGATAAAATGATACATAGATGCACTCGAGTGAAAACAACTTGGATGCGCGCGTCGTATATTGCGTGTCACGCATCGCGCTGGTGTACAAGAACTGCGTTTCGAAATATCATTCGAGTTCCTCGTGTATCGTTTTATCCTTATTATTCAGTCAATGTTAAACAAGGATACACGAGAGCACCCGGATGAATTTCCGAACGCAGAATCGCTTTTTTGTGGGCCTTTAGTTGAGTCTGCTGAACACAACTCTATGGATGTTTTGTCTATGCTTGTCTATGCTCGTTCGTTATTACCTCAAACGATGTTGCATTGTCCGAAATAGTGGTTTCGACTTCGACCAATTTTGGCTACATCGACAATATTTACAGTATAAAGGACTCTTTTATTGGCAGAAATGGCTGAAGCGATGCGTCAAACTGTAGCTGGAATGCTCAAAGGCATTGAAAGGTTCGTCGGGTCCACACAAATAGTTTTTAACACGACACGTGCTACTCGCAGTATTTTACCGCATACGAATGAGGAATTAAAATTTGTCAATGCGATTCTTATTGTATGTTTTAGACTGCATTCTTTTAAAGAGACAGTCGACAAAAGTTTCGACATTTCGTTTTATATTTGTTATTCATTGAATATCAAGAAAAATAGAACGATGTTTATGTCGACTGTATCCCCTTAAAAGGAAAATAACTATGATAATTGCTTTTCAGTTTCATACAAGTGTTGATTATTGAGTCT
Source organism: Acromyrmex echinatior (assembly GCF_000204515.1). Next base: position 2,267,929 of record NW_011626826.1, on the reverse strand, counting down.
AAAGTTATGTATTTTGTACTCAGATAGTGATGTTATTACTTGCTTAAAAAAAAAAGTTATTGCATAACATAATATGAGTGAACAAGACACTGAGAAGGATCTTGTCACAAATGTTGAGCCAATTTGCTTTTCCTTCGAACATTTTGTTAAACACAAAAATCTAAGATTTTTTTTTAAACCAATTTGAGACTTAAGGAATGAAAAACAATCTCCAAATTTAACAAGGATAGAAGTTTTTCAAAATATACTTTTGTAAAATCTAGATACGTAGCTAGTTATAAAATATGTAAAAACTTTTGTTTTGTCTAAAACATTGATTGGAATCAAATATAATTATTATTAGTTTTGAGAGCTTATTATACTTTTTAAATTTCAAATTCAATAAAAAAATGAAAGTCAATAAAAAAATTAAATACATGTCTCTTAGATTTTTAACAATGTTATTTAACAATGTGTTTTAAGAAGAATCAAATTGATTCTAAATCAGTGAAACATATCGTACGGTTTCAAGCTTGTGCAGATTGTAGATAAAATTTCAATTAAATCTCATTTATCATAATAAAAAGAAATGTGCATTTAACTGAGTTATGATGTCAATGAGAATTATCTGAATTTTGATATAACTGGAAAGCAATTATTAATCTATAATAATAAGATATCCATACTTTTAATAATATAATAATTATTTAGAATTAGTTTTTTTTACTTGTATTGGCTACAGTGAATGTGCTTTCAGATACAATCCGGATAATCTCACGACTTTAGAGAAATATGTTGAAATACAATCCAGAGAAAATGCTTATGATCTGGAAGCAAATTTGGCTGTTCTAAAACTTTATCAGTTAAATCCGCACCGATTCAACATGGACATTACATGTCAAATATTGTTGAAGGCATTGACCAATCTACCACACACTGATTTCGTGTTGTGCAAGTGCTTGCTCAGCGAGAAACTTGTAAGTCTCAATTGAAGCATGCAGGATAATTTTCTTTTTTAAAGTTATTTACATGCAGTTGCATTGATCTGTAGATGTCAGAAAGCCCCATTAATCAAATCATGTATCTGGGAGATATCTTGGAACGATGCGACTTTCAGCACTTTTGGGACAGGGTATTGTCTATGTCCGAGCTTTGTGATAGGATTGTAGGTTTCCAGGATTCCATAAGAAAATTTGTATGTCACGTAGTAGGAATCACGTTTCAAACGATAGATAGAACACTCCTGGCACAATTGCTTGGTGGCGTGGATGGTATGATATATAAAGTTTTTATTTGTAATATTGCACGAGTGTAAAGTTTATTAAGTTTCTTTCTTTATAGATGCAACATTGAAACATTGGGTGAAAAAGTATGGTTGGAAAGAAGAGACTAAAACGATCATCTTCATTGCAAATCAAGACGAAAACATCAAAACCAAAAATATCACTGAAAAGATTGATTTTGAAAACGTGGCAGGTTTGATGGCTGCTTGTCTGTAAAAATATTAGTGATTACTTTTTAATAAAATTTATTATAACATTATCACTCATAATCAATTGATTTATTAAAAAATATTGTTAACAAATTAATTGATTATGAAAATTCATTTTCTGTGTACATTTTTTAAAATTTATTTAAAAAAATTTATTTTAAAAAATGTATTTATTTTATAAAAAAATTTATATGTTGTAATAACAATCTTCTATTTAAAAGATATTTTATTTTATAATTTGACATGTCTCTGATATATTCTCTATATCGTTTATCTTCATTGTCTCATTCGTCTTTACATTAACCTCTTCCTGACATTTGTCAGAATTTTTTTCTGTATGATCCTTCTCAATTTCCAAGTCTTCGCTGCTACATTCATCTATGGTAATTACGTTGGACTTTATATTGTCTACATCGTAAGCGGCCGATAAAGCGGCCTGCGTTTCTGCTGAAGTATCATTCTTCAAGATTTCACGCAAAGCCATTGTGGCATAACTGCTAGACTTCAAACACATTTCTATGATCAACGCTTTATTCTTTCCATCTGAAAATAGATCATTATAGTTTGAATTATTTTTAAAATAAACGTTTCGAATAAATGTAAAAGTAATTGATTTACTTGATTTATCCTGTGGAGACATATGCTTCCTCATTTCGTCGATATCTGATAAGATTAAGTCATCATGTTTATTTTCATAATGCATAATCTTCCAAGATAAATTCGTTGGAATTTCTAATATATTTCTATAAGCACCACTTAAACTATACTTTCTAAAAAGAGAGAAAGAAAACAATAGTAACAATTTATTGTAATATTTATTAGGTGTTGGAATTAATTCGTAGCGTTTTACAAGTGATGGGAAGTACTTTCATTAATGTATTTTTTAATGCTCATGTGAAATAAATAACATTCTTTCATTAAAAAACGCTACGAATTAATTCCAACACCTAATATTATGTTTGTAAGTAAACTCACTCACTTGTTATTTTGTCTAAGATCGGTAGTTAATCCATCTTTAGCTAAAAATTCATCGTACCAGGCTTTTGCATACGGCGGATATGTAACTTTCCAGCCAGGCTGAGGCATAACTACATCAGCCAAAGTGTAATTCGACAAATCTTCTTCTGTAAGAATTTTTACTGTTGGAAAATCCTGCTCCGAATTTTCTTTATTCATTTCATTCGATGTTGATTCGATATCTTTTTCTTCGACACAGGTAATATCAGTGTTATCTTTAATGTCTTTATTATCATTCAAAGGATAATCCATACTTTCGTCATTTATAGTCTCTTTGCAATTCCGTTTGCCATAAACTAAATCACCTACGACTACTTCTGTTCCGAACTGTTTTATCCTTTTCGATACAATATGATTCCATACGAAACTTTGATAAGCATGAATATACATTAATCGAATGTTTCGAGGGATTGAATCGAGTACGCCTAGAGGATTTTTGTCACCCGATATTTGTAGGCCTTTCAAAAGTCTGGCTTCAATTGTATCGATTCTTTTAAGCTTGGCATAGGCAGCACGAGCATCCTTGCTTTCCGCATAGATTCGTCTAACTTCCGCCAATTCGTTATCCTTTTCCGGTCGTGGTTTCAGAATTAGTTCGATTGTTTCATGCCATTTACCTAACAAAAGATAATGCAATATAAATTACATAAAAATACATAACTGAGTAATTAAAGCCTTAACTATCTAAGATAAATGTTTAGTGCTTAAACAATATTTTCGGTGTGAATTTATATACATATCCCGTCTTGCAATATAAATTCACACCGAAAAAATATTATTTTCTAAAGATCTAGCTTAGACAGTTAAGGTTAAAATGCTGTCTGATATAAAGAAAATAGTAATCACCCTGAAGTAGACATTTCCCAATTTCGTGTGTGGGTATAGTAGGTACTGATCCAAATCTTTGTAAACCGTAATAATTAATGAAGCCATTGTCCTGCAACGACTTCATCACTTGCTCGATCTTTTCGTCTGTCTCACAGGCGTTTCTCAGCGCTATCCTAAACTGATTACCACTTAGCATTCCTAATTTCAGGCTGTCTTTAGCGTATTTAAAGTTCCCTACATATGCACCGCGTATACTTTTACCAGCTCGCAATATGTTATGCGGTTCTACCTTTCTCAAACTAATCCACTGAGTCGTCCAGGCTCGGCGGTCTTTCGTGCCGGCGTAACAAAAGTTATTCGGCTGTAATCGTAAGCTTACAGCCAACTGATTCACAACGCTTATCGTATCCATATTTACTTTATGCAACAGAAAGTGACAGTAATCTCCTCCACATCTGCTCCAATCTATTCTCTTATCTTTGCGAATCTTGGGACCTAATATAACAATAAAAAAATTATAAAGTCTTTTTTTATATGAGGAAATTTACAACTTACCATTCGTGTCATTTTTAGAATTCGGCACAATCGTGAGGAATTTTTTATCGCCCTTATCTACTGTCTGGCTGACTACATTCGCTAATTTTTTAGCAATTGTATGAATAGTCCTACGTTCAACTTTATCAATGTTAGTCACGTCAATTTCCACACTCGAAGGATTTTCCTTTCCCAAAGTTTGTAGCTGATTCCATATTGTTGGTGACACCAATTCTTTCAGATCTTCGATACTTTCGTCGTCACTGGGATTGCGCGGGATGTCTTGATGGGTCAGCTTGGCTACTTGTCCATTAAGATCTATCTCGTTGACATGAAAATCGTTGTACCTCTCTTTAATTATCGCAGAAAAGCCAAGATGCTTGCCAATATATTCCGTAATTCCTATGTCAGATTCTTTCAGTCTACTGCCAATATCCAATTTGCTTCTCTTTACATTTTCTCGTGGTGATCGGTCTAAGGTACGTTTGAAGCTCCGTCTGCCAGGCTTGTTCTGGTAACCGCCTTCAGAAAAACAATCACTTTTCAGGAAGACTTCGATCGAACTCTGATTAACTTAATTAGCATTATTTTATTAAGTAATATAAATAAAATTATTAAATTCAATAATGTAAATAAAACTATTAAATTAAAAAAGATTAAGAACTGCATTGAAAAATTTGTCTTAAGCGTTAAGTTTTTGCTGGTCGACCAACTCCATAAACCGCCAATTAAGTTAATCAGAGTTTGATTGCTCTTAACATTTGCAGTAGGAAATGTTTGTTATTAAAGATTATAAATGATATTATTATAAACAATAACATAATGTTATAAATGACAAATTACCTCTCCGCCTTGATCCACGGAAGTAGCGATTCTTGTTATTTCCGTCTGTATTGGTGGACATCGCGATTCGGCGACAATAATCGTGAAAAAATCACAGATTGTTCACAATCTTTTTACAATATCAAGTGATATCAAGTCCAAAAGGTCAAACGGTCAGATATTATGTTTATATTCGCAGAATGTCGGAAATTCTTTCTCCTCTTTAAATAAACGGCATCTGCCTCCGAGAAAAATCGGAAGGAGGACAATACAGTCAAAATTAGTGGAATGTCGGTAATGTGTCAATACACAAATATAACCATACAATATACATGCAAACATAACCACGTGTCACGCTACCATGTTCCTTTCTGATGTTGAATCGTACCGCCATCTCGCCAGGGTTTCTCGAGCGGTAAAATTAAAATCGATACTCGCGATATGTCGATTTCGATCGCGCGGTCAACTTCAGAGATAGTTTCTCGCGCGAAAATTTCTCTTGACAAAATGGAGTCCGGTTCCTATCGAACTAACCACGTATATTGTAATTATATCGATATGAATGAAGCAAAATGGGTAAGAATTTAAGATAAAATTATAGACTTTACTTTAATACATTGCATATAGCCATTTGTTTCTAAGTTTTATGAATTTATCTCGATAATATAACCTCAGCCACGATTTTCGATTCTGTCCTCGCGGATATCTTTGTCCGTTTTTCAATTCCGCTGCTACTTTCGTGTATTCTTAAATACAAAAGAATATTAATTTTAAAAAAGTATAGTCGAGAGAGAATCATAATCTAAAAATGAATTCATCAACATTAATTATGACTAAAATTCTTATTGTGCGATTTATTGGCGATTAACATGGTTAAACATTTGGAATGTATTGGCCAATGGTGGGTTGATATATTTGATCAATATTGTGGAAATAATTGTGCTACTAGAGAAATTTATGTAAAAAAAATTCATAGAAAATCATACAGCATAAATTATTTTAGCAATATTACAGCAATATTACAACAGTCCAACAACTTTACGATAACATTGTGAACATTATAATGTTTTTAAAAATTTCTGTATTGTATGAGAAAAAATACATTTTATCTCAGTTACAATATATCTAATCGATACATTTTATTTTGTAGGACATCAAGAAAGGATTATAGTCTTTGTGGTAAAGAGAAATGAGTTGTTCTAGTCTGTCGAAGCGTGTAAATAAAGCGCATAACAAATTTTTTGTTCGGGAAGAACGAAATGGAACGGATCTGTGAGAAACGAGCTAACAAGTAGTCAGCGCTGATTGTGCGTGAAATGCCGGAAGAATAAGCATCACTATGTGGAAGACAACAATAAAATGTGAAGGCATGATAAAAGCAGGTATGAAATAGAAGATAAGATGGTAGAGAACCAGAATTGGGTTTAAAAGAATCTCAAAATATTGCGTACTGTGTTCTTTTCGAGAGAAAATATTATGCCAAAAAACATTCCATAATCGACATTAAACAAAATAATATAACATCAATGTTACAATTTCACACTCAATAATGTAATTATTATGTAATTCCCCAGACAATATGCATGTTCAAAAACGAGATATATGACATCTTAAAGATGTCTAAAGGATACCTTTAAGACATCTTATGTTTCAATTTTAGACTTTATTATCTGTAATCATATGTTATATATAATATATTTATATTGTTAAGTGCAAAAAAAAAAAGTGTATTTGTATTGCTTGCATTCAGAATCTTCACTTCTTTTCTCAATGCCTGAATACATATATTTATCCCATTTTAAGTGCAACATTTTTTAGAGATTTGAAGCAATGCGAATAAACCTTAATATTGATGTTATGTTATTTTTAGGTTGTGTCGGTTAGTATTTAGACTTGGTATCACTAATGTAATTATTAGAATTATTCTAATGTATACCGATATAGTTTAATCTTGATTCGAATAACTCTTCATCTTTTTCTAGTTCTAAGAATTAGAGAAAGATGAAAAATAAGTTGAACCGAAATTAAAGTTAATCTACATTGAACACAACATCAGAGAAAGATAATTAAATTGAGATTAAAGTTAATTTTAGGCTGCTATTTCATTTGTGCATTTTTGTCGTATGATACATTTTTCAAGTCTAAGGGTGATATTTCATTTGTGCGTTTTTGTACGACAAATTTTTCAAGTCTGTTGATTGGCTATGGGATAGAAAAATAGAGAAATCTCCCTGTTCTGTTTACATTTGTCATACGACAAAAAAGCACAACTGAAATAGCACCCTTACATTAATGGAACCAGGAGGGACAGAGAAATCCTTAGATCCCTCTATCCTATAGCCAATCAACAGGTTTGAAAAATTTATCGTGCGACAAAAACGTACAAATGAAATAGCACTTTAACATCATTTTAACATCACTGGGTATATACAATTTTTTCGAATATCTAAAGGGGACTCAATCGTGAGATCGAAACATGTAATATATATTTACTTTTGTCTATCAATTAATTACAGAGTATTATATTTTTATCGTAATTTTCACGTTTTATAATTTTTAAATTTGATTCTTATATGATCTGTATATTCTTTATATTGTTTTTAAAACACCTTTACATTGGTGGCACCAAATCTTAAGGATGATTTCACAGCCAAGCAATGTAAAAAAAAATCGCGAGATAAGAAAGGAAAATTTTGCTCAGGGCGACGTGACGGAAGGAATCTCGAAATAACGGTCCTGGGGTGGGCGCACGCACCCTCGCGGAGTACGAAACGACCAGGTGGGCGAAGGGAGGTGGAGGAGGGAGGGCATACGCGCGCGGATTACTACGCGCGGGGGCGGAATGGTGGGGAAGGGAGGAAGGACGCGCCATCAGTCCAACGCGAACCTCGGACGAGTGTGGGTCTCGCGCGCGCGCGTGCGTGCGTGTGATTTGCCGTCGCGTTTTGCATCAGTGGGCGTAATCGGCTCTCGTCGTCGCCGTCGTTGCGACAACGACCGCTGTTTTAACTGTTATTCTCACCCCCGACCGTCCGTTTCGCGTGGCAACGCGAGAAAATTCGCGGCGATAACAGTATAAACTCCGGAGCGGATAAAACCGTCACCGGGTGTCGCGCGTTACGTCGTGAAGCGTCTCTACGACTCTACCTCGCGCGACAGTCCGCGATGCGGGTACGAGTGTCGCGAACTTAGCCGCGTATCACTCTGTGCGCCACGACGTAACGTGACGCAACGCGACGCGGGAAAAATCGGATGCGCGTGTCGACGAAGAGGAGCGGGGGTGCCGACGCGGGATGAGCGCGAGAGAAATCACCCTCTACGGCGGGTCCCCGTGGGGCTTCCGCATGCACGGCGGCTGCGACACGCATCAACCCCTGCGCATCTCCAGGGTGAGTGAACGTCAACCGATACGTCTGTCGCGCTCTCACGTGATCGCAGAATCGAAATAAATTGCATTGTTATTTTTGGAAGGTTACGACTTGAACATATCTGCGCGATCTTTCTCTCTCTCGCGGTCACGTGATCACGCGACTTTTTTTTGTTTTAAATAAATACGAGATTATTTTAAGGATAGATTATGCATAGAATGTATTATTTCTCTTGATAAAGTAGGATTGAGAAATAATGTTACGTTATAATGACATGTCTATTTTATGAAACTATAATTATTGACCGATATAGTACGTCCAATCACTTCATATGTGATACTAATTGTTATTAATGATAGTAATTATTTGCTTGCTTTAAAGCAAGGTGCATCAGTTGTGCAATTTATACGCGATGCAATGCATACAGAAATAGTACACGTAATCATAATTACATTACATCCCGAATTTGAATATTTGATGAAGGCATATTGCTATAATCGTTAATTAACAAATATCATATTACATATGTATACAGCTCAATCCGCAATGCCGATTCATCCGCATTATTAATGTCGACCAACTCGAATTTATCCGTTGGAATATTTCCATGTTTTGTTTGTCACGTTATTCGTGAAAATGCCACGAAACATAATCGACGAAGAAAAATCAGGAATAATGAAAGGCTCTAAAGAATATATAATAAATGACAAAAGTACAAATATCAATTAGAGCTAATACTACACTCAGAGAAAGGTTTCTTTAATTCAAAGAAATATTTCTTTGCTATATGGTTAAAGAAAAAAATTCTTTGATTTCTTTAAATCGAATAAATTTTTTTATTGAATTTAAAAACATAATGTTTAAATCAAAGAAATGATGTTCAAATTCAAGAAATTTGTTCTTTAACCGTATAATAAAGAAACATTTCTTTAAAACGAAGAAATCTTTCTCTGGAGTGTAGATATACGAATTCAAATTTATTAAATAACCAAATTAATTAGACGTTTTCGAATTCGATCCTTCGCTTTTAGATTATCCTCAATAATTATATTCCGAAATTCATTTAGTTGAATCAATTAATTTCGTATTTAGATATGGTTAAACAAATTTAGATATGGATAAACAAAATTTATATTATAAAAACAAGTTATTAAAATGTTATAGTAACCAAACTTTTTGCTTTAACTAAATTATTTTATTGCATCAACCAAGAATTTGTCTGTCCATATCCAAATAAGAGATTAGCTGATTCAAATAGGATTCTCTACATATAAAAATGAAATATTTCATTTTTATGCACTGAAAATTCTATGACTGAAATTATTACATGGAAATTAAAGTGAATATCGCAATCGAGTACAATGTACATTAAAATAGAGCAAGTCACGCTGAGTTTTATAAGACGCAAGTGTGTCAGCATTGATAAATTTTTTGAAAAATGGACTAGTAGTAGAATCTCGTTAATTATATTAATTCATATTATATCGTATCTGTAGTCTCATTTTAATGTGAATAGTTAACATCTTCTCTAACGAATCGCAGAAGAGAAATGAGAGACAAATGTACGAACACGCAGCTTCTGCTCGTTATTATTCAATTTTGGCCGCATCTTGGGGTTAACCGTTTATCATCGTAAGCGGTGAAACGAGATAATCGCGCGAGTGGAAAAAGTTGCATCGATCTGCCCCGCGTTGTGCGGTATACTTTTATCACTGAACACGCCATCGTAATTTTCCTCGCGACCACTGCAAATCCGTACCCACTTTCGTATCAACTCCATCATTCTATAGACGACTCTTCGAGTTTACGAGAACGGAATCCGTCCTATTTCTCGTTTTTTTTTCTTTTTATAAAGATACTTATGGTATTACGTATTCAGGACGAAACGTTGCACAATTTTCCAACTCACCGCCATAATTTTCTTTGCAATCATTGTAAATCTGTGTCTACTTTACGTGTATGTAGACTATTCTACACGGAAAAAATTATCGTATTAACAGCATTAGTCAACAGCAATCTAAAAATAACTTTGTTTATTCAACAACAGTATTATTAACATTAGAAATACTAATATTTCTTACTTGCTAAAAAATTCAAGTTAATAAATTAGTATGTAAATGAAAGTAATGAAAAACTATATTTTATCAATATAATAGATACGTATTTTCATTACTGTCAATTAATAAGATTATTTTCAATTACATATTTTGCTGTCAGTTATGTTATTAATACAATATTATTTTTTTCCTGTGCAGACAATTTTTTTAGTTTATGAGAATAGAAATTTTTTATAAAGACAGAAATTTTTATTTATAAAGATAAATAAAAATTTTATTTATAAATATAAAATAATTTATAAAGATTTATAACTCATAACATATATATATTCGAGACAATGCGTTGTTGTACAATTTTTAAATGCGCGATTAGAAAATCCAGATGCAAGATAAACGCGATAATTTCCTGTTTATTCGACGTGAATTAAGATGAGATCGATAATCTATTCAATGTATAAGTATTATACGTAATCACAAGATGACGTGTAATCAAGGAATTCTGAAATATGGTCAGCTAGATACGATTTTAGATAGTTTGATGAAGCTACGACGAAGGTCAGCGACAAGAGAGAGCCTTGACTTTTTTGCCACGTTCTACCTTTCGTCACGTATCTTTATAATACTAGCGAATTTCGTTCTATTTGAGTAATTTTTTGCTCTTTCGTTAACCACGTGTCTAACGTTGATTATACAAAGTGGTCACACAATTAGAAATTAGAGAAACATCAGAGAATTTTGCAAAATTTTCTGAGAAATGAAAATTCTTGACTTAAATGTTTAATATATGTACTTCACATAGTTTTGGAATACCAACTTAACAATTGCAAGCAGTGTCACCAACATTAATATATTGAGAAAAATGATTTGATTGAAAATGGACAAACCAGAAGATTCTGATTAAATCAATCAGAATTCTGATTACCTCAACTAGAATTTTAGTAGATTTAACCAGAAAATTTTTTAGTTAATTTAATTAAAAAATTTTCTAGCTAATTCTACTAAAATTTTAGTTGAGATAATTGGAGTTCTGATTGATTTAATCAAAATCTTCTGGTTTGACCATTTTCCACCAAACCTTTTTTCTCTGTGCAGTAATTTACGTTGCTATGTAAAATTTTTACAAATATTTGTTAGTTTTCAATCAGTAAAGTACTCGGACGAAAATTTCAAAATATTATTGAAAGCATCAAGGAAAATCATGAAATTTTTGTCTGAAAATTATGGAATTTTAGGATGAAGAATTTGTGACAATCTTGTTATGAAGATAACGCGAATTGGAGCGATCATGAGGATGACAGTTTCGTTAACTCTGGCATGTAGAACCGTTCGGATCTCATTTTCGAAAATTTTCCGTAGTTAAAATTGGTGCAGGTGATAAATGTCGAAGGTTCTCGGAAGCATCCGTGATCTTAAATCAGCTTTAAGCTGACGTTCTTGGAATTGATATTATCATTCCGATCCGTCTGTCTTTCTATTTGGAGATTGAGATTTGATATATAGCACGCTACGTGTATTTAAAAGTTGTACTCAGCAGTATTTCTGACTAATCAAACTTCAATTCTATCACGTTGCGAGTCGCGTGTCGTGCTTGTAAAACCGCGATAGAAAATTTTTTTTGGTGTCAGTTTCGAGGACATCTCCCACGTGCAACTCTCCGCAAACGTCCGCTACTGATACGCGACACGCGACCTTTTATTATGTAACATAGGTGATGTTGTGACGCGGCAAATGATTCATAAATGCTACAAGCGCGCAAATTGCGGCGTATACCGTGAAATAGAACTTTGTTTGAATTGTGTATCATGCGCGTGACGCGAATATAACATTTACAACGCTAATGCGCGATACGAGCGTTTCAAGTTCTGGATGTGGAAACATTATTCTTTCCCGGCCAACGTGGGTCAAAGATCGTGCTAAAATTGCGATAGTTCGCAGTATATATTTTTGACTCGGCACAAAACACGTCTATCATCGCCTTTTTCCTCCGATAATGTTGTTTACTCACAGATCAGATCCGAATATCTTAAGATATTCTTAGATGGAACAAAATCATAATAAAATTAAGATAACGTCAAGTAGAAGTTATTTTAAGAAAAATTATGATGATGTCATTTGATACATATTTGACGATGATTTAGTAATAAACTTTTGATAATGATTTTTAAGTTTTTAATTAAAAAGTTTTTAAATAAAATAAATAAGTTATTATGGTTTTTTATAAAATAACTTCTATTTAATGTTATCTTGTTCTTAAAATTTTGTGTTCTACTTAAGTTTAATATTCGGCTAAATCGTGTTTAGATTAATTCGTTAGATTAGTTTGTTTAGACTAATTTGCTCGTCCAAATCATTAAAGAAAAGATTGCTCTGTAAACGAATACGTGAAAAGTCTATACAAATTTACAAAACATTTAAGGCAAAATTGATTTGTTACATATATTTATTTATTACATACATTGTGACACTATCGAGTAATCTCGAAATTTGTTGCCACTGAAAACACTCGCGTCTAAGATTATGTGCACCGCTGTGTACTCAGTTTAAATTCAAGGCTTAGCTATACTCGATCAGTTAATGTTGCTCGACGAAGAGGTACAACGATGTTCTTTCACATACGGCTTGTCCAAGCACTTATCAGTGCCGTCTGTGCAGAAAATTATCCTCTCTTGAATGAGCAGCACGTGTTTGGTATTAACATATATATATATATATATATATGGTGAATTAAAGAAGAGTGGATTTAGATCTCGTAAGAATGACTGATCCGTAGTTATTTAGATTTATCACAGATCGGAGCTGAATATATCCGATCACGTACATTTATATTACATTACATTTACATTGTTTTTGTGAGCGGTAATATGTGGATTTGAAGAAGAATGAAACAAAGTACAACTCAAGATTAATAAGATTGATAAGAATAAGAACAAGGCACTTGCGCATTTGATGAAACAACATAGAAAAAAATCAAAGTTTATTTTTTATTTATATTCCTTATATAATAAGAAGACAAGTAGACTCAAGCATAAAATGACTCTTTGTTTAGTTCTTAAAAATTATCTTGTTTTCTTAGAAAGAAATTTCTGATAACGAGACAAAAAATATATCTGACGTATTTCATTTTATCGCAATCTTAAGCAACGTCTACACAATAAGATTTTAAGGCGAAATTTAAGTCTTAAATTCGTAAGAATTTGACTATTCACAGTTGAATGTGAGAAGAATAATCGATTATGATTGGTCACTTTTTTATAGATTGAAGCTCAAAATTTTACGTTTTAAAATCTCATTGTAAATGACCTTTTATAGCATAGAAATAAAACAATATTAAGATAAGATTAATAATTCCTATTTTCCTCTCTCGAATTAAATGAAATCGATTATTGTCTTCAGATAGGAGTATATAAATTTAAATTTATGTATTCGTGTGTTTTGGAATATCTTTACTCGATGTTATAATTCACGACGCTGACGTCATAATATCTGGCACAAAACTGAAGTCTGAGATTATTTTATTCTAGTTGAACAATTTTCCATTCAAGAATAAAATATCCCTCTGTCAATAATAAATATGATTGATTAATATATCGATTCTATGATAGATCGAAGAGTATAATTTAATCTAGAAATCTTCTATATGAATGTAAATTATTATATCTCAATTCTAATCGAGCTGCATTTCGAAAGCGGAAGGTGAACCGCGAATACGAAAGCAGGAAAAAAAAATGAAAACGGAAGAGTAAATGGCTCGACATTGACATCGCATTTCAAGGTCGCACGTAGGTAGAAACTGGCACGCATCCGTGACGCAATCGTGTGTGAACGTGTGTAATGCGAGGAGCATTGTGGCGTCTCGTGCCACAATTAGCGCACGTCATTACACACCGCGAAAGGTAAATGCGCAACACACCGGTTTCCAGTTGATCGACGTTACGCGATGACTTTTCTCTTCTCTTTTTCTACCTTTTTTCTTTCCTTTGCCAGGTCGTTAACGTGGAAGTCATCGTCCAAAGCCTTGTTCCGGCGCGCATTACGCCGAGGCTTTTTTCTATCCATTTTTCCGTCGGCGGTCTTTTTAATCCTTATATATGAGCGAGCCTTTCTCTCTCTGAATTGAGGAAGTGTACTGCATAAGTGCCGGGGTGTAATTGTTAAAGCAGGTGTAACACGAGCGGATGAACAAAATGAATTTAATCAAGATTTATTCCCGGCGACAGAATGGAATGTTGTAATAGGGAAATGAAATTGTTGGAGGAGCTTAAAGAACTTAAAAGGCCCTTTACGAGCGTGTGCCATTTTTTTTTCTCAGGCCTGTGCCTCATCGCCGTCGGAATTGCCTCGGTTGATAATAGACGGTTTATGCTCATGGGCGCAAATGGATTAAAGGCTATGTCCCGGTATTCTTCCGTCCTGCGGTGGTCTTGATTAACATGCTGACCCTGTTAGCTACTGAGAATCGAGCGCTAACAATGTAGCACGACATGTAGGCTAATTATCCCTCAAGAGGATATCATCCCTATATCTACACAATTTTTATGCCGATCCATATAATAATTCTCTCATATTTAGCGTTTGGTCTTTAATTATAAATATGCAGGGTATTTACAAAGCCCGTGTGCAATTTCAAACTTTAATAACTTTGAATGTTTACACGATAAAGAGGTCCTGCAAACTGTATTTAGGAGTTTAATCACACAACTTATCGTAATACAGTTTAAAAGCATTATTTTAATTCATTCCAAGTTTTTAAATGCCGTTTATCGTATATGTGTTCAAAATTATTACCGCTTGCATAATATAGTTTAAATGCATTATTTTAATTTATAATTAGCTCAATCTTGAGTACACATAAAAAAATTTCAGAATTCGAGTCTTTAAATATTACTTATCGCTTTATATTTATCATGTATTTGGAAAATGTGTCGAATTTAACATAAACCGCATGTTGCAAACGGTCCACTCAGTTTTTTGACTTAATTTTTCACAAAATGAATATATTAGAAGGTAACACAAATATTATGTAAGAGAATAAATACAAAGAAAGATAATATCGACACAGTTTGTAAAGAAACCGTGGGAACTTTTTTTTTTTCAGAAAATTAACATTTATGATATGTTAAATTAACACATATTTCATTCATTTGTCTTAGAATTTACGTTTTAAAATACATTATTTTTATGTTCACTTATATCATAAATTATATCATTTTGACACTAAAAAAACGTTGAATATCAATTTTACACAAAACTTTTAAATAACATAATCACATTATGTTAAATTAACACTCAAATATGTTAAAAAATTCAAACTGTGACACAGAACGTGAGTGGACGGTTTTTAACACAAATTCACAATTTTTTTTTCCTGTGCTATATATCCGAAGTTATTAACGTTTAAAGCTGTACGTGAACATAATAAATATCTGCATAATTCGAGCTGTAAAATATGCAAAAATAGCGAGGTATACAAATTTCATGTGCGTAATCCGTCGTTAAGGATTAAAAGGCACCAGCCATTTCCGGTGCTTTCCACGGGATCACGAAGTTGCGAAATCTATGGCGAACGCGTCGCTAAATCCGTACTATAAATGTTAATAAGGCCGTTCGAGCAGGAGCCGACACATTTTATGAGGACTGAAGTTCCACTTTAAGGCCGATCTCGATCCTAACAACCGTCCTGGCCCTGTTCCAGAATCCTACTCTCGCGATCTTATCCGTTACGTTCCGATGAACCGCGCCGTGTTGCAATATTTCGTTAAACGCCAAAACGTCAAAATCTTTCCTTCCCGCTAAACTGAAACGCGACTGACTTCGAGGCAAGGAATTCCCGTCAGTATTCGACATTTCACCGAGCGAATTAGCATTACCGAGGAGCCCGAAATCCAGCCCGTTTCTTGCGGAACACGTTGTTACTTCGAACTTATGTAATACAATTTTGAACAGAATTTCGAGACTTCTCCGATCGACAGCATTACGGGTATTCCCCCGGATTTTCCACGGAGTTTCGTGTTTCCATTTTAATGAAAGATACCAGAAGTAAAACTTCGTATATTTGAGCAGCACTTCGTTGCTTTTCGGCAAACGATTTAATTCATGCGCATATTTTTTTCTCTCGTATAGCAATTTCACGGAATATGCCGGAATTTTTTTACGATGACGGGGGATCGCCTTGAAACGTATCGAATGTATAAATAATCGCGACTTTTTCGATCTGTGCGCGCGGATAACTTATCGCTATGTTGGGCGATGACGATGGTTAATCCAACGAAAATAGACACGCAACATGGTGGCGTTTAGTCGTTGCACCACAGCAATACGTCATTGTTCACTCGTAACGCTCAAAGTCAAACTATAAACATTCGCTCATCCGCTCGAGCTCGAGTAACGGACTTTATTATGAAAGCATATAAATTATACGGTGTACCTTATTATTCCTCGCGCAGTTCCCGATGGTGTGTCGCATTTTAGATAAGCGTGAATCGCGACACGTTGCTTTTTAGATTAAACTTTATTTTATTGTAGTATTTTTTTTTCAAATGTTGTATAAAGATTCCCTCCTCATTGCTTGAATATGCAAGTCGAGAAAACATTGATTTAACGTCAAGTTTTTGGCATACAGTATCGACTGGCTTAAGTATGTGAGAAACCTGATATTTTATTGCATTAACCTTAGAACGCTATCGATATGTAAAACATACAAGTGAACGAGGTCATTGAGCGCTAAGCTGAGCCTTCATGGTATTCGTATTAAGAAATCCAATCTACCTTGCTAAAAGCTAGGACAAGCGGAGACAAGTTTTAAAAAAAATTCTGTCTGTATTATGTATCAGTTATGTTTGTATTATACAAGGTGTCCGGATAATCGTTCGCAATACTTCGGAAAATCATTCAATGATTCAGGATCCATAAAGAAAGAAAGAAAGCTATGGCTATTATATACATATATATAAACATAGGTCCGAAAATAAGTCGTTTCCGAGTTATATCCTTTTATATTAAAAAAATTGTAATTTATTTTTCAAAATCACAATATATATCATAATTTATTTCATAATGTTTTAATATAAATAACTACATTTCGGACTATTTTGGCGTTACTCAAAATGCATCACATGAAGGAGTAGTCAACTTGGCACTCCTCTTTTTTTAATTTTTTTAATTTTTAAATTTGTTTTACTTTACTAGAGGGGAGGTGCATCCTGAGTGACGCCAAAATAGTCTAAAATGTATTTATATCAAAATTTTATGAAATAAGCTATAATTGTGATTATGAAAAATATATTACAATTTTTATAACATAAAAGTGATTATTTCCAGAGCGATTTATTTTCGGCCCTATCTAATTTTTTCTTTTTTTGCATTTCGAATCATTTTCCGAAGTATAATATTTTTCGGACACCCTGTATATCAGTTTGAAACAATGATGGTCAGTATTAGAAAGCTGAAAAATGATGTGATTTTAATTTTTAAGCAGTTTTGTATTATTATTTTGTATTATTATTTTGTGTTATATATGTTATTTAAGTAATTTATAGGAGATACACTCACACAATTGGACAACACACTGTCTAATTTTTTAGAGTGAATCTCTCACTCTAAAGAGTGAAAATTTAATTAGTCTTAAAATTTAATTAGCCTTAGAAAAGAATGGTTCAATTTTCAATCTTTAAGAATTAAATTTTATCTTTAGAGTGAGATTCAGTTTGAAAGTTTTAGAGGATCTGCATTATTTCAAGATTGAAATTGATGGTTTATTCTTTCTTTCCTTTCAAATTAATAATTTGATTATCTGAGTTTATAAAAGTGTTAAATGATAAATTTGTATTACATTAATTTTAACAGTTCATATATCCATAAATCTATAAGTTCATCAAATTTATTCAAAATTCTGTGAGTGTGAATCCTAGTAAGTTTAATACTTGAATCAAGATTATTAAATTAAAACAAATTCAATTTGCTTGTTATATAAAGTCGCTTCTTCAATAAATTTTATAATATTCTTCAAAAGAAAATAAATTCTTGTTTTGAGTATGTAATAACGAGTTTTTCTAAAATTTGTAATAAATATATTTTAAGATTAGTATCAAGAAAAAGTTCTCTATTAAAGATAACCGTTACTCACTTAAAAGGAAGAAAGTAAACAGAGTAATCACTTTTCTTAGCAATAGAATAATATTTGTGTATGTATTTACATATCGATAGGAATCTTATATCATTCAATAGCGACAGCATTCTGGGATTAAAAGAGCTTATTACGATACTCGTTTCGCATCTACCGATGAAATATTCCGGACTCGACGTTCTTCCGACGTGCACAAGTAGGATGTACGTTATAGGAGCGTGAGTGAGCATGAGCAAGAGAGGTGAAGGGTTAAACAGCTCAATGCAATTTTTCCGGTGTGCATAGACGATCGCTCGTATCGGCTATTAGAAGCGGGCAGTTGCGTCTGCTCTCCCATTGTACGGTATCAATTTGGTGTACTCGACCTTTCGACCCCAGGGCAAACGGTCATTAATTCACACTTATCTCCCGCCGCGTACATTCGTTCGTTCACGAAAGATTTCACCGCGTGCGTATGATAGCACACTCGTCTGACAGCACACGACGCGTCTTATCCGACATTTTGGCCGAGTTCAAGGCGGCAAAGCGGCTACGCTTACCGCTTTGTAAATGATTGGTTGGACCTACACTGAAAGAGAAGATTGGCTGCTGCAGCAAGTTAGATGGTAAAATATGACATAGTATTTTTGATTGTAACAGCCAATTTTTGGTTGCTGCAGTCAATTGTTGGTTGTATTAGCCTATTCTCAATGTCAGTACAGGATTTCGATTGGCTAACGCAACTAAAAATTGGTTGCTACAGCCAATTAAAAATGCTATGCCATATTTAATCATCCAATTTGTTGCAGCAATCAATCTTTTCTTTCATTGAATAAGTAACAACCAATTATGTTCACTTGCTCGGCGAAGGCTAGCCGCTTGGTCAACTTGAACGCCCCTAATGGGTGCGTTTAGCAGAAAAAATTAATCAGTTAGCGCTTAGTGATTCTTTAATATGATTGGTTTTTGCCTTTAGGTCTTCGCTAAATCTAAGTGTAGGATCGAATCGTATTAAAGAGCCATTGACTCTCGGTATATTCTCGATGCACCGCTGGATGCGGCAGTCAGCCGCAGATACTATTACGTTAAAAATAGATATTCACCGCGGTCAAAGTATGCGTTAACCTCAATGGGTTCGATTATGCGAGCTTGCTTCTTGGTGGAATTTCAAACGCGCGGCTGCACGTCGATCGCGTTTGAGCGCGGCCGACATTCTGATTCGCCGAAAATTATTTTGACGTCCAGTTGAATTACATGCCGCGTGCTCGAACTGGTTGGCAATTGAATAATAATTACGATAATTGAAACGACAATAGCATTTGCTGCGACATACTAATGCGTGATGAAATGTATTTATAGTGAATTTACATACTGACTCGAAGCTTAAACATCTTGTGCGGTGAATTATCACGCTTAAATTCCCGACGATTAAAATTACAGCGCTACATTTAACTTCGTGCCGGATGATTCCAAATTACGTTATTTGTATGAGCGTTTCCGCGCTGTTTAGACCACAGGGAATGATGAAAAGAGAGAGAGAGAGAGAGAGAGAGAGAGTTGAAAGCTCAATTCGTTGTTCAATTTCACGAGCGTGGAAACCGCCTCGCTAACAAAATGTTAACGGTGACAAATAGCATACCTCGACACGCGAGACGCAATGCTAATAGAAATTTATAATAGCGAGTATTTTGCACGGGGAACAACGATCATTGTCATTAATATATCTACGCTCTCTCGAGGGAGGAAGAGTGAAAGAGAAATCTTGGAGAGAGAGCACGAGGTGGAGTCGTCCGCTGCCGCGCGCGCTTTGCTCCTTTCTACTGGTAAAAGTAATCGATCGCCGCCGCCTGCAGACTCGCGCAGCACGCTTGCAGCTCTGCACTCCGGGCTGCATAAGAGTAGGCGTCGGCGTCGGCGTCCCGCGTCGTATTTACGCCACTGCGGCATTGGCCTTAAGTGACGTCTACGATGAGATTTTTAAGCGTTAAATTTAAGCCTCAAACCTTAAAAAATCGATCAATCATAGTCCATTATCCTTCTCACACTATATGATTGATTAATTTCTTATAACATAAAGAAATATCATTCTGTTGCTAAGAAAAGTGATTATTCAATTAATTTTCTTCTAAATAATGGTTATTTTTTATAAAGAATATTTTCTTGATAATAATCTTAAATGTAACTCAAAAGAAGAATTTATTTTCTTGTGAAGAATATTATAAAATTGAAGAAGCGAATTTGTAATAAGCAATTCTAATTTATTTTAATTTAATAATTTTGATTGAAATATAAATTTTAGAAATATTTCAAATAATTAATTATTGTTCATAGTACGTATTTTTCTGTATGGCTTAAGTTTTACGTCTGAAAAATTCATATAGATACCGCTTTAAGGACATCTCATTCCAGCATTTATATTTTTTCTCTTGATATTAAGACCCCTGCTCTGTTATTTTTAATGACGGTGGTGTTATACTGTCATTTTTTATCACATAAAATTTATGCATCAACAAAATATAATAACATTAACACTGTCGTCAAGAAATGTTTATGAAATAAGGGTTTTAATATATCGTTGGCTATTTTCATTATTAGCTATTTTCCAGCAAGAAATGTCACTTATGTCTCGTTGGAAAATCTTTTATTTCAGAGTTAATTAAAATTTCAACATCTCAAATCTTAAGGCTGCTATTTGATAGATTCGAATCGTTAGATATTATCAAAAATATCTCTCAGAGATACCGACGCCGCGTGATAATAATAGTTATACGCGGAAAAACTCTTTTGCTAAAGTATCTAAAAATTTAACGTATCAATCTAAAAATAATTTTATTGTATTATCAAAATAATTATGTAGGACGCTCAAGTTTGTTCATAGAATAAATTAAAACTTTTTGCAGCATTACTTATATTTAAATTTCCTACATAATTATTTTAAAAGTTCAACAAAATTATGTTCAGATCTGCATCTAGCAAAATTTTTAGATATTTCAGTAAATCGTTCTTTCCGTTTGAATTCTTCGCAATGATAAATTTAATGACAGAGAATGTAGGTGTCAGTATCGTTGAAAAGTCTTTGGGAGCGGTAAAGACGAGACATCGCTCGGTTACCATAGAATTTAATAATTATGTGCATTCGATCGCGAATGTAAGTTTAATGTCCGATCATAAATTCGCTGACAACCTTCGCCGCGCGAATAAACGCGAAAGCCGCTGCCCGGACTCGCCTCTAATGAATGATGGAAGGCGCAATTTCGAACACCTGATAACACCTTTGTTCTCTATCGCTACGAGCGCGCGATAACGACAAGGTCAGGGAATATATTGCCGTGACGGCAATCACGATATCCACGTTTACGATCCCGGAGCGCTTATCCCAGGGAGAGAACGCTCTTTGTACATACATTATGTCAGGAATCTCGCGAAGGTTTACTGCACCTTGATTGCACGTCCGCTTTCGTAACGGCTGCGCGTTCGTGTCGGGTAAGAAATTCTTCGGAGGAAAAATTCCACTCAGAGTTCTCGTAAGGACTTAAAAAATATGAGAGAAAGAGAGAGACGCATCGTAGGATGTAGGACCATCAGTTACGTCAGCAGGTATCTGGGCCACTAGTTTAAAGGGTGAAGGCCCTTTTTGGCGTAATCCCAAAGCGAGAGGATCGTCGAGGGGACGGTCAGCCACCTCGGTTGCAATGGCGCGCGTTTCCACGCGATGAAGGCGAAGGGCCTTTGAATGAGCTACGGGCAAACGGCCGCTAATAGCATTTTGACGAGCCACTCGTACAACATATATGACCCCGGTTAGGTGTTGTATGACGACGCGACGGTTAGGTTACGCCGGTCTGCAGGCGGCATGCGTTCTACGGGTTGCAAGAGGGGCCCTTGTTCTGGCTCTTTAGTTGATTGGTCATTCCGGCGGGAGAGTCAGTGACTCATTCTGACTCGGGCCTGCATTCTGCCTCACCAGCGAGAGTGTGTGCTCGCCCCGTTTCGAACTAGCGCTCACTTACGCCCGCATAACATGGACTACGCCTCTCCGCAGCCCTGTCGTCTACTCCCGATACTTATCGTCGTAGAACGAGTTAGCGCCCAGGGCCGTGACCGACGAAAGACCCTGAAAATTTTATTGGAACAGTCGTATTTTTTATTTCCTTTTTCGTTCTTTAACTTTTAAGGTTTAGGTGATCACAACACCTCACGTATAGTTATCTTAAAAACCTAATTGCTTTGAAAAAGGAAGATAAAAAGTATTGCCCAGGAGTCTCACAGTTCATTACTTTTACATTCTTCTATTTCATAAGGGTATAAATAATCGTATATACTATTAAAAAATATAATTATAAAGATGAAATTTCTCTCTCTTTGGGTTGTCTTGAATATTTTATTTATACTGTTAAATTCGTAATGTCAAATTATACTCAATTTGAATTATTTTTAATCATTTCTATAACTAGGTCGCTACTGTTTGTATTCAATATGTCGTTAATTTAACTAAAATAATAGAGTTAAATAACTCAACTCAAAGATGTGTTGATTCAAATTTAGTTTGTTATTTATGCACCAAATGTATATGTTAATATGAACATTGTTTGCTTTGAAACTAATCATAGAAATGAATTGATTTACATTTTGACATATATTGAAGCTTGAAAATAACAAAATGCCATTTAACTCATGAGATTAATGCTCCTTCAGCGAAAGTATTTAAAGATTAAAAATGTTAAAATAGAGTTCAGCTCTTTAAATTTTCTAAAATTTCATGTCTCTTTTCCGCTATTTCTATCTTAATCATAATCCAAATTTATAAATATTGATACGAGGTATCTCGCTATTGGATGTTTTAAAGTTGAAATAGTTTTGTGACGAGATTTTCGCGGAGAAGGGTGACAGGTTCTGAACCAAAATTGCAAAATTGCGAGGAATCCTTTCCTTTAACATGCCGTCTTTCCCAGAACGTTCCACGCTCCGTTCCTTCTTTCGGAGTCTCGATAAAGCCTCGCTATTACGGGCCTGAGGGTCCCATATGCCTTCGCCGCGTCGAGGCAGTCGTGCCGTCGTTTCTTGGGCCAGTGGCAGCGATTCCTCGCCCGTGTACGATCGAGAGACGTGCTCCGATCGTCGCTACGAAACGCACGTGTTTCTTCAAACCGCGTAATCATCAAATTCGCGTGTTCGTTATCAGAGCACACCTCGATTCATATCTGCCGTTGCTAATGGATTTTTAATTCCGCGCTATCGATATATCGTGGACTGCGGAGGTGGAAACGAGGTGACTGACGCTTTATCGAATTTGCGTCGTTTGTTGTCGTCAATGCCGAGAATAACACTGATAAAAGGAATTATTAAATACATCGAGCCGTTTTGAAACGGAAACGGACGTATGAATCATTATCGATGACACGAAACTCGATAGCGGCTTTTTTCTCTGTCACGGAAACAGGGAAAGCTCTGTATTACGCGTCGAGTCCTCGGAGAGCATCCGGGAAAACGCGCGTGGCTGAGAAACGCGGAAGTCGCGCTCGTAAAGTGGTCGTGGAATATTCGAAGTGCACGTCCCAAGAATATGCGCAGGCAGTGCCGAGGATAGATGAATTCCTCGCTCCAACGTCTGCGTAGCATTAAATAAGAGAAACGAGTGAACGATGTTCTAAAGACGTGACGTGATATTTCCTTTCGAAGACGAGGAGGAGAACTCAAGAATTGTCAACGCTCCTCGCGAAACAGCTCGAGGGCTGAAACTGTATCAACTGGTGGAAACGAAATTGTATCCGGCGTTGCGGTTTGAATTGTGTGCGATGATTTAGGAAAGTGCGCGGCGCGTTTGTACGAGCACCATCGCGAAAATACAATTGCCTGAGGAGGCTAAGGAGCAACGAGATCGCGATCGACAAAAATCATTCACAATGGTTCACACGAGTTACGCACAGTGGGCTTGTTTGCCGAGCACGTACCGGAAAAAGGTATTGTACGCTTATCCCTACGTGCTTCGACTTGCGCACACTAAAAGAAAAGATTAGCTGCTGCAGCAAATTAGGTGGTAAGATATGGCATAGCGTTTTTAATTGGTTGCAGTCAATTTTTGGTTGCGTTAGACTATCTGCAATGTCAGTATAAAATTTCGATAGGCTAACGCAATCAAAAATTGGTGCTATCCAAAAACTGCTGCTATCAATTAAAAATGTTATGTTATATTCAGTCAATCTTTTCTTTCAGTACACATGCCGAAGAAGCGCGTTAACCTTTCATGGACACACTTCAAAAAA
Source organism: Acromyrmex echinatior (assembly GCF_000204515.1). The sequence continues at coordinate 2,243,468 of NW_011626826.1, read as the reverse complement.
TCTATACGATGGTTACTTTGGATTTAAAAAAAAAATCGTAAACATATTGTTAACTTCGGAAAAATAAATATTTAATATAAATATATTTTTTAATTTAAAAAATTATAATTTTTAGTTTGGAATATTATCAATTTAACAACGTGTCCATACATGTAAATCATATGAGTATATAGGTTCTACTAAATCGGTAAAACAGACTTCAGTTCGTCTTCTAAAGGCATAAAACTTAAGGTACAGTTTCACAATTCATGGTTAACTGAGATTCAACTTATTCATTATTTCTTCCCAATCCTAGAATTGAAACTGAGTCTAAGTCTTAAACCGTAAGAAACTGACCAATCATAATCAATTATTCTTCTCACATTCAACTGTGACTGATCAATTTTTTACTACTTGGTACTTAAAGCTTAAAATATACGCCTTACAACAATAAAATATTTTATTGTAAACGCCGCTCTAAAGAAAATAGATGAAATACTTGTCGTTCGCAACACACAAGAATAATTCAGAATGAAACGGATTTGGCGCTGAGCGAATCTTTGAAAAGGATTCCTGAGAACAGTTCTATAGATAAAAACCGATCATTTATCTCGCGAATGTCTGACACAGTTCCCTTTTTTCCCTTTATCTCGGGACCTCTCGTTTATGACGAATATCGCGAATAGTTTCCGCGGAGTGAGACTCTCGCCCAGCCGGCGGGGATTACGTTCCTTCGCGAAAGGTGCCTCCAATTCCGTAACAATCGTAACTCAAGCGAGCGCTCGAGGCTTTAATTGCCGAGCGAACGCCGAGGCCTTCTCTCTCAATCGAGAGCTCTGTGGCTCGCGGCGCTACTCGGGAAGCAGTATTTATCGGCGAATGTAGGATATAATCATCCAATGCGCAAAAAGGTCGAATGGCGACGATTAATAGGCAGAGAACGACGTTGAGATTAGCGAAAGCGAAGTGTGGCGAACGGAAACGCCTGCGATGTCTTTCGCGCATCCCTCGATCTCTTCGTCGATCGGATACTCGAGGCGCGACTAGAAAACGCAAAAATATAATTGATGACGATAACAAATTTTATTAACGTGCAAGATGTAAATTATAAAGATAGTATAAGTTAGATAGGATTGTCACAAAACTGGAAATCAGAGAAACTAGGGAATTAACATGGAAATTGAAAACGGTCGGGGAAGTCGGGGAATTTTGCAAAATTTTCTGGAAAATTAAATTTCTTATCTTTGAAGAAATTTAATATATGTTATGCAATTTTGGAATTCTATCAACTTAACAATTAAAGATGCAAGCAGTGCCAATAACATTAATAGTAATTTATATTGCTATGTTAAATTGATCTCTCAACAAAATATTTTCAAATCTCAGGACGAAAATATGAAAAATTTTAAAATATTATTGAAAGACAGGGAAAATCATGTGTCTGGAAATCAGGGAAAAGGTGTGAAATTTTAGGATGAAAGGTGACAATCCTGTTAGAGCATTCCAAAAGATGGTATCAGTAATACTGTATAATAAAATCAGCTGTTTGTAAGCTTAAATCTTACTATAATTCAGTAATTAACAAATGAAGTCAAATGTACATTTAATAAAATTACAATTACGACAAATGAAAGAAAACTGACGTATATAATAGCGGATAAAGTTCTCACGATTCGTCAGAATACATGCCGGATATAAGTCAAGTTTTTTTCGACCTGGCCGGATAGAATCGGTGTACGTTCTCCATTCCGGAATAGGGTATCGTGAAAGTATATAGCTCTGCAAATATTTGCGCGCACAACGTTTGCTCTGTGCACACGCGCGCACACCTCTGAAAAAAAATATTGATCGAGGCCGCATTCTTTGAGGCAAGGCCATTCGTAAAAGCTTCATTCGCTTATTGTGTTCTCGAATACTTAGGGTCGCGCCGTGTAACGTCAATAGTAATGCAGCTCGAAGAGTGTAACGGGTTGTGGAAAAAGAATGAAATCGCAGAGGTATAAATCTGAATAAATCAAATAAAGCAGAATAGACTAAGACGCCTTTCACGGAGATTGTCATGCCGAGCTCTTTATCTAAGACCAAACTAATCAAGCGAAGGAAAGGTTTTGTCTGCAAATGGTGCACTGAACTCAGAGACAGTATCAGATTGTTAATGAAAACGCGCTGTCGCGATCTTGACTTTATAAATAGATTTGTCGTCATGAAAGAAGTCATCTCTTAACCACAGTTCATCGATAACGTCAGTATTCGATGCAGTGGCTGGCGGTTTCTTTCCTTCAAACGCGAACGCTCTTGTCGCGTGTTCACCCAGTATTATTACCTGGACGAATTGATCTTCCGTTCCAACAACCGCTATTATCCCTGAAGGGGTCTCTCGCAACCCCCCCTCGAGATAATACTTCCATAGAAAGCTGAAGATGAGGTGACCGCATCGGGACCATCGCATTTTCGCATGTTGGCGGCAACGACGTCAGTGAAAGTCACGTACCTCTTGATTGCGGTCTTGTTCGGACCTCCCGCTACGCCAAACCTCTAATTGCGTTACGCAATATATACCGCAGACATCCATTAGAAGCTCTTGCGTTACGTCAAAATGTAACGATTTGATTTGCACGAAGGAAATATCCCCATACAGCGCAGATTATTCCAGTAATATTGCAGCAACATTAGGTGCTTTCCATTTGGTGACACAAATCGACACGATATCGTTCTATCTTTGTTATTTGTGGAATGCAAAAAAAAAATAAAAACGACGTTTGTGTCGAAAGTACTAACAATGCTCTCTGAATTAGTGAATAATCACTGATATCAGTGCCAAGTATGCCACTATGATAATCAGTGAATGAAATATGAAATCCCTAACTTATCTAATCTTTATCATGTGATCTAACTAATCTTATTTTAGTGCATAGAATTCAAAGAATATGGTATTGGAAGATTGAAATTAACGTGCAAATATCAATATTTTAATTATTATTGGGTTGGGGAAAAGTTTCTTTATATCTTTTTTAATTCAAAATTGTATATACAACATCTTTGTCAAAAATAAACGAAATTTAAATTCAAAAAAAGAGTTTTAAAGCTTGAAATCTTTACTTTTGAAAGATTACTATATTTTTTTACTGTGAATTTGGTAATTTTTACATTTAAAAAACTATGAGAAGAAGATGAAAAATTTTCTTTTCATTTTGGGGGTATCTCACGTGTCGAAAAAAAAAACTTTTACAAAACTTTTCGACTACTTATCGTGAAAACTTGAAGCTTTCCTTACAAAATCATTTTTTAAAAATGTTCCTATGATTTTTTGTTCCTGAGTTATTCGCGAGTTAAGTAAAGGAGAAGCATTCTAATTTTGATTGCTCATAACTCCGATAAAAATCATCATATCGCAATTTAAAAAACAGATTCTTAAAGCCGAAACTTTGCTCTAGCGAATGATATAATTGTCACGAAAATTTCGCATTAAATGAAATTTTTGCAAAAAATTTTTTTAAATACGATGAAACTTTTTCCTCGACCCAATATAATACTCAAACGTTCTTCCTTTTTTAGTCGAACTTCACTGATTATCCAGTGCCAATTTATGCCTATCCTAATTAATGACTATCCACTGATGCAGATTTAGGTCCAGTTTTACAACTCATGGTTAACTCTTAACTGAAATTTAATTTATTTTTCATCTCTTTCCAATTCTAACATTAGAAAGAGATGAAATAAGTTAAACTTCGGTCAAGAGTTAATCATGAATTGTGTGTTAACCGAACTGGGCCTTAGAGAGTGTTGTTGTAAGCTCCTATGCTGTATGAGTAGCTGCACGACACGTCGAAATCGAAGGATCTTTTCAAAAGATGACTTTATCAGAAGAAAAGTTATCGGCCTGGAGCCCGGGGTGATGATAAAGTAGAAGAAAGATGAGAGCTATTGTCTGCGCATTTGGGATGTCTCAGCCTCCGTGCGACGACTTCATGCAGCTTTTAATGTCGAAAGTTACGACAGGTCGAAAATGCTACAATACATTGATGTTTATCGACAAGAGGAGCCGCAGGCTAAAGCGAGTTTTGAATCACCGTGGAACTATGGCGTGTATCAGAAAACTTGGGAGATGACGGGCGGTATTTGAACTCTGACCACCCAGGTTGGGTCCGAGCTGTTATCCGCTACACCAGAGGTTCTCAAATTATGGGATTCATTTGCTGAAGGGCGACATTCTTTCCAGAAGAATTTAAAGATATAAGGATGTATCCAGACAAACAACATAAATGTATAACATAAATGTGCATAAAGAAAATTATCCAATTGCATTTTACGTGCGTTTTTATAATAGAAATGCGATTGCATAATTTTCTTTATGCATATGTTAATGCAATGTACAGATTTGTCTGGACAGACCCTAAAGATCATGCGATTTATTCGTCATCACGTATTCGATTGAATTTCACGATTAGATCATTGATCTCGAATGACAATGGTTGATAGGTTTTTCTTATACACTCTGCATGTATCTGTATTTATCGTTGCGAGTAGGATTCTACTACAGTCTTTCTTTTTGCGAACGTCCATTGCACTGTGGCTGACATCGCAGATGATTCAAGTGAGGCTTCTTTGTAAACGGACGAGAGTACAAGACACAAGAGGTACGCAAGAAACTTGGGTAGTAACCAACGCCTCTCGGTTTACGATTAATTTAATAATAAGAGCGGCGATTGTGGCTAATTAATTCCAGATTTGCAATATGGAGTCTGATACTGTCCGAAAACATGTGCGGCCGTTGCAAACTAAGACTTCTCGGATGTCTCGATTGTATTTTGCTTTATATTCTTATTATAAAATAATATTCTTAATATAAAAATATAAGAAACAATTATTAAATTAATAAGCTAGAAGTTTTTTATTAAACAAATTTTGGTAGAAGTAAATAGAATTTCTGTTTATCATAATTAAGTATTTTGATACAACCAGAAATTTGGATCTGATATCCGTTAGAATTTGGGTAGTGTGTAGTAATACGAAGACAGTTTGATAAGTCAGTGATTTTAATTTTTCTTTTTTTATTTGACTTTTTTCTCTCATACGCAATATAGTCTCCTTTTAAAAAGGAGACTATATCACTGACTTATCAAGTGATTGGATTAATCATAAATGTAACATTTATGGTTAAAGAAATAATAGTAGAATTAAGCAGAATTTTTATCATAATTAAATAATCTAATTAATATATATCTGTCATAATTAAATAATATTAACCAAAAGTTTTGTTATTTTCACTAAAATTTATACAATCAAATGTGTCTACTTACATATATATAATCAGAATATATATAACCAACTTGTCTGATTATTTATTTTAATCAAAATTATATCATTCACACACATATTTTTTCAAACAGTAGATTATATACATATTTCAGGTTAATTCAATCAATTTCTTTCACTATAATGATACAAAACGTATATTCTAAAGTAATATACAATATATTTTAATTTCGTCTAATGACGCTCATTCCAAAATACTAGACGTCTTTCGCTTTTCTTGATATAAATATCATGAAAGAAATTGAGCCGTCGCGGCAAGATTCCAATGACGTTCAAGACTCGTCCGACCTGAACACTTGTTATTCGTCTTGTCGAGATCTAAAAGGCTGAGGCTAACTAGATGCGTCCATTAACATTGACCTAAAACCGTAAAAAACCGCGCCTGTCGCACTTCGCGACGCACCCACTTGAATAACATTAAGTGGAATGGAAGTCTCATCTCGTATGCACTTGGTATCGTTAACCTGAAATTTTCATGGTACAATTTATCGCAATGTTATACCGCGCTATACACCTGCAGGGGAGTCTCTTATATGAAATTACAAGCGGTTGCCTTGCGATTAGAAGTCGTGGATTGTTATCTTCGTAACTCTCGATCGAGGTCGTGTCGCGCTGCGTGCGTTCCACGATATCGAATGAACGTCGCGATACGCAATCGCATATATAATACATACACCGAACGATAACTAGCGCATAAAGTATCACGCGCGTGTACTTGAAGTGGAACGCGAGCCGGTGTGCTCGCCTTCCACACGCACATGCGACGTGTAATGGAAACGTAAGAAGGCTTCATGTAAGGGACCGCGATTATATTGTATATCATGTAAGAAAAGACGTCTTGTTTCATGTAATTGTCCAGTAGCTCTAAAGTCAATGGTTGATGCAACGAAATGCTTGAGAAATGGCTCGGTCTTGTTGACTTAAAAGCGAATTTCTTGACTTTAAGAAATTCGATTGTTGCCTCGGATCGATTTTATCCTCTCATATTGAAAAAAATTTAATAAATATTTTTCGAATAAATATTTTTTTAAATAAATATTTACTAAATGTAAGGGAACAAAATTTATTTGATACAAAAATCATTAATTTGATTTAACTAGATCGTTGAAAATGTCATGAAATTGAATGTATTTTTAAGTTAAACAAGGTAAATTTAATTTAATGACATTACATTAAATTTAATGTATCTGTAACTGAAAAGTATATTTTGTACACGCAGATGAAATTTAGTGCACTTTTCATAAAATTTTACGTATATTTGTCCTGAAATTGAATACACGTGAACATTAAATTTAAATTAACTTCATTTTTATTTGGCAACATTAAATGTTTTTAATGTGCCTGTGTGAAATTTGCTTCCGTTACATGTACACGAAAATTTCCTTTTTTTTTTAAATGTATTATTTTTTTATTGTAAATATTTATTTACTGCAAATAAATATTTACTCAGTACTATTCAAAGAAATATTATTAAGATTTAGTAAATTTTTTTTTCACAATAATAATTTTATCGTAATAACATTAAAACTGACAGTAATGTAATTATTACGACGGGGATGCATGTCGAATTGCACGCGTGTGTAACGTCCGTGCGTGATGACGTGGGATTACGTCGAGCCAGGCTCGACATCGGGGGGAGAATGAGGAGCCTCGGGGAGTCAGGGGAGCGTGGGATGGACCAAGATCAAGATGAGAGGTGCGAGAAAGAGACGGACGAGATGCAATCCGGCGAAAGTGCGACGCAGAGAGCACACCGAACCCTGTCGAGACATCCCGATTCTAATATTGTCCTAGGCATCGGCCGGTCTGCTTCGCTCAGTGAACCGGCCGGATTCGGTGCCATCAGCCACAAAATACACACGCGGCTAGTCGGGACAGTTTCTTTTTTTTCCGACGAAAAAACCGGCTCGCGATCGCGTCTTGTCGCAAACAGTTTTCATTTATAGGTAAAAAGTATGCGATTGTGTGTGGGACAGTGACGGGCGTCGCGACGCTGCGACAAGAGATCAGACTGTTGGTGACCCACCGACAGGGGGAAAAGCTCATCGGAAAATCAATCGTAAAACGAGTCCAGAGGAAAATACGGGAGAAAATACACGGTGAGCGCTAAATGACAAGCGAGCAAGTGCTCATTCGTTACGAAGATCGGACTTGATATCTTTTTTTGACAATCTTTTAGAGAGCAAGACAGATAACGACAGGTACCACGAGAAATAAAATTGAACATGTTAAAAGATGTATAGCTGGCAATGGTAAATATAGATAGATATGTCTCGAAAATCGGGACGTAATATTAATAATGAGTTTTCAATCAACTTAAAATCGGTCGTCCTTAATTGAAATGTCAAAATGTTAGTTCTTTATTCATAAATGAATTGTCAAAAATTTGCCTTGTAAAAAAAAATTGAAATATCTACGAAGATTCACAATGTTGAAATAATTAAAAATATTAATATAAATTAAAAATATTGGATTTCCAGTGGAAACGTTATCCCTTAAAACCATTTGAGATTGACTTCGTCGTTATTGAACATGTGTAATTTCATATTGGAATTTAGCTTCTTCGCTGATAACGTGTTCTACTTTTAAATACACATCATCGACAAATAAAGCGGATGAAAGCTTTTAGGTATAAAACAAAATCTCTCTACTTCTTTCATTTTCTCCTTTCCATCCATCAACTCGATTCATACTTTTCCACGTCTTATACTTAAAATGAAAGAAGTATATATTAAGAAAATAGGGGAAAAAGAATAAAACGAATAAGAAGTGCAGTTAGAAAGAAAGAACAAGCTAGTATTTACTATCTGTAGGTATTTATAATTTACCGGAGTTGCCTTGTTTTTTACTTGAAAACATATTTCTATAATATGTCTTTGAATTTGGAAAATTTGTAAATCACATTGCTACTAAAGAAACACAATTTTTTCCATATAATGCAGTTTTATCGGAAAACACGTTTGCCGCAATATCTCGAAATAATTTTGCATCTCTTGTTGTTTCAACTATATTTTCACATCCCGTTTTTCATCTTCTCTCCTACTCATTTTTATTCACTCGAGCTGTTCATTTTATGCTGAAGGAAATTTTTTAACATCGCCAAAAGGACGGATTATTCTCGCTTTGTAGAGCGCAGTGAATTTACGTCGGCTAAAAACGGTAGCGCGATCGATCGCAAGCCGAGTGCGGGTCACTATTGTGTGGGATTATTATCGGGCCTTGCAGGTGACATCGATAGGATCAGCTTGACCCAGCATTGAAATCGATCGATCTTTTTATGTAAATTAAAGATCTTTTATTAACACGCGAAATAGAAAATACGATTGAAGACAGACGATGGTAACGAAAAGTAAATTTTTCCTGATTTTATCTCGGTTTATATACTCTTATTTCGAACTTTGTTTTACTTTATTATCGCAAGTAAACGGCACATGTAGAATATTCGGGGATGCACAAGAGAAACTTGAGACGCGTCGGCCGGTGTGCTATTTTGAATTCGGAAAGCTTCGTGCAAGCTCATCGATCGAAGGTCACCGAGTGATGGTATCGAGAAGCGAACATCAAAGAACTTGATGACCGCAAAATGTGCTTTTATTGAAATTACATCCGCGAGCGAAAGAGCCTCCATCGCTGCACACCGGCTTGACGGTGCTGTATTTTTAAACGAGCTACCTCACCGACGCGTTTTCGCTTTCATACTAACAATTTCCGACACGTGAATATGTCCCGAGCGTTGAGAATTGTGCGAAGTTCTACCATCAAAAGTAGGTTTATGCCATTATTCATCGTCGTGTTAAAAACATCGTGATTAAAGTGGTATCTTCGGGCTCTCGAGGGTGCAAGTGATTTAACGCGACGTGAACCGCAATACCTAACGCAATGATAAATCACGGCTGCGGATCGGAAAATTGGGTGTAGAAATTAATTAGAGACTTAGCTTAGCCTACAACGTAATCCATGGCTATTAGTAGTCGAATACATGGTCACGGTTACCGATACGAATATTTCATCGCAACTAATCCGATCTTATATTCTGTCCTGTTTTGGACAGCAACAGGAATTTGGCTTTTAATTTATTGCACGCGAAGAAGAGAAGAAATTTCTAATTCACGTTATTTATGAATAATTAAGATCATATTATCGTAATAAATTATTGTGAGAGTGTCACTTTCCTCGCTATTTGTTTATCTAGCATGCGTGGAATATGCAGAAATTAATGAAATAGAAAATTTCTATCTCACATAATATTTACCTTCACCTTGTTTGCAAGGAATCACATTGATAATTTTCTCTCTCTCTCTCTCTCTCTCTTTTTCTCTCTTTTAAACGGTATAAATAATCGAGGGTCGTGCAATGCCAGTCACATAGCGTCGTTGATTTCTTGAGTACGCGCCAAGCACTTGAAGCGAGTTTAAACAGACTGAATTGAAGGGTTCCATAAATAAAGAGGACATTGTTTAACGAAAAGATTGGAGTATCAGTCATCATTGACGAATCCTGCTTATCGCATGGGAATATATCCGCCGCTTAAATTTATCAAATGATATCAGTAGACGCTTCGTCGTCTTCACTCTCAGCTCGTCAATTACGATCTCCAGACGACACCGACGATGGAATGCACAGCGGGTTAATATCCGTTGTCAAGCTGCCGAGAACACGAGCGTCTGGTTTGTTTGACGCTGATAATTCGAGGGGGCGTCGACGCAGTTCCTCATCACCTTCGTCGTCATCTCACAAACTCAGAGGAGTTAGTCGATTTTTACGCCGGTTTGACGAACGTAGGACATGGAATTTTCGTTGATGAATTCGTTAATACTTCATAATTCGTGAATAAGTAAATAAGAAGCTTTTGTAGTACAGGAACAGGTGCATCAGATGATAGTATTCTCACAATGGGATAGAAAATGGCGCGTGGGTAAGATATTCCATCGGACAGTTCCATTTTTTTTCTATTTTTATAAATCTAAATAATTATGCAAACAGAATAACAGTTTTTTTTTTAAGGAGAGAGGATTGGGATTTATTTTATCGAATTAACAGCGAGTTTCCGCGAAGTCATTAAAAAACCAAGTTAAACACAGAGTTAATCGGCTTTTTAATTTTTACGGTTTTTTTATTTCTTTGAATTAGATAAGTAAGTTTAATTTGCTACATTCACCAATAATTTGCCTTTTATTCTTTTACGTTTTTAGAATTATTATTTCATTAATAATATAATAATAATAATCATTAACTCACTATATGTACGTTGATGTATTTTCCGCGAAAAACGATCTGACATGCCAAATATTTTTGACGTATATTTTGATTCATGTTTTTTTGATCATTTTTATAAGACACTTTATTGAACGTTTTAAGCGACTAGCGAATATTCATGCAATAGATATTGATGGCCAGGCATTGGATTTCGCGGATAGAATATTGGATATTGCATAAATACCGCGAAACGTGACTATTCAAACAAAGTTTATATGGATATTTATACAGAATGCCAATGTTACTGTAATGGATCGTGCATGACGATCGATACTATTAAAAATATACGCCCAGTGCAACATACATGTTACGTGCGAAGCGAATATTATTGGTTGATCTGAATACACATAAATTGTATGGGGTTTCTTTTCTCGAAAAATAATTATTAACTTACAGATGTATTTGAGAAAATTACGGATTAAATGTTATTCCAATTTAATTTGTCTTAAGAGAGTATTTTAGTCTAGAACGCGAAAATGTGTGTTCTCTCTGTTTTGTGTTATCATTATATTTTATATAATTATTACTGGAAATTATTCCTGGACATTAAAAAAAAAATAACTGCACATATTCTAATTACTTTTACACATCTAGTGTACATTTTAGTAAAACTTTAGAACGACTGTAAATGTTCATTAATTTTTATGTTATATAAATTTAAAAACAAAATATAAAAAAAACATGTATCGGTAGTTGATATGATTGTAGCTTTCTAACTTAATCAAACCAAAATATTTAAAAGGATTTTGAGTTATTATACTCTGAGAGAAATATTTTGTATGTAATTATTTATTTTGTTGATATATGACTAATAAAAACTTATTTTTCTTATTTTTTTATTAAAAAATGGTATTCTTTAATCGAAATTTGGGTAGAATAATCAAATTTTCTAGCCATTTAGCGCAGTTTGAACATTCACAAAGTTATTTTAATAGTCCAATAAAATTATTTTTAGATCTGTTTTTAATTAAATTTTTAGATACTTCAGCAAAACTGTTCGTGCAAATATTGATTTTTTAACAAAATTTGTGAATTTAATATCTATGAAGAAATAATTGATTTATAGATGTCTTGAAAATATCCCAATTCATGCGATAAAAATAGGTATGTATTTTATATACGCAATAGTTGAAGTTGATGAGTTTAGTTTCTAAGAAATCGGGTCAAACGACTTGAAAAATACGATTTTGAGAGAAACGCGTTTAAAATTTCAAATATAGTTGCAATACTAGAAATATAAGTTTATTTCTTATACTAATGATACTAGTGATCATTCAACAAATTTTCTCTGACATATTTTTTATTTTTCTTCAATCTAGGCTTGAAACAACTGTCTCTGAGCGCGTCGACAGCATATTAAACGGCTATGCGTTACAATTTAAAACATGAAAGTTAAATAGAAGTAGAAAAGTAGAAATCTCAAAACGATCTAAAATTGAGATCTATGATAAAAATCAGTAAAATTGACCGATTCGCATCGTTTCGCGTGTAATTATTTATTTTATACATTTTAAAGATAAAAGGATGCTAAGAATCGTCAAACGGACAAGCGAACGCCAGTCAAACAACGGCACCGACGTTTATATCGCGATCTGTTTTTCCTGCTCTCGGGTGCAGTGAGTTTAATTGCTTTCCTCTAGTCTGCCTTCTAATTAAGCCTTCAACCTTCCTTGGTTGAAGCGAGGAACTAGCCGAATGCATAATGCATTTCAGGAGACGATCCTTTCTTCCTATCTCCTTTGAACGCCACATTGCGATTTGCCTTCATCCTCCTCGTTTCTCGCGAATCCCGTTCGGCTAATAGTCGAAGTTTGTCGTCGTTATCGTCGTTACGACGTGATGCATCTTCGATTGAATTATAATTAATGCGCGTCTTGCTTATGAAGCTAACAACACAACAAGAAACTTGTACCGTGAACCGTTTCCAGAGACACAAGTATCATTTAAAAGTATCATTTAATATAACACATAATTTTATTTGCACGTTTTTCCTGTAACTCTGTAGATGCATTTTTTACTCCAAAATGACAGTAATTAATACAATCGCGAATATACAGACGGATTTCTTCTCGTTAAAACAATTTATCTCGTCTTAATTATTACAACTAAAGCGAGCCGTGAAACGAGGAGAAATTTTCGTTTCTTTGATATTCATGAGAGTGCGAAGATTGGATTATGAATTAATGCGAAATTCATATATTACACTTCTATTTAATTATGAAAAACTTACTTCTAACTGTTTCGCTGCTCGCTACTGTAAAAGTACTTTTAAAATAATTAAGTGCTGAGCGACCAAAATTTAGTTGGAAATTATGACCGAAATCAATAAATTGCGAATTTATGTGCAACTTGTGTATATGTGTGTGTGTGTGTGTGTGTGTGTGTGTGTGTGTGTGTGTATAATATATCATTTATAAATTACTGTTATCTTGCACGAATGCTGCGTATCATGGTGGGTGTTTCCAGATTTATCACCGGGGCGGTGTGACCGCGATCAACAGCTAAATTACAATTTAGTGTCTGTCTCGAGCGGCCACATTTCACTTCGCGGAAACAGATTTCAAAGCAAGATATTGAAAGATCCGACGTACGTTTTCTTAGAGTGAGACATAGTGAAATGCATTCAGCTCACGTGGCTCGAAAGTGTCGACTACCTGGAAATCCCTTCGACTTGTTACGCATTTCTTATGCATACGCAATTCGTGGGTAGAGTCTCTATCTCTCCTTTTCCGTGTAAATACGGTCGACATGTCTAAATTCCAGGAATAAAAAGTTCCGCGTTAAATTGTCCATGAAATATTTTACGTTAAACTTAATTCAATCCTATTTTACTTCATAATTACTTCGTCCGTATATCATGTGAGACGATTTGGCATTCGAATTTGGAAACTCCAGAGCAGGATTGGGAACTTCTCCCTCGTGGAATTTATACAGTCATACGTCACACGTGAAGCCGAGTCTTAGGAAATGCCATCGTAGCGCAGGAAAAATTTTATTTTGTGATAAATGCGTAACTCGGGCAGCCCGCACTCGGCATTTTGCAATTTTCCCATTTCCATCCCGTCGAGATTCTCCGAGATGCCGTAATTTATATCTGGCAAGTTTTTCTGCGGAAAGCGGCGGAAGTTTGCACTCGTCACCGAGTGCATTATGCATACCCACGCTTTGTTGTGCCGGTTCCTCGTAACCGATCGTTATGCGTGCGATTGGCTTCGCCAGTAAAGTTTCGTGTCCTATTCGATAGCGGAAACTTTACGGTACCTCGAATGGAGAAAACCGCTAACGATCCTCGACGAACGGTTATTTCTCGGTTTCGACGATGTCTTTTGTGCGTAACGGGCTGTCTTATTGCGATAATCACATAATGACACGAATTGGCTCCGTCAATTAAAGTTGGCACGAAGTCGTCGTTCTCTATAGCCTTCGCTTGGTAGATAGTCACGAAAGGGACTGAAAAAAATCATTCATTTGTTATAATTTCTTTCTTTAGATGCTGATAAACGAGAACTGCGATGCAGTTTGATTAATATAAAAACATATTATTAGTGAAAAGAAACACATACATGGCCTGATAATAAAGTTCTCGAACTACAACAATAATGAAGAAACGAGACATTTCACAGATAACAAAATATTATATTTTATCTTTCAAAATAGTCCCTTATAACATCAATATATAGTTCACATATCTTCGATATAAAGCTTCGAAACATTTTTTAAAGTCCGTAGCTAGAATATTATTTAAAGCACTTATTATTCTTCTGAATATCCTCTATGTCTTGAAAATGTTTCGTGATTTTTTTTTTGAGCTTTGGAACAGCATAAAATTTGAAAAAGTTAGTTTTGGTAAGTAAAATGGGCAACATATACAAGGGATGGCAGGGAAAAATGTTTGCTTTTCTAAATTTTGACAAAAAGAAACAATTACATTTAAGTCCTCATGGATTTATGATCCACTCAGGTAGATCACAACATTATGGCTTAAAAACAATTAAATTATAAAAATCGTTTTTATGATGAAAAGTTAAATTTGTAAATAACGCATTATTTATGAGAAAGTTAGCTGAAGATTCTCAAAGACTTTAATATAAATATTTTAATTGTGCGAAAATAAATTTTTACCTCTCGAAATCCATGTTAACAATCTCTTTCTTGGTCAAGGAAATTGCATGACAACGTTCCTACGTACAAAAGAATCATCATTTTTGACCAAGAAAGGAATTGTTAAGATTAACAATCTCTTTCTTGGCCATATGATAAATTAGCTATTTTATTAGTTGAATCTGGCTTTTTTGAATTCAAGCTGTTCCCAGAGTTCAAAAATATAAAAAATGTTTTAAGACGTCGAGGATATTCAGAGGAACGTAACGAATGTTCTGAATAACATTCCAACTACGTTTTTAAAAAAAGTTCTTTGAATCCAAGGTAAATTATATTGATGACAGACCACTTTGAAAAATAAAATATAACAATTTATTACGTGAGATATTTGTGTTTTTTTGTTGTTGCAGTTCGGAAACATTAATGTTAGACTCTAAAGGTATTTAAAGAATGATGTCACAGTTGTATAGAGTCGATAGATGGGAGTTCCATGGTTTTCGTCACCATTAGGTCGATTTGTTCTCACAATTACGCAAAGACAACGTAACGGTTGGGAAATACGCGGAAAAAATGTGGGATCGGTTTCACCGTTCGAGCATCGGCATCGAACGCACTCGGGAATATTCAATTTTTCGGTCTGCCGCGTCGCATGATTGCTGCGCGTATCTTCCGCGAGAGATATAAATCGTCTCGGAAGCGCCGATATAACGTATAATCAAATACGAAACACTTCCGACCGATTTTTGAATTCGATGTAAGAATAAATAAAAATTATTTTTAAGACGTGGAAAAATCGATTTCGAACTTGGACAGTCAATAGAGAGACAATTACTTGAAGAAGTAATTCCTTCTTTCCTCGAGTTGTAAAAATTAAAGACCATGACATTTTTAGAAGTCTACAAAGAATTTTTAACTTCCTGACATTTAATTTGTTTGCAATCTAAAGATTATAAAGCATACAAAAAACTTAAGCAATCAATTAATTGGTTAAACCAATTACAGTAAAAACCATAATGTCATAACATAATTAGTAGTAAATCCAACTGTTGATATTTACATATTTTATTGCTGAAGTTTTTTGTGTATTATAATCTTTAGATTACAAAAAAATTAAATGCCAGAAGAGTTGAGAGTTATTCTTAGTCTTCCAATAATGAAACCTTCCTCTCTTATTCTTTTCATTTCGAGTTGCTCGAATCCCTCGACAGATTCTCAAATGGCGCGTCAGTATTATTCGCGCGATCGTGGAATGAATTATGCGAACATTTTAGCAAAGAGTGTGCGAACACCCGCGGGCAGGTTCGGCAGTCCTGTGATCGCTTATTATCCTGCCGATACCCCGCGGAGTTGGTCACGATGATCCTCGACCGGTCCTGCATCATCTTGTCTGATTTTTCTTTCGCTTTCCATCACCACGTTCTCGCCTCTGGATGCTATTATCCCGTGTTGCCCGAAAGCAATTTTCTCCGTCGCTTTCTCCAATCGCTTTTGCGGCCTCCCTTGGCTCGCCGCACGACGTTTAAAGGGTCGTTAAAATCGGACGGAACTTGTGTGGTACTTGAGCGTAAAATGAGTATCTCAAAAATATCGTGATGTAGTAGTTGAAGTAGATTAAATAAGTAGAAGACTGAGTTATTAAAAGTAATAAGTTTTATCAAAAGTAATAAGTTATATCGAAATCAATATCTTCAAATTGATGAAAATATCTTTAAAGAGTCATCAATTAATTGTAAGTGAATAAATAATTGTTTATTAAAAGTTTATTTACGCGGAATTTATTAATGCGGAATTTAGAACCATACGATGTCGCAAACATCTCAGAAAGTTCTTTAGTCATGGAAGTAACTCGCGTTAGTTGGTAATGAAGCAGAGTGTCCCAAGTTTTGTCGATGCAGCTGGAAAGTCGTGCGTCTCGCATAGTTAAAAGTTTGAAAGACTTATGCGCAAAGTGTGAAACGTGAAATTCTGTCTAGTAGTTCAACGCTCGGCCGCTCGTTTTACATCGAGCGTGTTTTCGTGGCTGCTTGCTTACTTGTCGAGTCGATAATTTGGCTTTCTGCCTTCTGTTATTAAATTCATAACGTCAAATTATACTTGAACAATTTTCGATTATTTTTATAGGTTGTCACTACTCCTCGTATATGTCATTAATTTAATTAAAACAATGGAGTTAATCAATTTAACTCAAGAAAATGTATTAAATTCGACTCAAATTTAATTTATTATTTACTACATTGAAAAATACTAAATGTTAATAAATATTTGTTTGAACAGTTCCAAGTAAATATTTACTAAATGTAAATATATATCTATTGGATACAAAAATCATTAATTTAACTATCAAAACACAAAAATTTATCTTGTTTATCCCATTCTATTAATGCAAACTACTTAAGCAAACGTTAGTTTCGATAATCTGATTTCAACGATGTACATTTTTGCACGATGTACATTTTTCATCGCCAAAAAAAAAAAAAGAAATAAAAAGAAACGAACGCGTACAGCGCGATTGATACGCACATTTCTAATCAAGTAACGCGAAAAACAATGCGGTCTGGCTGGAAGCCAAAATTGCGTAAACAAAATTGAGTTCGCTCTGAAAATCAGGTCGCCATATCTCTCATTGTTACAACTACCTCTCTTGTCCCTTCGTTCCTCCCAAAATCCAAACAGCATCACGGGGAAGGTCAACCGGAAAACTTCCCTTGTTGTTCTGCTGTAGCCGAAAAGTCTGGCGCCGGTATGACGGCAGTCCAACAGGGCATCCTGTTCAGAGGACGAGCGCCAGTACTCTTTCACCTCCGGCGCGATGTGCACCTCGTCTATTCTTCTAGTCACCTTCTAGTCTTTATCTCCGGATTAAGAGATATTGTCGAATACTTTTGTTCGTTAGTAGTTCTCATTTAGCAAACTCCATTACGCTCTCGCTATCGTAATATCGACTTGCGATTTTTTCGCAATTCTCATTTTTATTTAATTTTAATTATACGTGAAACTCATTGCGATAAATCACTCGTCAAATCGGACGAATCAAAGGAAACGACTTAGAACACAGAATGCTTTGATCAATTCGATAGATAGGAGGAATTTCCACATGTAACTTTGAAAATTTTCCAATAGATATAAAAGCAAAAGCAGATTACAAAATAAGTAAACCGCATACGCGCCGTTTGTTTCGTGAATGGAATAAAAGAAGTTGAACGTTTTAAAGCTCACGACGTTTGACGATAAAAGTTTCTGTGGTGATAAAGGAGCAAGATCGGAACGAGCCTTTCTGTCTAGCTATTTTCACGTACCGCGGTAGCGTTTTGTCAACCACGAGAGTATCGAACGAAGAAGTTCTTCGAGATGTTGAAGTTCCGAGTCGCATCCGGCCAACGGAAGTGCGACAGCATGGTGAGAATCTTAAGCGTTTGAAACTTAAATCTCAACTCGAGATGCGAAGAGACACCGCCGGTAGAAAGTTAATTTTTCTAGATTTATCTTAAGAAATTCCTTATGAATCCTTCGTTCAATTTTGTCATTGCAATATCAACAACATTGCTGAAAGCTCGACTATTGATGCGATTTTTTTTTATTTTATGTAGGTTTGGTTTTCCACTCTTTAGTTAATTTGTGAGACTTTCGCTCGGTTCTACTAATGTAGATTAACTTTAATCTCGGTTTATTATTTTTCTTTTTCTAATTTTTCCCAGACAATAAAAAATCCAAATTTGGGATGTAAGATGTTCAAAAAAATATTTTTAATATATTTTTTTGACGTTTTTAAGATATCTTTTATTTTTTATTTTGGAAATGCGTGTTGTCGGAATTAGAAAAAGATAATGAATTAGTTAAACCGAGATTAAAATTAAACTATAATACATTGATAGAAAGGCATCAATCTGATGATAATGTACAAATTTTAAATCTAAACTATAAGTTAACTAAATAATCTGCCATTTTTTTAAGCTTTGCAGACTGGAAAATCTATAATGACGCTGAAATAGTGTCACATTTTGGAGTAAAGAATATAATGAAATAATGAATTATAAGATTATATTTTCGAAAATTATAGATCTCTAAAAGTTAATAAATACACGGACGCTTTTGCGATTTATGAAAAAGTTAATAATCTTAAATAGCACAAATATAGATATATATTTATTAACATTTAATATATTGTAATATAAATGGTACAAAAATATATATATATAATATTTATGTTATAATATTTATCTTAAATATTCTGTGATATTTATATTTCATCGTGTTTTGATCTATCGTGATGGTAATTTGTCGTCGTTTCGCCTGTGCGGCCGTTTTCAGACAACGTCGCGTGTCGACGTTTGAAAAGTTGCCTGCCTTTAGGCGCACTGAAGGCCTGCAGTGGTTCTCAATCATTTTTTTGGTTTGATAATTCGCTCAGCGAATCACGATATAATTAAATCGTATTTACTCGTACTTACATTAATTTGTGTTAAACGATCATAAGTCAACTAACTCTTACGTATATCATCACCAAATTTTTTTGATCGCAATCTGATTTGATCGATTATCTGTTTCAGGTGAATCCAGGAAGCAAGGCAGCTCAACAAGGAGTGAGAGAGGGTGATCTGATCAGTAATATTAACGAAAGAAGCACTCGAGATCTGACTAACAGCGAGGCGCACGCTCTGTTACGTAATTCTGGGGAGCAGCTAAAACTTGGTCTCAACCAGTAAGTGATCGAGATATTTAGATTTCTTTGTAGTACACTGAAACAGAATTTTTTAAATCTAAGTAATTTTTTTGTTGAACAGTTTTCAAATAAACATTTCTTTACTGCAAGTAAATATTTACTAAATGTAAACATATATAACTTGTAGCAAGTATATATTACTAAAATATGATTATTCGGAACAACCATTTAAGAAAATAATTACTTAACAATAGATTTAGAAAAGTTTTTTTAGTGTAATAAAAACAGAATTTTATTATATTCTGTTATTGTTAATATAATTCGACCAGAAATTTTATTTTGATTCATCTGTTTTTTTTTTCGCAGAGAAAATATCGGCTCGCCGAAAAGGAGGATCTACAGGAGCAGTCTGCAAGAGAACACCACTACCGAAATTCAGAACAGTAGGTATTCTTTGTGAAAACCGATCGATCGATCTCTCACTCACTTATAAGAGGGAAGTAATCGTAATTCTGTCATTTGTGTGCCACAGAGATCACCACAAGGACCACAACGACAACGCGCACACGGACGGAGTCGGAGAGGAACGTTGCCAGTAAGTTCTCTGTTTCCTTATGCAAATATCAATTTTCACATTGTTCTGCTAGTGATGGAACATTTGCTCTTAGCATAATTGAAAATTGTATTTACTTGTAAAACGCCGTTAACAAGAGGGAACATTCGATACAAGCGTACTTCGATAATTAACAATTTACAAACCATATCTGACAGAAACTTTTGACGAATGGCGTCGAATAAGCTCATGATTAATTAAGTTATGTAATATAGCGTCGAATTTACGAGTATTTTCCAATTTAATCGTTGTTTGAGCAATAAGCCGCGTTCGATATCGATTCCCGATTAATCTCAAGTGGTATCAAACGTCGAACAAATCGTTATTTTTCAATAAATTTTTAACGCTACACTTTTATACACGCTTATAATTGCAGCGCTAATAATCGAAATAATTGCAGTAACATAATTAATTTATAAAGCAATCACGCGAGTATCGTAATTGCGTAAATAATCTCTAGAATATTGATGAACCACAAGACAATTAACGCGCGTTGACACGTTTGTTAATAATTAACAAATTCAGAACTTACGATTCCGATCGTTCTCGTTCCTGCATCGTGTTACGTCGGAGAACCCAGAAATTACCCACGCATGACCGCCGATGTTTGATCGAGCACAATAATCCTGCCAGTTAACTGAGCGTACAATGCGCGTAGTTTAATTATCTCCGATGATCTCAACGGCGAACAATGGCGGCCGGTTCCTTTATGCGCGACAACCGCAGAAACCGAAGTTAGCGTCGATGACGTTTTGGTTGGTCGAATTAATCATGCTAGCTTTTCATGCATTGCCCTTTATAGATATTTAGCTATTATAGGAGAAAAACAATTAAAATTTTCTTTCAATCAAACTGACAAGCAACGAATTTTTCTAATTTCATCAATTTTTCACTTTCTAACTGCTTCAGATTATTTTAATGTATATCAAATTTGAAGACATTATCCGTTGAAATTATTTAATTCTATCGATATCAGATGAAATCAGATATACATAATAATGTAGATATGGGAAAAATAATCAAAATTTTGAAAAATTTAATTGTTTAGTACAAACTATCAATTAAAATATCTTGAATTGAATTTAAAAAAGATTTTTTACCATGGTTTCAATAAAATTAGGTTTGAAAGGGTTAAAAAAAATATTTATACATGTAGCTAGAAAAACGGAAAAAACTATGGTTGAAATAATTAAAAATCTTCGTATAATCGAGAGATATCGGTTTCGAAAGCTGGAGACTATTAGAGATTTTTGTCTCCTTCAATTAATCGCCGATTAATTAGCAGCTTATTCGGATCCTCGGATGACTGGATAATAACGAGCCTAATAAGTCCACAGCGTATGACGTGTACGGACCATAAATGTACGCGGATCATCCCACTCTGGTTGTTATTACCCGGCTCTTTTCTCCAAATTGCCCGCTCGTCGTCGCGGTACAATGCGCATCCAGACAGGGGCATACCCACGCCATGCGTCGAATGTGCGTGCGTGTTGTTCACGCACACACGCAACACACCTGTCCCCGGCTCGCATGTACATTCTCATGTATACGAGCGTACACCTGCCACCACAACGACACGCTGCAATTCCGTGCGGGCGCACCCTTGGCTCTCCGGGAAGACCCTACATCGAGGAGGCGACCCTCTTCTTCTTCTCTTCTTCCTTCGCTGGGCCGCCGCCTGCGGACCCACCTTTCTCGTTCAGTATCAGGGAACACTTTGTCGAGCGTGCCGCGCTGAGCAATCAAGTTTCAAAGTCGCTTATTTCGAAAAGAAACACCGGAATCGCGAAGATTTTCGGCTTTTCGTGATCGAGGATCGGGGATCGATCGCCTGATTTTCCGGGAGAAGTTATTGATGGAAAAGTGAAATGTGAACATCGTAATTAAACCAAATGTTTGAAAATTTGGAGAATTAAAATTCAAATAAGAGATAATACAGAGCAATGAATCAGTACACAATACTGCAATTAATGTATTGACCAATTCAGATACAAAATCAAAATCCCAAACATTTCGATTCACACTGATGTGATAAACCATCCTCTTTCAGTGGATAAACACTTACAAAAATTCACAATACATGCAATCGCAATCGCAAATCATGCTTTGATAAAATTTCTTTAAGATCTTATCCCCCCGTAAAAAAAGTGCAATTGATCCTCATATATGAGTCCATATCGGAAAAAGATCGCTCGTAATGGATAAATTTCTGTAATGTTAGAGAAAAAGTGTGACAGTCCACGATTATTGGCAGAGTTCCGGAATAAAGTTGTTACATTTAAAAAGACTATTGAATGAGATAAAATGGTATAAATTGGAAAAAGAATTACGAACTCATACAAATATATAATAATTACAATTGTGATAAAAATTTGCAGATTTGAGTAATCACGTAATTTCCTTTCGACGCGGGGGAGATTTGAAAATTTTAGATACAAGAAGATAAGTAAAGTGTAAGACCGTTGATAATTACGTGATCGATCCCCTGATCCTCCGCTTTATGATAATGTAATTTTTCGTGTAATTTTTTTTATCAATTTGATCGACAATTTAGTGAACGCTCAAGCAAATATACAGGGCAATGCCGATGAGTGTTCAATCAGGAAACGCGTACAACAGCGGGGATGCCTGTGAATGATGATGATCGTCAACAATGCGCGTATTATCCGACGGTACAATGGTCGCGAATCGCTGTTTAATGAATCCGTATGCGATTGCGTAATGAGGAAAGAAAGGGCGCGCTGGGTGAACTCGTCATGACAAATCACGCGATGAAAGTAAATTCAGCGTGGACGCGTTGCATCATGATAATTAATGAAGTTCGATTGAGGTGATGATAGAGGTGACAAATTAAAAAATAAATGATCCTCCATAAAAATGAAGCTTTTCGATTGTATTCGGTGTCTCAAGACGCTGAATCAACGACAGTCGTCGCGAAAACGCAATTGCGAAACGACGGATCCATTGGTGATGACGAAACGACCACCCACGCGTCGTCAACGTTATCAACCTCATCATCGTCGCTTCGAAGGTCCGCAGAAGGTGACTTCGCGATCCAACGCCCGATTTCTAACCACGATACGTAGCTTCAGCGCTTCGTGGAAACGACGAGGATTCGCAAGGACGAGGAGCAAGCATGAGATCCGTACGAAACCAAGGAAACTCGCCAACGATGAGATCAAATCGAAGGGCGTGGGAATCCCTAAGACGGTTAATGGAATCCACCTGAAGAGGAAGAGGAAGATCCCCGCGAAAAGCGTGGAAACGTCGAATGGCAACGACACCGGACGATGGGAGGAAGTCAACGTCGCCGGAAGAAGAGCCGGGGAGCTCGAGCGTGAATATTATGAGCACCTGGAAGCGCTGAAGTTCCTCATCGACCCGCCGCCGTGCTTCCGTAACACGGAGACCCGGCAGAACTTTGAAAACAAGTTGAACAGCCTTGATTTCAGACGGATGAACACCGTGGCGATTCCCGCGGGACCCGAAACTAATGAATATCAGCATCTAGAAGGTCCCAACGGGTTTCAGAGCTCGATCCGTGAAAATGATCTGTTCGATCGCAGATCGTACGCAGACACCCTGGACCGCATCGTTGAGGAACACCTGAAGATCGAGCGCACGATGATGGACTTGTTCGTTAGGGCGCCGATTCTGAAGAGTCGACATGGCGAACAGGTGTCCCCCGCGCGCGAGAACAAAACTGTTCGCTTCAAGGATGAGGTGGAGCGCTCGGGAACATCTGTCATCGAACGATGGAAAAAAGGATTGAAACCCGAGGGCGAAGGTCGCGAGGCCGCGGGGATGGAATTCGATAATCTCGTAAAGACTGAAGAAATCTCGGACTTCTCTCGCGACCGGATACCGAACGAGAGCTCGGACGTGTTCGATGTCGAAACGCGGAACGGTAGGTAGCGATTAACTTCAATTTGGGAAGAGATTTAGAAAACGTCGGAACATATCGGAAAAAGCGATTCAACGTCGAAACATATGGGAAAAAGCCCGCATTTCTACACTGAGAAAAAAATGCTCAAAAATTTATTTGTGAGATATAATGTTTATTCCAGTGAAATGAATTTTTTATTTGAATAAAGCGAAATAAAATTTTATTTCTGGCAAATAAACCATTCGTTTTATTTTTTGCTGTTAATGAGATGCATATATTTTACAAAATATATATTTCGTTTTTACAGTTTAATGTTTCTATAACCAATAAATATCAAAAAATATGTCATTTGTACTATATTTGCTTGCGAATATTTCGACGTTTTTTTCTCAGTATACATAAACATTTATAGCATTCTCGTAAAATTTTAAGAACAAGTAAATATTATTTAAGTAATATAATCGAATATTATAAATCTTGATCGAGATTTTGCATAAACATGTAATTTGAGCTTAATCAGTTGTGAATTTCATGAACCGGTAATAACCAAAGTTCCTCTTCAATCATCAATCCAACTTGCGTTAACATCAACTCGCGACACTGCTCTTCTTGCCACTGAAATTTGAGCGTCATTTATGGGCTGTTCTTGCTACGACGAACGAGATAGTGCAATTAGCGATGCGTCATTACGTTCGCTTTTCGAGGGTCATCCGATTCTTTAAATAGAGGATGCACGAGAGTCCTAAGTGCTATCGACGCTGCCTGTTAATAAACTCAAGTGTCGCATTCATGAACATGCTTCAAATTTTATTATGAAATTCAATCATAAAAAGACCAGTGGCCTTCTCCCTTATGTTTTTTAAATGATAATACATGGCTATTAATATTTAAATATTATTGTTCTCTATATGAGCTTTCTGATGGCGATAATATCGAGCGACATTTGTCCAAGGCTATCGACAAAATCACCATAACAATTTCTTTGCGACAGTCTTTTCTGCTCTGACATTTATGCGCCGATATTACGGCCGATGGAACGGCTTTCGATTTATGTCGTGAAGTTCCAGTCATAGCCTCGATCGAACAATGTGCCACCGGAAATAGCAATCCCCGTTTGTGAGCGGGCTTGTACGAACGGAAATTGTTCCTTTATCGTAAGCGAACAAGCTACGCATTAGATATTTAGGGCAATTGTTCGCTCACATGAAAAATACTGTACAAGGCTTGCTTTAGACAGTCAAAATCGATAGTAGTAAATAAATTTCACCGCACTATCGGAAATTGAGTTTGATATAATTTGGAAGTGCTCTTTTTTGTTTCCAACTAGGAATATACAAGTATATGTTATTATATTAAATAAATATTATTGTTTTAATATTCATATGATTACATAAAAATTATGTAGCTTTTTAGGATAGTTGAAAGTAACGATAAAAAATCTTTATGAAAAAAATCGCGCTTGATTTGACGAAAAGAATAATTTTTTTGAAGTATTCAAAAATTTAGGTAGATATATATATAGTAGTTTGAAAATAATTTTGTTAAATCATCAAAATTATGTATAAAATTCAAACATGTTGAACATTAGAATGCTGTAAAAAGTTTTGACATTCTTGTTTGAGCGTCCTACATAATTATTTTGATAGTTTATCAAAATTATTTTCAGATCTGTGTCTTCAAATTTTTATACTGAAAAGAAATACTAAATTTTAATAAGCCAGTTGTTTGAATAGTACCAATTAAACCTTTACTAAATACAATGATTATATTTAGCACAAGAACCATTAATTTGGTTTAATTATCATTTCTTATTATTGAATAAATATTTATATTGCTGTAAGTAAATAAGTATTTACTCAGTTTAGGTTCAGCAAAACTGTTCTTTCCGTATGAAACCCAATGCAAGGGCACGTCTTGGAATAATTCTTCGAATCTACGCGGAGCGTGACTCCGGGTGATCGATTATGCAACGGACAGAATCGTCGGGCAATAAAATATGTCATGCTGGTCGATTGCGCAAGCGATGAACGACAGTGGCGATCGGATCGAAGGAAATCCCTCGTCGTGAGGGAGTTCACGGTCGAATGACGAGAAGGACGAAAAGGGCGCAGCGCAGGGCAGTTGTGGAGGACGAAGATGGAAGACGCGAACCGCGGAAACGTGGGCTTGGCACCTTCGGGGCATGACGGCACACCCATTTCGCCCATCGCGTGTATTAACGTGCCCATGGCCAATGGGCCTGTCGTCCCGGTTGGAAGTTGCTCGCGTGAAACGTTCCCTCTAATTTTCCCTCAGGGAAATTCGCCTCCGTAATTTTCCTCCGAGAGATCGCCTTTTCTGTGGTAACCAAATTTCTGCAAAGATTTTATGTAATTTTACGTAGATTGAAAAGAATGACTGTTTGTATCAATTTTTGTAGGGTTGACACGGAAAAAAGTTTTGCTGAAATATTTAAAAATTTAGCTAGATACAAATCTGATAATAATTTTGTTGGATCATCAAAGTAATTATTTTAATAATTATTGTTAATAATTTTTATTAATTATATATTTAATTATTATTAATAAATTATTGTAATATAATAATAATTATTAAAATGCCTAAGCGTTGATTCTCAACGTTTTTGCAAAAAGTTTTAATATTCTAGTAACCAAAATTTGAGCGTCCTACATAATTATTTTGATGATCCAAACAAAATTTTCAGGTAAAGATAAGAATGTTCCGAATGATAAAAAAAAAATCAGGAACTTTGTATAAAAATTCAATAAAACAGTTCTTTTTCTTGATCTCCGAAAGTTTTTGTGATCGCGAGTAAAAACTTCCAGAGATTAAGCAAAGAACTTTTTTTACTCATTTTTTATTCATAAGTTTCTAATTTTTTTCGGTCATATCCATCTCTATTTTCAGATTTCTGAGTCTAGCTAAACTTTTTAATGTTTCAGAACCACTCTTTCTATGAGATGAACTGAGGGAAAAACATTTGTTTGCCTTTTCAAAAAGTCGCAGGATTATGCGATAGCACTGCGCAGTTAAGACCCGACTTTCATCCCTTCCCATCGCGTTCGTGTCTTGTCCGTTACAGCCCAAATCCCTGCTGCGTAAGCTTCTTCGATCCCATTGTGCAATTAATGTGATATATATATTTTATTGCGCGGCAACTCGTTGCGTAACTGCAAGGTTACAACATCGGCAAGATTGGAGCGTGCATGGGTGGGTATTTGCGTATAGTGGATTTTTACGACTTTTATCGTCGAGACTTTCTGACCCGGTCAGAATCCTTATTTTAGCTACGCGCGTTAACACACCGAGATACGGGGGGGCGTTTGCTTGAAAGGAAAAAAAAAATGTTTCGTCACTTCCGGATCTCGTGCGACTACCGCGTACCCGCGTGTGTCCGTTCGCGATTGCCGTGACGCAATGAAAAGTGCGGAGAATAGATGGGTGCGCTCGCGCGACAGAGTCACTCCGCCGGCATTGTACGCTCGGAAGGAAGTCCAACTCGGAAGCGGCGCTATTCATGAATTCAGAGGGGAGGAGGAGGGGGGAGGACTCGTGTGCGTGCGTGCTCATGTACCCCCGTACGAGCGTTAATGCGTGCTATAGTTTCGCGTCTGTGTGTGTGTGTGTGTGCACGTTGAACATCACCGTTCCATAAATATCCCGAGTTCGTGCGCTTTCCAAAAAAAAAAGGAAAAAAAAGAGGAAGGTTGACACGTTTCTCTCTGCAGAATTTTTTGGAAAATTGTCAAGTGCTTATACGGTGCTCCACGTTAACGCATCTAAGTACCGGAGCGAGTCGAGCTTCGAGTGGAGCCCCGAACGTCGACAAGTTGGTACTTTCCAGCAAGAGATACAGTATAAGTCTGTGTTTCCCGTCTGATCTGATTAATTTAATATTGGTTAATTAATTACTGGAAATTCAATCTGGTTCATTTAATACTGGTCAATTAATTACTGGAAGAGAGTAATTAATTACTTATTTAAAGTACTGAAAGTACTGAATAATAGTTTTTAATATTTAAAATAATAATAATTAATTAATCTTTCAACATTGGTCGGTACTAGAGTTTTGTAAGCATTCCTGTGAAACTACATATTTGGAAGTTATAATGAGATAGATATAATATGTTTGATATTTGATAAAAGCGAGAAATTTTTGTAATTTTGGTACAGTCTAGTGCATGCTGAAAAAAAAAATTTACTAAATCTCAATACATATTTCTTTGAATAGTACTAATTGTAAATAAACATTTATTTACAGTAAATAAATATTTATTTAATAAAAAAGATGATGGTTTGATTTTTATGTTAAATAAATATTTATTTAGAACTATTCAAACAAATATTTATTAAAATTTAGTATTTTTCTTCAGTGCAACAATAAAAATTTTCAGGATTGCCACAGATCTGAAAAACCAGGAAAACCGGAAAAAGTCAGGGAAATTGAAATAGATCATAGAAAACCGGAAAAAATGTAAACAAGTTCGGAATTTTTAAATTTGCTCACAATTTCCTTAAACTGCTCCTATTCCAGATAATTGTTATAATTTTTTAATATTATATCTGACGTTTATAATGAAATACGTTCAAAACTCGCACTTTGAACAATTTTAATAAAATAATTACAAATAATAAAATAATTAAATAATTTATATTTTATTCTAAGGATTTCTATTTGATCGCCCTTTTTTGTAACTGCATTATTTTCCAATACTAATTTATCTTTTGTTGGCTTGAATTTGCACCCAAAATTTTAGTATGCTGCTAATCTTTTTTTTGTATTATTTTTAATAATATAGACTAGCTTTCCTACAATTTTTGATTTTCAAAGTATTAAAATTTACATATTTTTATATTGAAAAATTTTCCACTTTTATCCGGAAAAAAACCTGAAAAAGTCAGGGAATTTGAATACTTATTTTTTTATGGCAACTTTGAAAATAGATCTAGTGATCATTTCATCTTCGTTAAACATTGTCAAACAAGGATGTAATTCATTCTGTTACACTGTGTCATCTGTGTCCCTTGCTGGAAAGCTCTCCATATCTCTCGGAAGATAGAGCCTGAAAGTTTCGAATCGCTCCGTACGACCGACACACAGACGACCGTGGACTTCCGACACCGACGATGGTGTATTGAAGTTCCCATTCGTTCAATCGTGTAATCATCCACGTGTGTGAGTGATACAAATTCACCTGGATCGACGTGGATACGTGCACGAAACACGTGACTCCACACGGGTGGGGACACAAGCGCGTCTCGTGGGTGGTTTCGTTGGGTCTACTCGTATGGCTCAGTGCATAATCGCGATTCACGTATTCTACAGGTCGCGGTTCTGCCGCTGAATCGCGGCTGGTTAACATGGGCGTCGTCGTCGTCGTCGTTAGAATTCTCGCCTAAATTTAACGCACTCGTTCGTGCCTCGGCAACGTGCGACGCTTCACGTTTGTCATCGTCATATCTTGGTGCGTGCACTCTGCAAAGTCACGGATGTTCATTAACCGGTACCGGTGCGAAAGGCACAAACCGATTCGCGCCTGTAAAATTTGTCATAAAAATGTGACGTGTGAAGGAATTCATCAGTTGAGACTGAACGATGTAAATCGTAAAACTGTTTTGCTGAAATTTATTAATTTTCAAATTCTTTCATCTAACATACATTTATTTATATTAAGGAATTTTTAGTAATTTTTTTGCCATCGCGAGTTTTTAATAAATGAAACGTTTTTGAAAGATGATACGTGTGCTGTCTATTGCAACATCGAACCGTTTCTTTCAGATGACACAAAAGTCGAGCAGAGCTACGCCAATCAGAACGGTGGTCTGAAGAGCTGCCCGAGCGAGCAACGAAGCGACGCTAAGAAAGGTAAGAATGCTTTGTTATCAGAAATTATATATTTAGGAATGTTGGGCTGGACAACGCTTTCTGCATGAAATACTGTACGTTATCTTCTTCCTTCTTTTCTTCATCAAGCACCATCTTGTGATTGCGATTGTCTGGAACGATCTTTTTAAAAGCCTGCCGAATTGTCTCGCGTAAAAGGAAACTGGAATATCAGCAAATATCCCGTATATAGGTAAAGTATTCGGTGTATTAAAAATTGGCATAGTAAATTTCCTTGAGAATTCCGGAGATATTTTTGGGGATATTGAGATGCATGCTAGAATTGTTAAAGAATTGAGACTGTATTTAAACTAAAGAACAAAATAATTTTAGTGACTAAGAAATTAAAAAAAAAAACCATTTTAATTTTATCTTTCCTATCTTTTCTTTAAGTCAGAATGGAACATTTCGTGTCCAATAGAAATTCGTGGGAAAAATTGAAGCTGTAACTTTCTGCAAAATGCAGTACGGTAACATCTTTCCGTCGTAATACTCTTAGAAACTTTCAAATCCCGTTGCTCCTTTCCGGACGATGCGGGAAAATCGTAACGAGCCGTCGTCTTTAAACGTGAAAATAAGGGCGCGTCAAACGCACGTACGTGGGCGTGTAAGAAAAATCCCGAGTCGGGAAACTCGTGGCGGATATTAGATAAAAGAGAACGAAGAGAAACAGAAAGCTGAGAAGGTCGGAAAAGTTAACGTAAAACGACCGTGACGCGATATTTCCGACGAGAATTCTACGAGAGAAGAGGAAGAAGAAGGCAAGAGAGAGAAAGAAAGAGAGAGAGGACGTGCGAGAACGTGCGCTACGAGTTTTTCCACAAATTCACGATATCGTAGGACACTGCGACCTTCTGGATTACGCAACCGACGCGGAGGACTACGCCGTGATGCCGCAGGGCAATGCGCGTAACCGCAACCGCAGCCGCAGGAATCGGAACCGACGGCGACCTCCTCAGCCACCGACGAACATCACGGAATCCTCGCGAAAGGCCGAGCAGAGGAAACTCGAGGAGGAGAATCGTCCAACCTCGAGGAACGAGCGCGATAACGGCGACGACGACGATGACGACAACTCGAAGACGAACGACTCCGTCGCGGAGAATCCCGTTCCGGAGAATGTCGACCTGACCGAAGACGAGGCTCAGGGCGGATCTTCGTTGAATCACAGATGCAGATTCCGACCGAACGATAAGCGCAGAATCGAGAAGATCGACCTAGCAGAATCTCGTCCCGGGATAATCGAGATCACGACCGTCAGCAGTTTACCTCTGGAAGCGACGATCGGCCATATCGCCGGGGTGGGCATTTTGGAAACCGGAAATGGTAACGGAGCGTTGAAGGAGGCAACGATAGTGACGGTATTGGAACCGGTGGAATTGGTACGGCCGCTTTCTGATCGTACAAAGACCAGGCTCTCGCGAGGGAATGAGACTCGATTGGAGATCCGAGAAGTCAATGACAGCGATGCGGAGGCCGATTGTGGGTCAGCAATCGTCGAATTCGAATCCGATGCAGAGTCGGTCGGGGGCCAGGATTCCGAGGATCGCGTGGAATTCAAGCCAAGGGATCGGATCGGGCAGCAATATGTGCCACAGAAGAAGTTTCTCAAACCGGAAATGGAATCTCCGACTCTGATGTGGGCCACCGTGATGCCCAGAGACGTGGAGAAAAAGCTGCGAAATTTTATCGAGGACCTGCAACTACCGAGTTTCTCAGAAGAAGTAATCGAGGATGAGGGAAGATCTCTCGAGAAAGTTGCGTGCGATTTCGCGGCAGAAGAGAACAGATCGTTCGAGAAAACAGCTAGCTCGCCACGTCGGAAAACGAGGAAGCGCGCGATGTCGGCGTCGCATTACGCCAGCAGCTTTCTGGACATTATACAAGAAGAGGGTGAAAGATTATCGGAAGACGAGGCACAGCATATCAGAGATTTCATAAACGAGGAAATTAGTAAGTATCGGCGCGAGGACAGGCATTCTGTCGAGAGGATGACATCGACGGATGACATCGAAGCGAGAAGGGTTGATACTGACAAGATTGAATCGGCTGATGAGAAGTCGGAATGCGATATTAAGATTGAGATTGATACGATGAATGACATTTCGGAATTATGTTCATGCGATAAAGCAAACACTTGCGACGAGATTGAAAACGTCGAGCCTAATTTCGTTGAAAGCATTGCGAGTCCTGAAACTAAAGTAGTAAAAGACACTGATCCTGTGACTGAAACGATGAGCGAAAAAATGAATGCAAAGGACGACATCCTAAATAATGAATCTTTGGAAATTTTAGTAGACGCGACGCAAGCTAATTTAAACCTCGAGGACCGTTGTATTATTGAAGAAATTGAGATTGTGAAAAATGATACTACGAAAGACGGTGAGGAAAATAATGAAGCGGAGAAGCTAGAAAAAAACGTGACAAGTATTGTGACTGTAAGTGATATCAGTGACGCAGATGTAAGTAAAGCGGAAGGTAATAAATTTTCGTCCGCAGTCGAGGCACCTGCAAAATCAGACAACCGCGATGTTCCACGAAAAGATTCCATCGAGACTCGAAGGATCGTTAATCACAGCGTATCACGAGTGGACGACAGAGTTGATTCAGCCTCGAATTCGTCATCGAGCGAAGTAACCCTGTCGGAAACGAAGCGACCGCCGCCTCTACCGAAGAGGTCATCCAGTTTCGGCCGCGAGCCTCCTCAGAGACCGCCGACGCCACCTGAAATAGACTATATCTCGAGCGGCGCGAAGATTCATCAGACGTCTGTTGCGGCGAACGGCGACGGACGCGAACACGACGAGTCGACGAATTTATCCGCGCGGAAGCCGATTGTGAAGCGTGCGAGTTGTGAAGCGGCGGACGACGGGCTGCCACGACAGCCGGAGCTTCCCGGAGCTTGCAAGAGTTTTTGCACGTCGAGGACCGGTCGGGCAATTTATGGCGAAGATTTTTCGAGCTCGCGTGACATCCTCTCGACAATCGTTCGCGCTAATGAGATTCGTGGCCGTATAAATCAGGTCAGACGCGCCGACACCGCTCCGACAACTGGGAACGTTGAAGCTTCGACCGAGGGCGGTCGATCGATCGCGTCATCGGGTATTCGCGACGATGATCTGTCACGCTCGCGCGGCACCGGTACGCACGTCGTCACGTTGGCAAGCACGACTAGCACGGAAATAACGCGTCGCGAGGAAGGGAAACTCGCGACGCCCGCTGCATCGGTGGTATATGATCAAAACGCGTCGTCGTGCCAGCAGGAGGGTGAGGCCGATGTGTGCCGGTATCCCTCGGGTCAGGAGAGACACACGAATTCGGAAAGGAAGGATTCTACAGCGAATCACGAATCACCGAGGTGCAATAAATCAGATACTTGTTCGAATTTTTCGGTGAGAGACAAATCGGCGTCGTCGAGTATGGGTACGCCGAGTTCAAAGAGCAAGAAGAAACCCGAGGGAAAAATCGAGAAGAACGAGAAATCGACATATGGCTTTCACCGTGAACGAATAGTGAAGAGTGAGACGTCGGAGACGAAAATAATCGAACGACACGAGGAGAGTACGAGCGCTAACCAGCGCGATGGCCTTCGCGATTCGAAGTATTCGACGTGGGAGTCGAAGCGTGAAGAGAGGTGCGAGGAAAAGCACGAGGAAGAAACGCGCAGCTCATCCCGAGAAAGCGATACGAGGAATTTGTCCGACGACGAAGTGAGCTTTCAAAGAACGGACGTCCCAGTGAGCGAGAGTCCCTCGCTCGAAGATGAGTTAATCGATGTTCAAGGACATGACTCGTCCAGCAGCACCACATCCTTGAACACCGTAAAGCATCGTCCGTTGGAAGCGTCGTTGACCGATATTACCGCGATTGTCCGCGAGACGAGGGAGGAGAACTTGAAAGACGAAGTGGGAGAATCCCTGAAGCGGAAGCTCACCTTGCTGAAAAACACGGAAAGATTCGTAAATGAGACGACGCCGAGAGAGAATTCGAAATCGCCTCAGCTGGTCCCTTATTCGCCTGTAGAGGATCTTTATCATGTGCCATTGAAGAAAACGGTCTCAGAAATTCCTGAGATAGCCACGAAAGACGTGTCGCGACAACCACCTTCTCTCAGGAAGCTCTGCGTTGAGAGGATTCTGTCGATGCCGTATGGACCGCAAGTGATAGGCGAGATCACTACGCCAAAGTTCAACATCTTCGAGAGTTTGCGGACTCTACAGAGGTTTGTGAGTGACGCGCCGGCGCATCCACACGATAACGCTCGACTAAACTCAATGCATGAAGTGAGTGATCGACGGCACGGACTAACGAAAACGTCGGACGAGAGCGAGCGGCATCGTCCTAACGACATTACGAACGCTGTTTCAGACCAGGCCAAGTTGCCGAAAGGCATTAATATTGAGTTGTCAGAGTCGGAGAACGAGATGGAGAACCGGGAACCACGGTGGCGTGCGCTCACTACAATGGACCCCAAGCTTCTGGTATGCCTGTCGCCGTCGCAACAGGCCACGCAGGTGCGCACGAGTGCCGATACCCTGCTGGATCTTCACCGAAAGTTCCTAAACCGGTACAGTTACCGCGAGGAACAGCCACATTACGTTCCTCTGCCGCAGTACCGAGTTGAGATCCATCCGATCAAAGAGGACAACAACGCGATTTCGAAAACACCTAAGCCGACTACTCGAGCGAATCATCGAGACAGCACGATCGAGAGTTCTAGCAGCAGGCTGCTGGAAATCATCAAGGAAGAACGAAACGGTCCTCGAAACGATACACTCGCGGATCAGCAGACGAAGACGATAACCGATGACGCCATTGGCGACTCTTTTGGGCGCAGGGGTCAAGAATGTTTCAAGGCCGAGCCTCGGCCGAGCGACTGGTTGAATCTAGCCAGACACGATCGCCGAAACGCCACCGCGAACGAGCTATTCTTGGCGGCAACGAGGGGCGACAAGGATGGCGAATCGAGCGACGATAAGCCGAATGGTCACGTGGTCCAGTCTGATCGGCTTAAGATTGCGACACGTTCCGCCGCCCAAGCTGGATATCGATCGTCGACGAACAACAACGCGATAACTCGCGATTCAGAGAGATTCTTAGCGAATAACATTAAGTGTCCGATCGTGCTGAACGGTATCGTTACTGATCGATTGATGGATGCCACTGGCAAGAGGACGCCGCCTCTCAGGAAGACAACTGATCTTGGCAAGCACGTGAATCCGGCGTTGATCGACAACAAACTCGAGGTACCACCGTTGCCGAAGCGCGCGGTCACGGTTGACAGATCGTGCATCGATACGACGAGTATTTTTGATCAGAGTCCGCCGAGAAGTCGTCTGGAACCACGAAGAGGACACCATGAAGCGGAGAAACTGAAACACGTGGCCGCTGTGGAGATCATGGATAAACTGAAAGAGCTGCAGATGGAAACATCACGGCGGCTCGACGACGATCAGAAGGGCTCCTTACCTCAAGAATACTTCGCTCAGCAGCTGAGGTACATCGAGCTATTAGAAGATCAACTAAAAAACGTGATATTAGCGGAAGAGGAGGAAAGAAAGGCTTTCGAGGAATTTCAAACGCATTTTCATCGAACGAAACAATGTGACGACACGAGATCGTCTCTCGCTGATATTCCCGAAGGAACCTCGAAAAAAATCAGCATAAATCTCGAACGTGAACGTAAAATTCCGATCGATGTCCATGGGATGACAGACGGAAAATGTGGGGAAGATAAGCGAGCGGAACCTCGAGGTCTCGAGGAGAAATGCTTCAAAGAGATCTATCGAAGCGAGCCGAGAATTCAAAAAGAATCTTGGCAAGAGAAGTCACGGAATATAGAAAAGAATCGTACAGAGACGATCGATAAAGTAGGCAATCGGCAGTTTCTGAAAAAGGTATATCATGAGAACGGGCATCACGAGGAGAAATCCTCAAAAAGTATTAAACATGAGGAACGCCATGTGATCACGCAGAAGGAAAACTTGGCGAGAACGGAGGAAAATGGTACGTTTAAGTCTCGCGAGGACGAAGTTAACGATCGTTGCACGAAAACGCGGTCGACAGGGACACCGAGAAACGACTCTGAGGTGTTCGCTGAAAAGATGACTCAGCATAAGAACGTTGAAGTGAGGAGACCGACGACATTACCAACGAACGGGGAGGCATTTCGCCAGCGAATGTACGACGAGTACGTGCACAAGGTGTTAGAGCGGCAGGAGCGGAAGAGTCACAAAGTCGTGAAGATCAGCTCGCACGAAGACATCAAGCGCAAAGCGGATGGTGACATGAGTGCGATGGCAAAGGAATTCATCGAGAAGGCACGCAGTAGGCTGAACAAGTTCGGGATCAATCTCGACGAGAGCGGGACGGAGCACGAGGATGAAGATGGCGATGCTCTGATCAACGCGAAATTCCTAATAGATGGCAAGGAGTTGCAGGACGTTCGGAAGCTGCCGAAACATCTGCGGGAATTTTTGAAGATCTCCACGATGAGCGACGACGAGGGCGGTGAGTTACGGCGATTGGAATGGACGATGGAGTTTGCTGTGTTGCTCGTCGTGTTGCGATGATGATTGGTGCCGTGCCGATTGGTGGTTGCTGAGAAAGAGGGTCCCGCCCGGAAGTCAAACAAATCCGTCCTGAACTCTCGAATGTCTCGCCAAGGGACGCCTTTTAACAATCACTAACGTAACGTGCGCATCTTGTCCGACGTTCGTAGAAGCCTTAGTGTTTGTCGTCACTAACGTTCTTGGTATTATGCTAATTCTTTTTATCTGTTCGCCTGGTGCCAACAATACATGAAAGGACTGTTGGACAAAAAATGCAGGAAGGATAAATAATTAATCTTTTATTAAAATGTTTATCCGGCGCAATGTCCCTTTTACAAACTCGTTTTAATAAATGTGATTTAAAGAGACTGAATGCAACGATATAAAATTTCACGTAATAAAACGCGATAAAGTAATATTCATGTTGCAATTGATTGAAATAATTGAAATATTTTTTTGGAATATCACAAATTTCTCATCTTCAATTTCGTACAAATAAAACCGTATTGTAAAATTTAAAACATCGGGACTCTTGATTGAAATTATTGAAAAGCGAAAAATTGGGGATTTCTCCAATGAATGTCATCGTTCTCGTCGGATCGCCTCAGCTATCACATCGTAGGCGAACTTTCTTAATATGGGAGACAAGCGGTAACGTCGAAACGGAAATCTCATTACAGTCTTGAGTACTGTTTTCCTGCACAGCTCCGGAGGCAAAATTAGTTCTCTCGGCAAAGCGGAAGCGCGTCGATCTATTTACGTTGGTGCAGGTCGTGCAGCATCATAATCACACAGTCCAGATTGCTCCAATTCCGTAATCCGATTAATAACTCGTCTCGCAACGATACGATCAGTCTTGTACAAATAATGAATCTCATTGTATCGTGAAACGCGCGAGTTAACGTGATATTGTAACAAATATGCGTGTTTACGTACTTTCCTCTCATTGCCAGCTCTCTGCCTAACGTGCCGTGGTATCGGATACCCCTGCAGCGGGATTTAATATTCCACGACATAAATCCGGCACGCAATCGACACGCGTGCTGCTCGTATATTTTGACATTTATTTTGAGACGGTGATCGATTCGTCAAAGCGACGCTATGGAAAATTATTGCGTTAACATTCGTGTTCGCGACGCTGCGACAGCGTAGCGGATAATGAACCGCGACAGTTTGCGATAACGGATATCAACGTGGAGATACAGAGGCTATCAAATTGCGTCATGTCGTTCACGCGTCGACTCCCTGGAGCCGATTATAGTCGCAGAATC
This sequence comes from Acromyrmex echinatior, assembly GCF_000204515.1. Next base: position 2,205,951 of record NW_011626826.1, on the reverse strand, counting down.
TTTAATTTTGTCATCGTTATACCGGGTAATTCAAAGAGATCTCTCTTTCCTTGAGATAAGTTGACAATGCAATTGATTGTCTTTAAAATGTACTCTAAAAATTCTTTCGAGTGGAATCTCACTCTAATATGTGAAAATTCTGCCATTCTTTTTCAAGAATGAATTTTCAATCTTTAAGAGTGAGATTTTAGTCTTTAGAATGAGAATTCCGCTGTGAAGAATTTAGAGAAAAGCTCCCACAAAATTCTATTTGACACGATGCGTTTTCTATCGCTACGACGTTGTCATTTAGATGGTGCCACGTCTGATGATGGTAGAGTACTGGCCTGCCTGCCTGTTTACTCTTTCCTTCATCTCGCGATCGTCGGACCGCGGCGTTTCGTGTGTGATTCATTTGGAGGATGGGAATCTAAATATAAAGACACCGCGACGAGAAATAGGCCAGTCGCCGTAGTCATAGGACGCGTTCGCCATTTCGGCCAGCGCGCCGGAACCACCGTCTTGTTTTCAGCTATTTTCAATCACGCGACGTGGCCTACTGGCCCGCTGGTCCGCACATCCTTTCGTGGAGACTGAGAATTTTTCTCTGTTAAATTGTTTATATACATATTATACTCTATCTACAATTAAAATACTCGATGATGATATTTTGAAGCTCGCCATAATAATAGGATATAATCCACAGAACTTCTCTCTTAACATTTAAGCGAATATTTTTAGTATCCTTTGTTTTTAAGAGCTTTAAAATTTTTCATTTTGTCAAAAGCTTCCATTGTGATGATATAATTAATGTAAATGAAGATTCTCTCATTTGTTTTGATAGATCAATCATCTTCGCATCTCATCTAAAATCGCTTTTTTCACCACGTATTGTTGCATGCTCGCTTTTTTTAATCTTTCAGCCCACTTGTTTGCTGACAGTACACGTACATGTTATGAATATATTACAATAGGTACGGCACGAGTGCACGTTTTGTTCAAATATTTTTACGCCAATCAATCCTCTTGCAGAGAGAACAAAAACATATGGAAAACGGCGATGTTAGACGTATTAGTCGATATTTGACAAAAGTCGTTTATCCGTGCAACAATGTTAATTTTTATTGACACATTGCCAAAGCGTGCGGACATTCGTTTGTCTATTACTATTAACTCACTGTGGTTATTTGTATTTCGTAAGTCTCGTGAACTTTTCGAAGGCGGTTACCGAAGCGCCTGTTTATTTTCTATTCTAACTTTAGCACGAAAGTTTAGCCACAGCGTGCGTTCCGTCGAGACTAAATGTGCGAATTTAGGCATCCGTCTGTGGATACAAGATTATTTGTATTCATCGTTTCAATACATCAATTTTTTTTTTTTTTTTTTATAAACGACTGACGTGTATTTAAAAATCTTGCACTAAAGAATTTCTTTGTCGTTCAGTTCTGGCTTACGACTTGCTAACAAGTTCACGGCGCGCTGCTCGAAATTAATTTTATTGCATCTCTTTATTTTTTTTTCTTTTTGGTGGATATGGGCATATGCTTTGTTAATCAAAGGGAGCGGCTGTGATGTCATTGCGAAGAGAAGAGTCAGGAATGAAAGTGATCTGCTGCACGAGATCGACAAAGCTTTAAGAATCGGCAGGGGATTTCTACTTGGGCAAGGTGCGTTTGTAATTTTGCTTAATCACGCATGTGTTACATAATCAAAAAATATCACTATTGAATGCTTTGTGATATTATTTGCAAAAAAATATTAATACTGAAAAATTGAAATGTCCCGGATGAATTATAGAATTAAGTCTTTTCTATGGCTGAACTAGTATACACTTTTGAGACTTAAAAAAAGTGAGACAGGTACATGTTTTATATTTGGTCAAAGCGAGAAAGAGAGTTTTAGTGCAGGCTAATGCAAGGATAAAAAACAAATTTATCATATGAAATTTTGAACATCATTTATTTTACTTTAATGTTACTTTGTTTTAACGTCAGATTGAAGATTGAGAGAATTCAGATCTATCTTCCAAGCAAACGTATACACACGTATATAGCTCGGCTTGTTGGCAGTGGATTCAAGATTTCGTGTAGAGTAGCCTCGAACGACGTCGTCATCGACGTCGGCGTAGTGAGCGTCGCGCGGCGTGGCGTCGAGCCTCATCGGCGCGGCGTCGCGACGCTTCAGTCGGCTGGCACCTACCGTGCTACTTTCCCGTGTCTCGCCGAGAAGAGTGTCCCATTGAGATACGCGGTGCCGCGTCGAATAAAAAAAGAGGTCGTCGAAATCGTAAAGTGATGTTGGAGAAAAGTGAGTGATCATTTCGGAAAAGTTGACGCATTATCGAAGGATAGCGAGGGATGAAGGCATGATAGGTGTTCGTAAATTTCTTCAACAGGTAGTTCCGCGGTCGTGAGGAAGCTCGGAACTCGCATCTTTCTGAAGGAAATCCTCAGAAAAGGATTACGAGTGTTTTTCAAATTATTGCCTTTCAAATCAGCGAGAAAATTCGTAAGAAAATATAAAGATGTTAAATTGGCAAAAATGACGAAGATAATTGACGCGACAGGAATTAATTTTATGTTAAAATATATTGAAGGAATTTCACAAACAAATAGAGTAATTCGACAAATCCTGATTTTAATATTCGTAAGTTATACGAACAGTTTTCGAAATGCATCATGGCGCTGGTATACTCTTAGTCTGCTGTGGAATAAAGCAGTCTACTTGGTTTTATTCTTCCCTTTGCGCTCGTTTCGCGGCATTCCATCAAGATCGCTTTTATATTAATGAATCGTGGTGGTTTCATCGTGAAAGTAACTTTGAAGAGCTCTCCAGATGATATTGAACGCGGAGTGTAATATAAGTCTTACATCGCACAGTGTTGACTTGCGATAAGCATCAAGATATTCCGCGTTGATAGTTAATGATTTAGATTAAAAAAAACTGTCACAGACGTACGAATTAATTACGACGAGAAATCGTGAGATACATGAAAAGAAATTCATTCAAAAATTCGTCGTTAAAAATAATACGATTTACGAAATGGCGAGAACCCGAGACATTTTGTTTGACAAAATGTTGTTTAATGCTTTCAGAAAACGTTATGTTCGCCCCCACGTTTAAAGCCTCGTCGGCGAAACCAGGTAAACCTGCGCGAGGAATGTGTGAAGAAAACTAACAGAATAATTTCGTCGTGCATCTTGCATAATGACTGAAGATGCAATCTGAAATATTAATATCCAACGTTGCGCCTTCTCGAGTAACTACAAGAATATTTGTCTATTAACATTTTTAATAGAACTTTCGGTAATTAATTAATTAACTTTTCGAATATACTGGAGCCAGTGTAATTGGATGATGAACGACGCGATAAGAGAAATGGAATTGCCATCGGGAGAGTGTGCTTTTATTACGTTAACCAACGTTCGTTTCGAAGATGTAATAAAATTAATTACGTGTAGATCGTATTGTGTGGGGCCACGTGTGTTCTTAGCAACGAGATTGTAATTAAGTCCCTGCCACACATACGCGTGTGCGTTTCTCCGTGCATTTCCCCGTGTAATCTCGTTTAGTAATTTATCCAGGAAGGAAGGGGCATTAATTTCGGTTACCTGAGGACGTCGTCTTTACAGTATCGGTGTTTCGACTAATCACCATTACCACGGTTGTTAGTTGCGAATAGCGTGTGCATGTCGGTACACGATCCAAAAACGATGGCAATTCTATGTTTTTGACGTTTCGAACGCTGGATGCAGCTGGCGTCGCGACAGCGTTGATTAATCGCACGTACGTTGCAATTAGTGAAAATGTATAGCCGTTATTGTCGTACATAGATTGTAACGTGTGTAACATCAATTATTGTATAGTAAGTGAAAATCAGCAAAGAAATGTTCAAGAAGATACCATATCCGTTTAAAGTGAATCTTGGTGCCTAATAATATTTTTATATGTAAATCTTAGTTTCCAGTTTGACTTAATTATCACACCTCCGGTTAGAGACACAATTGTCATCTCTCAATGACCATATCGTTTCAGAAAAAATTAAGAACAAAGCTGAATATTTAGGGATTTATTCCTAAATATTTTCAAGGTAGTTTGTGACTGTCAGAAGTCTGTTTGAATTTCTGAAATTTTCGCGCAGTATATCTGAAATAATTCCCAAGTTAAGCACAAGTTATCATAATATCAAAACGATGTCAAAATAGGTGCAAATTTTATTGTTAAAAGTCACTTTTCAGTCAATCAAGACTTATTTTGATGTTACTGCGACTTTGTTGTTCTGTTTGGGCTAATATTGTTCTTGCACGAAATTAAAATTGTCGGTAATTTCCATAAAAATTCGCTCATTCCAAGTATATTATACTTGGAATGTTAATTAGAAAGGAATTTTCCGTAATATTAGACAAAATTGAGTTTTTGAAAAAACTAAATAAATATAAAGAATCTGAACTAAAAGACTCTGTCCTTTATAATAAAGGACATATGGCCACTGCAGTTACCTCGGCAGTCATGCATGTTGAAGGTTGTTTGAGACAAAATTTCTAACGACTCGATCAGAAATTTATGTTTCCCCAGATATTTGTGTTTCTCCCAATTTCCTTATCTCCGCATTCAATTCCGGACTCTTCAACCCGAATTCATATTCATCGAATGCGTAACGTTTCGCTAACGTGTCGCTCCAGAAAACGCGTCGCCGCGGCATTGTGTTCAGGTTGTTCCCGGCCAATTGCAATTATGCGTATCTCATAATACCTAACGCCGCCCACGCGAGCTTCTAATTTTATCAGCGTCCCAAATGAACTACCCCTGATTTCCTGTTGCCGCACGACCGCGAGAGGTATGGTTCTGCAAATTGGCCGAGAGGTTCAATTCCGACTGGCATATGTGCCTGATTCACCGTAGCGACGGTGTATCTTTATCGTGCTCGTAACGTTGTCTTCCCCATCTGACATTCAAGCGTCGTCACCCGTCAATAACTTTGTTTATGTCACCGACGCGACGTTGCGACATGACATTTGTTCTTATTTGGACCGCGGTAACGAGTTAATAAAACCTTTGTTTATCCGGCCGTTAAGAAATATTACTCCGAAACGGCGTGCAAGTCTTTAAAAATATCTTCCTGCGATTTTATTTCTTTCCAGAGTGTTTACGCGATTAATATAAACGATAGGATTATCGGATCGTTTACGTCAAAGAACCGTTTTTAAAACGGATCGAATTAGTAATAGGCAGTGACGTGGCAAAATGAGGAAGTAGTAGGGAAAAAGATGATCCCTTATGTAATGCTCCCCCGTGTGCCAAGATTAGCATCGCGCTCGTATACATTTCATATGTTAGCTTTAGCGCCAATCCACCAAATCCATACAGCGTAGCTGTTGCAGGAGCAAAGACCTTTTGGCGAGTTTGTTCCTTTACTGGCAGTCTTTTTTTAATTAGCTCCTATATCAAGAACTAATATATTGAATTATAACACAAATTTAAAAATGATAAAAGCAGGGTTCATTTATAGGAAGTAATCGATCGGCTTGGCTATCTTTTTTAATAAGACTGTTGTTAGTCCATCTGACGATAACCAAATTTGCCTGACAATGAGTGTTGATTAACAAAAGTCTCGTGGATATGCCGTATCAATTACATTCTTAAAAGTGAATTTTCGTTGCCAGGCGTTTGGTCGCCAGGACAAACGCCAGCTGAGAAGGCACCGAGTCCCGAACGAAGGAAAGAACTACAGAAGAAGAACGAGCCGATCCCATCGGTTTGGACCCCCGCCAGCGCCGGCGCGAGTCCTGTCGCTGAGAGGAAGGAATTTCGTCCTGTGTCATTCGAGAGTCCTGTACTAAGCCGGAAGAGGCAGCCGAAGGAAGAAGTATGTCAGCCAATTATATCGAGACGTTAGCTACAATTATCTGGCGTAAAAATTAAATTCGTGATTGATTAAATCATTAACTCTTTGTAGGCGTGCTTGTTTGAACACATCTTTTATTTTGTAAACTGCTCATTCGAGTGTCATGAAACTCGATCTAGGATAATTTGATAATGCTTTATTTGATTTTGCGATCAAAAATAAATTTAAAATGGTAGATTCAATATAGTGGATATAATGTAAAAATAATCTGATTATTATAAATATCCTCATAATAATAATAATTTGATAATGCTTTATTTGATTTTTAAGTAAAAAACATTAAAAATGTGATAGATTCAATACGATGAATACACAAAATTTCCAAAACAATCTGATTATCACATAAAATATATTTTAGAGAATTTTTAATTACGAAGTAATATCAAGTTTTGAATTTCACTTTATTTGAAGCTCATCAGTGTGCTATGCAAACAGTTAGTGCTGATTTTCAAATTAACTTCCAAACTCTGAATCCTATGATATACTAGATCCTCTTTCATTGGAAGTTACTCTTTTGAAATTCGAGATTTTCAGGCTACATTTAAACTCAGCGATATCAAGAATCTCCTAAAATCGAGTTTCGTGATAATCTTGAATTTTAGAATTTTGAGGCCAGAATCGAATTCAGCATCTTGTCTTAAAAAACAAGGTTTCTTATAAGTTTCTTTGCATCTTCAAAAGGTTAAGTTTGGCGAACAAACTTAGAAGAAAATCCAATTCGGACAATTCTTTAGTAAATACAGTAATAAAAATTCCCTTGACAAAGGAAAGAACGGAAAGCTGTAATATATATGATCGCTTTATTCGAATCATCTTCTCGCATCGATGATAAAAAGTTCAAGGATGCGCACTCTTACACGAGATTCTGTTCAAGGAGGCGCTTCCGCCCTGGGAAGGTGAGGAGGAGAGCGGCATCTCGCGAATTGTGAATTCGCATTCGGCACCCTCCCAGGGGTTGAACACCCTCGCGTCTACGCCGCGATTGCCACGTGCCCAGAATCCGACCATCACATTGCTGCAGAAAGCGCGAGGTCAGCACCCATTATAAGAATCCTTCTGCTTATCGGAGGCAGAATGAATGAGAATATCAAAGATTTGCGGAATTACATTTTTTCTTCTTCGTTACACTAAACTACCATTGCGATTTTATTGTAGAGGGACAATTGCCGAAAGGCGCAGCTTACTTGGAGGAAAGCGATAATCGGCCAGTGAACGACGAAAGGCCGCTAATCTCTCCGGGAGAGATAAGTAAGTATCGATCAGTTATGAGCCAACTAGTCGAACGTTATAGCATTATGATTATTATATTATGGTTGGTTAATTTTTATATGAAAGCCGCCCAATATAAACGTACCAATATAAACGATTTTCGAAAATCCGTTTATGTTTCTTATTATCACTAACGTTTGTCGCTAACTAGCTGTGTCTAATTACTATATGTGTCGACCTATTTTCTGATTGCGTACGCGAGTGCTAATGATTTATTGTGAAATTGAATCGTTCAGTCTACACGTTGAAGAAAGAATACGAAAGCGAGCCGGAAACGGAGAATGAACTACCGAAGAAGATGGCCGATCTGGGCCCTCGAAAATTCGAGGGAATCGGACCGGTGACTAGGGAAGGTATCCCTCTCGTGTTAAGATCGGTAGGTCGTTAATTATTAAGTAAACTAAAAGTATAAATTTTCTAATCGGTGCGATGAACGCTTGACAAGCAGTTATGTAAGAAAGAAATGATTTATATCGCCATTTTTAATCACGTTATAAACGAGTAATTATTTTACGTCGTGCGATGCACTTTCTTAATACTATCTCGATAAATTACTTCTAGGAAGTCAAGGAAAGCAATCAAGCGAAATGGTACAAGAAAATGTATGACTCGTTGCACCGCGCTGATAGAAACGGTAAGTTTTGTAATTACAATGTGATTATTAAATAAATAAAATTTTACTTGAGAGATACAAATAATTATTTACGTATTTTTGTTATGTTGAACATACAATACTAAATTAATATCATTATTATTTACGAGCTAAATAAGGAATTTAATATCGTTCCGATAAATACGCGCGTTTGGAATAATAACATTAGTCGGTGAACGGGCAATTCGCATATAATTCCATAATTTTGTTTCCAGATGACTACGTAACCATAAAATACAAATCAAGAAGAGGTGAATATACAACTACCGCGCATGACTGCTGCGGTGGTCGAATTGCGACATTTGTTACTAATATTACGCCGTGCGTGGGTGCGCTGCGTAACGCAGTCACTCTAGCCATGATTTGTGTAACAACAACGTAACTAATATCTGTAAAATAAAGCGCGGTGGAGAGATAATCTCCAGTCGTGTAGCAAAAATGTATCGCGTCAGGGTGCTATTTTCCGTATATCGGCAACTGATGTATGGCCTTCTGCGTAACGCAAGATAACAATTGTCGCTGTACATATACTCGCCGTTTAACAGCTACGTTAGTCGAGCGTGAAAAACAATAATAAACAATTTGCAACAGATACATAAATGACTACCTTGCGCCTACCTTATCTAACATCCGGCTGATAATTAACACCTGCCTCTCCCCGGCGGGACTCTCGTTCTCTAGATTAACATCGTGGTTAATTCGATTAATCGTGTACCATTAATGTGTGTTTTAACTTATGATTACTTGGTTTACACAGACCGTATTGAACATTTTAGAATTTGGAGATCCCGACGGTACGGGATCTCTCATCGAATATATCAAACCAAGTCGGGACAACTTTTCGAGTTAGCGTAAGTTCTTCTTTGCTGTCGCGGGGGAACTTCTTCAGTTGATTTGAAGTTCTCACGTCTGATCTTTTGCGACTTTCGTCTTTAGATTATTTCGCGCCAATTCGATTTTCTTGCGGAAAAAATTTAATCCCAAATTTAATTTAAAAAACTCTGCTTACAGGAAAAATTTAAAATTTCGATTAAAATTTAAATTGAACTGAGAGGTTTTAATTTTGATGCCGAAGATCTCACGATGATTAATTCTTGAATAATGTGTATACTAATGTTACGTAACACGGTATGTGTGTATTGCGTGTGCGTATGTGTTTTCGTAATTTGATATTTCTATTATAACGTCGTAGGAACTAAACCATTCGTAAACATCGAATTGTTTGCGCTCTTAATTGAACGTTATTTGGTTACCGGTAGATTTTTTTTGCTGGAACTAAACGGGAACCCGCGAATAGGAACCCGGCTGCAAACAAAATGCGAAAAACGAAACATTCTTGTTTCAGGAGGGAGATATGGATACGGAAGCGGCAGCGGATATTTGAGTGAACCGGAACCGCGTGCATACTCGGATCGATCCGTTACTCTCGATAGCCGTCGACGGCTGCGCAACAAAGAAAATGACTTCACCACGGCGACTATGCCCAGAAAGTAAGTGAGAATTTGGAAAAATGTTTCGCTTGTTTTTCCCAGCAGTTTGCGAGGATGCCTCGAACCGTTGAAATTTCCTTCATGCATCCTCCATTTTTATCTCTCGATCAAATTTTATTGACAGATGGAACAGATCGTTTCTCAAACAACTGGCATGTAAAATATATAGCTCTTTAAGAGATTTATCGATAACGGGACGTTTCACATTCTGTTCTAGAAATGGAGCGCTGAAATACTCGACAGAGATTTATAAAAATCAACCTGGCCGCATCGAGGACTATGAACCAGGACACTCGTCGATCGCCGAGAAGGAAGCTAAAGAGGTACGGCGTATCGTTTTATCGTCCGTAACTCGAAAGTAGACAGACCTGCCTGTAATATAAATTAAAGCGCACTTTCCCATAACATCGAAAAGATTCGGTCATACGACACCGTGTAGAAATTATTAGCTCGTCCGAAGAGTAACGATTGATGGGACAATCGAATCTTCTAACGACGGCAATATTTCGCATTGATAGTCCCCGTTAAGTAATCTTAATTAAGTATAATGTAGAAATATGTGTATATATATAATACTCAGTATGGATTTCCATCTGAAAGATCTGAGTATGTATCACGCAAATTTTTAGAAAATTCGATATTAAAGTACAGAATTCGACGTCATAAAAATAATATGTAGCATCTAGATGTCAGTGAGCCAAATCCGAAAGGACAATCTCTGGTCCGCTTGTTACAAACTATAGCTAGACCGACCCAGTCACGTTTTGGAGATTTATGAGATGTCCGTCACGTATGTGTGTGTATATTTGCGGTTATTGTAAAACTTTGTACGTCCAACCTTTTGGCCCATTGGCACCCGAATATTACATACTATTTTTACGACGTCAAACTTTGTATCTTAATATCAAATTTTTCAAAATCCATGTGACATATATCTGAAATCTCTCCTTGTTAGATACAAGAGATAGATAAATGGAGAAGGCAAAATTTAGCTGACCACGATTGATACTAACGTTGGAGTGAGCGCACGAACGCGAGCTTAAGATTGGCCATCTATCTCTCCGTCAGAGTGTCATATATCGTTATACATTGCGAAATTGATCGAACGTGCAGTATATCATTTTGTATCGTGTGACATCATGCCATATTTCGTGCGAGAGTGGCAGTAGAAATTCGTGTAGACATCTCGCTTCCTTTTTGTTATTTTCTTATCGCGACGAACGCGACGCGGCGCGATCGCGATTTCTCTGAAAGATTCCCAAGATTACCTGAACACACACCTGGAACATGATCGTTTGAAATGGCTTTGCTTCTAGCCAACTTACGACGCGCGGACAAGAAGGAAGGTAATCACGCCAATCGAACGTGTTAAATAAAACGAGTTGCTTTTGCCGGCCAACTTATACGTTTCCTCCGTTTATTGAGAGCTTTTCTGTTTGGCGATCACGAGTTAATTGATTGCGAGCTCTTGCTCTCTCCGCCCTTGTGGTGGTTATTGCGTTTTTTTAACATACACACATACACACAGCGCAGACACAGTTCTCAGTTGGTATACACCAAGCACGCACGTATGTTCAGAGCGCGCAGAGTCCCCCGAGAGAGCAATTACTAAAAATAATGGTGATTACGTACATAAATTTTTATTATTCCTCGAGTGAAGAGAATCGCATTCTTCAGGGTGCTCTGCGGCTCCACGTAGTACAATCCCCCATTGATTTTTACACAGCTTTTGTAGCGCTGCTTGTAGTTGGTCCTATGTTTACATTTTATGTCGACTTCCATCTAAAATTGAGATGTGAACGAACTCTACTAAATTTTTCTATTTAATTCTGTTTAATTATTCAATTAGTAATTTTTACCTTCAATTTTATATTTTAGTTGTAATTTATATAATTGTTAATTTATTTTAGGAAAATTCGTAATTTAGCTTTTCTCTTTGGTGTAATTATTTAACGGTAGATTATCCAACGTCTTCTCTTATTTTAGATGGAAAATGGCAAGAATATCCGGATATTCGTTTATTTCTTTTTTATTTGAATCTAAATGTTTCAGTAACCTTTTTAGATAGCGCCTAGTATAACACTGTGTTTAATTCTGTGATTCTAGTGGTGGGACGAGGTCATGGACATATTTGACGGGGTACGCCATTTTTATATTAATGCATAGTTAAATAAGAATTCTCTCCGTTTCTCTATTCCTTCTACTCTTTCCTCGGTCTATCTATTGGTACTCTTTCTTCCGCGTAGATAGTAAGACTGAATTAAAATTAACATTTTCCATTACTTCGGAATTAACCTGGTAGCTCATCGCCTTGAGGGATCTTGTAGAATTACTATGTTGTCACATAAATCTTCTTTTCCTTCTCTCGTAGAATTTTGTCGTAAAATCAGAATTACGAATAAGGAGCTGCCATCTCTAAAATAAATTTCAATTTCTCTCGTGAACGAATCGGCGTCTTTTAATGTGATTATTGCATTTCAAAATGTGTATTTCGAATCCAATCTTCGTGTGATATACGCTGTTTGTAAAGTTAGTCAATAAAAACAGCGATCAGCGATTTTTCTCGTGCAACTTATTGTTAACGTCAAACGCGATAACTGAAGGCAGCTTATTGCGCTCCGATAATCGATGTCCGTACACCCGACCGGGCGCACGCAATTCTTCTGCCTCATGAGGATTTCCTCGATATTACTTAAAGTACCATAAATCTTTCGATAATGATAATTAAATCGAAGGATTTATACGGAGAAATATTACCGAGTGCAAAGAATTTTATCGATACGAACGTCGCGTATACGATGATCCATGTCTTAACTTATGCACAGTATGTCGTTTTACCAATTGCACCTAATGTCTTCCGTCTTGAATTCCTGTCCTATGAATCGTCGAATCGTCCCGGATCCCGATCATCGTTCGCTCGAGATGATCGTGACCGATGTCCCCGATGATCGTGTGTGTGCGTGTGCGTGCTCGTCGATGTTTTGCGTGTCGTACCCGCTCGTATGCCATCCCACACCGCTATCCACTTCCTTCTAACGACGACAACGACGACGACGATGACGACCACGGGTGACAGTGGCTGAACGAAAACGGACATCCTCAGCACGCTAGGATGGAGTCTCTGGGCGATGGCGTCCGGCAGTCCCGCGTCCTCAGCCTTTCCTACCGGCCGGAGGACAGTGTAAGGATACCGGCAATCAGCAGCACGAAAAGCTCCGAGTTCATTGGCGGCATAAGGCGGGCGCGTCCGGTGGCACCGGAAGGTACGACCGATCGGTCGATCGATCTATCCTGCAAGTCGCGCACGCACCGGTCCAGAACTCCGATCCAAGATCGGTCTAAGTCGTCCTTGATCCTACCGGTCGAGTCTACTGATCGGTCGAACGATCGTTCAACTGCCGCCGGTGACAATGCCAAAGACGGTCGCATCATCCGACCTCTGGAACGCGCCCCCGCTGATCCCTGCTATTGGCACGCTGCCGGCAGCATGCTGGATGGAAGATCCAAGAGCTTCGTGTTGCCGGATCGTTGCCCGGCACGTCGATCGCATCCGGTCGGGATCGAGCGATCAGCAGTATCGCCGCTTCCGGCCGTCGCCGCGATTGTGCCGTGCTCGATCAGCAATAACAGCATCCAGCAGCAACAACAGCAGCAACAGCAGCAGCAGCAGCAGCAGCAGCAACATCGTCATCATCATGGTCATCACCATCATCATCCCGAGCATCAATATCATCATCAACATCGCCACCATCAACAGTCCCACCATCAAAACCAAGAACAGCAGCGACTGCCGCTCTCTTCTTCTTCTACTTCTTCTTCTTTTTCCAGCACCGATCATATCATGCTACCACCATCACCGACAACACCCTCCGTTATCACCACGCAAGCCGTTTCACGGGTTAGAACGGCTGCCACATCGTCGACAAGTAGAGTGCACGATGACGTTGTCCTCTATCTGTCTATATATCTTTCTGCTGTCTCTCTTTCTCTATCTATCGAGTCATCTCTCTCATTTCCTTCTCTGCATTTTTGTCATGATTCTGTATCTCTCTCTTCATTCTTTATAGCCTGTTTCACACATTTTTATCTGTATCATTATACAACACTCTACTTGCCGAGAAGAAGTTATTAAGTCGGTATTTATAATCGATTCTTATATTTAAGACCGTCTTAAGTATAGCCTTAAGATGTTATCACAAAGCCGTATTAGCATCTCAAAATATTACTTAAGACGGTTTTGAATACATTGATGAACGGACTATGAATACTGATGATCTTCGATTTTAGCGCTTTCTCTGTACACATCGCGAAAAACAAACTTCAAAGACACTGGAAAATATTTTTTTAACATGATTCTGTATTTCTCTTTTTATTCCTTACACGCCTGTTTCACACATTTTTATCTATTACACAATATTTTACTTGAGAAGAAATTAAAAACGTGTTCTTAGCGCTTTCTCTATACACATTGCGAAACTTCAAAAACACTAGAAAATATATTTTTTTAACACATCACTCAATGCGGCATGAACGAAATATTTTACAGAACCGAATTATATGATCATTGAGGGGTATCAATTATTTTTAATTCTTGAGAATTAATAATTCATATGTTGACATAATTCTTTTTCTGGTTTACAAAATCGCTCACAAGTATATTTGCATCACAAGTGGCTATTGTCGATCCCCTCGTATCTTGATCTCCTACATACTTGTTTCCTCCTCTTGTATCTTTCATCCCCTTCGGATTATGTCTCATTAGCTTAATCCTGCCACGTTCCTCTTCATCCTGGCTTAGCATTACACGACTGCGGCATGATTTGCTCGATGTCCTGCTCGATGTGACTGCTCATGCCGATTAAAAACCACTCGTTCTCGAATCTCGAGTAATCGTATCTCTTGCGGCGTGCGACGTTTTATGTCAAGTAGCGTATACGTAGCATGTTTCGTATATATTATATAGATCGAGGACCGTCGACACAACGGACGGTAACAATAATGACGTTTCCCTCTTTTCCAGCCTTTCGATCAGCGCAGCAACGCACGTGCTGCGGCTAAGCCGTACATAACTCAGTAAGTACAATGTCAATTCCTGATCCCTTTAATTCCCTGTAATGAATCGAGCTATCATCCGACGGCGTCTCTCACCGGCGTTTCTCATTTGCGAAGTGCCCTCAAAGAGTCGGGCTACGAGAGCGACTCGACGCTGGTGTTCCGCCGACGAGAAGATATTAGTCCGCTCAGCCTTTTGGAGCAGAGACTAGCATACAAAACAGTGCAGAGCGGTGGTGACGTACCCCTCCATGGGCTTCGCAAGCCAGCTCCAGAACGTCCAAAGGGTGAGTCCCCTCAGCCGATCCTCGTGCTATATGCGTTTTAATCTTTCTTTTATTTCTTACTTTTTTCATACGTCTTAATTTGCTACAGTCAGCACGCTGAGCAACATCGGCCGTGTAACTCGAGTTTATTTTTGGCATGCGGGTGTGTGTCTTAAGGTGTTGCTTGCAATGTGTGTGCATTTTTATTAATTACCATTGTGTTTTGTCAATTACGCATGCGTCCCGAAACTTCGAGTGATGAGAAAAAGATTAGTTTTACATTGTTGGAAGATTATAAAATGTTAGTATTATATTTTTATTGCTAGCGAAATTGTTATAATTGATTTATAAATATTTTGAATTATTTATGATGGGGGAGATTAAAAAAGTATCCTCGATGTTTCGCAAAATTGAATGTGTCGACGAAAGTCGAGACGATTTTTTTTTTCTCTCAGAATATTTCAACTCTCGATGCTGATTTATGCTGAAAAGCGCGTGGCATGACGTGTGAGTAGTGCTCTGTTTGAAGCACATAGCTTTGATACGTATGAATTTTCTTTGTATGTGTAATCTCCCGAAGTGGTTGCATCAACGTCAGTTAACACTAATCGCGATTAATTAGGCTGGAGGAGAGGCTGCCGTGGAACAACGGATCCGTCCAAGTTTGTGCGACTATTGTGGTACTTGGCTGATAAACTTACCGGCCGACTCGACTCTCCGGTATCGATTAATTAATCAATCAACGATGCATCGGTGGCATCGTCGGTATTGATTAATTAATCAATCCACGACACCTCTCCATCAGCCTAAAACTTTCCTTCGTGGATATCGCGTCGTGGCCGAGGCTGCGATCTAGAAGGGACAGATAATCGATAATTGGAATTAGTCAACCAGTAGAATTGGTGCAACCTGACCTCGGGCGTTCTCACTTTAGTTTAAATTTGGCACAGCTCTTCTCTCGATAATCTATCGATATTGGTGCGCGATGGTTTTTTTTCGAAAAGCTCTTTTTGCAATCCTCTTTTTTACGTATAAGCACACCGCCAGCCGCAGTAACATCACGATGAGGAATGGCGAACCCTCGCATCGGCACGCTGTCGCACCGGCGAAGCTCGTCGCGTCCACCAGCTTAGCCTTGAGCAGGACAACCTTTAGACGACTGATTTTTGGGTGGCAGGGTGTAAGAGCGAAGGGCCTTCGATGGTACATCGAGAATCCGGATCAAATTCCAAAACTTTGTCCACAGACGACTCGGAGATCGAATATTTCCCGATCTCGCCAACTCTGACGAGGATCCGCGTGCATCGACGAAGCGCCTCGTGCACGTCAAGAATCACCTCGTCCACGACGGCATTCTCAACGTGGCATGAGTGGTCGATATTGTCCTCGATCGATACAAGATCCCCGCCGCAGGTCATGAGAGCTCCTCCTCCTCATAGCCTCTCATCGTCCGGTAAAGCTCTTTCGCAAGCTATGTCGGCGCCAAGGCCTCCTTCGCCGCCCCGAAGAAAATCATCACGCCATAGCAGAACCTTGAGAAAATTATATTCGGAGAATACGCGATTGATCGATAATTCGTACACCGCATATTCGAAACCTAGGCACGAACAGTGCTTCGCGCATGCTGATAGCGTATCGAACATCAGGTCTCTAAAGGAGAGATTCTGCAGCAATCTCGAGCGGCATCGACAAAGTCGCGAGCAGTTTCATAGCACAATCGTACGCACGTCCTCCAGCAGCCCGATTGCCTCGAAGACCACCAAGGTGTCTGCTTTGTTCTCCAACACCTTCGGTAAAAGAAAATCGGATCCCTGCTTGTCACAAACTCAATTTGAAGCAAAGAAGTTAAACCTGCCGTCAAGTAGTGCGAGAAATCACGTTTGTTCTTCAACGTCGCCGGCATCGAGAAGTATTCGCGAATCTTCAGTGAAGCTTGATAAACTCACAGCAGTAAAGGTACCATCCAGACACGCAATTTCTGTTGCCACTAAAGTAAGACAGAAATCTCCAGAGAGAATAAAATCGGAGCCTCTCTCAACTGCGAAGAGAGACAAACTTCGTTTGACGAAGAAAGAGCAAGAACAATCTTGTAGAAGGCTAAGCAGATCACAGGAACTTTCCTCACCAGTGGAAGTCAAGAAAGCTCTGCAGAAGCACAAAGAGAAAGAAACGAGGGACGTGCAGACCAAGATACTTTCGTCGGGCACTGTAGTAAAGAGCTCGACGAATAAACAAAAGCGTCCAGTGGATAAATCTCTCAAAGCTATTTCGCTCAAGGGACAGGAAGTATTACGAAAGACATCTGAACAGCGTCCTGAACAGCTTACGGCGACGAAAAGGACGTCAAGTGCCCAGCTAAAGTCTCCTGCGAAAAGTGCGTCATCACAGATCACTAAGACGGAGCCAAAGAAGACGAAGATCGTCGCGAGGCGGCCAGAAAAGCTGGTTGTTAGCAAAGAATCCTTGCGTTCGATGTCTTCGCCCTGTTCCGAAGCGATCAGTGAAGTGAGTAAGAGGAAACGACCTCGTGAGAAACCGCACACGATCGTCAAAACTCCGACAAGGAAGCCGGAGACAATACGCGTAACTGTGAACGGTGACAAGAAAAGGATGGATGCGAGGAGGAAAACACGGAGAGATAAGAGCGTTGATGAAGCGAACATGAGCAAGACTTTGAACGGGTGGAGAGAGATGGCCGAGAAGGATGAGATCAAGATACTGAGGAGAATAGAGAAGATAGCGCCGAGTATCGAGCAACATTCCAGGACCACCTGCTTGACTGTGGAGGAGATCAAGAAACATCAGGAAGCAACGCGCACGGACACTTTCTTCCAGAACCTTTTCTTACGGAATCATCCGTCGCTCGCACAATCTCACGAAGAGAACATGAAGAAGTCTCTCGTCAGCGAGCGTGCAAAAATGTTCCAGGACGGCGTGAGGGAAAGCTTCAGGTCGGAACCGTCTCTGAAGTCTTTGAACGTGTATTTGGCACACAAGCGTCTCGTCCAGGAGTTCAAGTCCGTATGGAGTCTGCTGGCCCGGCCGGTCGGTTTTTCAAAAGATTGGCAAGTTTGACAGCTTGTTGAGCATCGATGATTTTGGCTCGTCCACCACGTTGCGCGTTCGTAGTCCAGAATCTATGTCGCGAGAATACGTGAAGGAGCGAAGTTTAAGCGAGCCGCCATTGAAGACTCTGCCCGAGTCTAGAGAGCCTTCGCCAAGATCCTCTTCGCCATCTCCGGTAAGATCGCAGGCGTCTCGACGGACTCACATCTCCAAGCAGGAAGACTTAGACGCCCCACTGACGATTACGAAAAAAGTAAGAGCCAGAAGTGCCGGTGAGGCAGAGGACACCAAGAGGGGTTCGAATCTATCATTGACGAAGAGCACCGGTTCATTATCGTCTATGGATCGCGAGGATTATCAACAATATATACTCGAATTGTTGCACCACAGACGCAAATCGACACGATATAAAGATCTGCGCGACTTCTATACGAATCTTAGCAGAATGGATCAGTTGGAGCGTACGTTTTCCTCCGGAGATCTACGACCGCGGTTGAAAAACGAAGAAATCATCGATTATGATCGTTGGAAACGGGTTAGATCGAAGGAGAAGGCAGAACAGGAACTGAAGGCGCTTTATGGAAAACTAAGAAGCGTTCAACGTGACAAGGACTTTCTTTTCAGCGCGAAAGACATTGATAAATTTAGGTGGCACGGCGATTGTGGGCTGCGTTGCAAAGAACGCTCCGTGGAAGATATCTTGCAGTATTTTCGAAGACTTCAGAGCGAGGAAGGCGAACTGGACTTCTCCAAGAAAAAAGTTGTCATGCAGAAGGATACATATAAACCTCTCTGGCGTGGAAATTCGGTCGTGAACGTGGCGACTACGATGCAGAAGAAGGCGAATGTCAATTTTCGGGATACTAACAAATTCGCAGATTATCATCCATCGTTACAGAAAAGTCTCGGCGGCAGCAAGAAGTTCTGGAGCAGTTTGTCCATCGAGCAGGTAACCAATCTAAAGAAGCAACTAAACGAAATTTACGGTAGCGACAGTCCCCAAAAACGATCGAACGACGACGTTGTCGATGCACCTTGTGAAATTAGCGAGCAACCTGTTAAAGAAAATCCCATTGCTAAAGACGAAAATTTGACTAACTATGAAATTATTGTACCGCCTGAAGGCGATTCCCAGAATTATCCTCAAGACGATTCAAAGAGTCTCCACGTACGATGCCATTCAATGATAGCGACAAATGAGTCAATATTAAAAGAATCGAATGATGCCGAGAAAACCTTGAAGAAGAGCGATTCCATTGGGCGTTTGAAGAGCATTGAGAGATCAGAATCAGAGCAATCGATCTCGCCGTCGATGTCGGAGCTGGAGAAAAAGAGGCTGTCGTTGACTCTCGGTAAAGAAGTGTTGGATAGAATGATGCAAAAAAGACAATCCTCGCCCTTAGCACCTCGCGAAACTCGTGGTAGTATCGCTGCTGCCTTAGCGGCCAAAAAGATGCCGGCAAAACCATCTACAAAAAGTATCGTAAGACCTCCTTGTGCGCCCGACACGCCCAGTGTGGCCAGCACTTCCCCTAGGACCTGCTATTCCCTCGAAGCGCCATATGTTGAAGACACGACTAAATCGAAAGACAAGAGCGACTTCTTGCTGGTGTTGACGCCCAATAACGAGAGCCCGAGCGACAAGCAACGCGTGGAAACCGTGCTCGAAGAATGGTCGAAGAAACCTCCCTTGTTGGCCATGACAGTGCCAACTGAGAAAGCAAAATCGAGCAGCAAGTTTGCCTCGGGCAGCGATGGAGACAGCATGACGGAGAGTTCGGAGACCTCAGTGAGAACGGTGATCCAGCGGGGCAATGGACCCGAGACGGAGGACGTATCGCGAAAGATCGAGTTCTTCGAGAACGTGGAGAAAAGAACAGAACAGCAGAAGGAGATGGTGCCAATGACAACGGCGTCGACGACGACCACTACGACGTGGACGTTTCGCAGCAAGAAGAAGCTACCGTCGTCGCAGAGTTTCGCTGATCTGAAAGAGCTTTTTGGCGAGTCCGAATTAGCCAAGTATAGTTCGCTGGCCGGTACTGCCGGTAGGTTCGATCGATCGCGATCGACGTCGCCGCGGGAACGAAAGATCGACGGTAGCTCACCGACGCTGCCGGAAGTGATGAATACGCGACAACAACGACGGTCGTTCCGCTCCTGTTCACGAGAGCGTGAACATGACGCGAGGCCGTGCA
This sequence comes from Acromyrmex echinatior, assembly GCF_000204515.1. The sequence goes on along the minus strand of NW_011626826.1, from coordinate 2,186,074 downwards.
GCGTCAGTCCGTGTCGCGCGACCACGCGATCGAACTCGTCCTGCAGCGTGGACAGTGGCAGCGGTTGGCCGCGCAGTTCGTCGCCGGATCCCGAGAGGTACTGGCGAGCCTATCTCAACCTGGTGCGGAACGGCACGGTGCGTAGGTTACGCGCGAGATTCGAGAGCGCCGAGGATCTGCCTCGACGCGTCAGGATCACCGCCGCGCCGAAGCGCTTTCGCAGTGATCCGGAATTGGCACGGAGCTTGTTGAAGAAGGCGAGCGAGGGAGAGGAACGTGGTAGTGCTCTGAAGCCTCACGAGCACGTCGACGTGGCATGGTTACGCAAGAAATTCGAGACGAAGAAGGGACGACCGCGAATAGGACGAAGGGGCGAGTCACCACCGATCCCGCGGATACCGTTGCGCCGGGAAAATCTCTCGATGCCGCACATCGATGTCATCAGCAAAACAGTCGAATTGAAGGAGCCCCAAGCTACCAGCACTGTTACCAATCACGTGACCAGACGAGCGGAGACCAAAGAACTCGAGGCGAAGAAACCGGTCTGCCGGATGCGGAAAAGATTCGAATCATTGGACACCGGTGGTGGCCGAACTTCCATAATGGGCGAGATGTTCACGTCGGCGCCGGATGTGCGTGAACTTCGTGACATCACGCCCTACTTGGCTGGGAAGTGGGTGGCGCACCGGTACCCCAGTCGGCGGGACAACATGCGCTCGTTGTCATCGCCGGCCGATCTCAGGATTCACCGGGGTACCTCGAAGACGCGTTCTTCCTCGGTTGACAAGAAGAAACCGGAACGTCCGCGTGCCACCTCCTCGTCACCGACGCGACCGCGAACGACGCCTGCATCGATCCTCAAACCGTCACAGCAGACTGTCTTCGCCGGACAACCCTTCGACCCTGACAAGCACAGACCGAGGTTCAGGTATCAACCACCGCCTCCGCCGCCTTCGCCCACCGCCATGCGAAAGCATAGAACCTGGTGGCCGACTCTGCCTGTCTACATGGCGCGACCTACCGTCACCTTCGAAGGTCTGAAATCTCGTCAGCCATTTGGAGCGTCTAGACTGGATTCAGTCTTCCTAGATTTCAAAAGCGGGAAGGAGGAGCCAGGAAATTTCTGGTGTTTTTAAAAATAAATCTAGACTTTTTTTGATTGATGAAAAAAGTAGAGTTTAAGTTCGTTAAATTGTGTGATTGAATTATGAAAAATTATTACCGCCTCTCGTGGCACCAATATCGTTAGATATTAGAGAAGAATGTCAAGTTGACCGACAGGTTCTCTCGGCAACGTGTGTACGATTTTTCGTTGAATCCCGCGAGTTGATTTTCATAGCTGGTAGAACGGCTAATTATTATTTTAATTTTTTTCCGCTCATTCATAGAATACTCGAATGCCCCCCCGCCGCCACCAAAATCCCAGCATTGCAGAGACGATCGCCAAGGTAATGCCGATTACAAAGCTCATTTTTATTATTATGTACATTTTATTCTTCTGTGTTCTGTGTGCGTCTGTCCGTTCATACGCGTGTCGCGGTCTTTACCGTGTGTTTCATGATATCTGACATACTGGCCCTCGTGGAAACTAAACATATTTAACCAACCGGACGGTTTTTTACCTGGAGATAATTTTGTTTGAAAACTAACTGCTAACATCTAAATAATTATAATAAAATGCTTTTATTCAATTCTACACTGAGAGGAAAATGTATTAAATTTTAATAAGTATTTGTTTGAATAATGCCAGTTAAATATTTACTAAATGTAACAAATATTTATTTGATACAAGAATCATCAATTTCATTTAACTACAATATTTTTTTTATTTAGCAAATATTTAGCAAATATTTTCTGTAAATAAATATTACATTAATACTATTCAAACAATTTATTTATTAAAATTTAGTATATTTTCTCTCAGTGTGTTCAAACATTTTTAATCTCAAATTTAGCAGAAGCAGAAAATAAAAGAGGAAGTATGTAAGTTTCTTCGAAATGCATACATCTTGCGTACGTGTCGTCGGGTTTAAGACTGATCGATTTAGAGCTATTAAAGTTCGGGCACGTAGTAGATGCGGGCACTTGCTAAATGCGCGTTGCGATAATGCATCGTGGTGCATGTGACTCGGGATGCATGAACGACGCGTGCTCGGGAAAGAGAAACGAACGTTTGCACGGGCGATCGAGCATGAGCGCAATAATCGTGCGGTTGGTCGGGAGCACTCCGGTGCTCATCCGGTTGATACATCGTGCGGTTTCGTTACCCGCACGTTCGCATAATGCCCTGGTTCAGTTCTAACGAATGAATGCGAACAGTCGCGACTGAGCAGCTCGCTTCAATGAGTACAAACGGCGTCATGCTCATTAAAGCGAACTGTTCATTCACTGTTTATTTGCATTTCTTTGTTTGCCCTGAAATCTAGTACTATCTAGAATCGTCAAGTAAAAGATCGAACACCATTTAGATTTCTGATTGATCCGCCATATTTTTCAGGACCTGCTAAGATACACTGCTAAATTTCGTAATAAATTTAAGTAACATGTAACAGAATCTCGTAGTCATGAAGTAATAGAAAAGTAATGAATGATTTAATTAAAAACTAAATTACAGTAGGTAGTTTTAAATGTAATGAACATGTGCATTAAATTTCAACAGATCCACATAAAATTTTATGAGAAGTACATTAAATTTCACATTAAATTTACATGTACACGAATATATACTTTTCAATTACAATACATTATAAATATAACGTAACATTTCATGAAATTAAATTTAACTTGTGTAAAAGTACATTAAATTTCATGATATTTTTAGCAGTTTAGAATGAGATAAATTATACATAAGATAGAATGAGGTATCCACGCAACTCATTCTACCTTATGCATCTTATTCTAAGCAGAAAAGCTGGAAAATTATGACGAACTAATCAGAAGTTGTCTAAACGGTGTCCAGTCTGTTACTTGAGGATCTCTACATAAGTCGCTCGCGAATCACCGACGCGAAACGTACAGAAAATAATATGTACTTTCGCATGTCTTATGGAGAAATCTCACCGTGACGAATTGCTCGGCCCTGATTAGAAATTTGATATAAATGCGCCTCGTGCTCGCTTGTACTTTCCTGGATGCGCGAGATCGTGAAACAGCACATGAAACGTCAATATGTTGAATGCGTCACTGCATGACATTAGAGATACCTGTATATTTTATGATTTTTCAAAAAGATTGAGCGTGAGATTAGATCGCTTAATTAAAATATTTTTGCAATTTTTTTTATGTATAAAACATTCAGAACGTAATGTATTAGTAATGATAGTAACTAGTTATTACGGCTGAAAAGTGAAACGAATTAATTGCGTGCGAATTAATTAATTAAAAACATAACAACTTAACAGAAGTATACACATATTGAAAATTATGTTACGTTTTATATTGCATAAAAAAGGAAACGAGTAACCAGGAAACGATGGATAAAAATGATGGCAACGTTTCGGTGTGGACAAAGAGAAAACTGCATTTGTGGCCTGTTACGTGATCGATGATTGATTATGTTCAGTTTATCCATCAATTCTGTATAATCAAGGTGTTATCGTCAATCCCGCTCAGAAATTAGTCACGATGAAATCATTGCGCGTATTAAGATGTCAAAGAGTCCCTAAATCGCTTCATCAGTTTTACGATGTCAAGGGCATTCGCGACTCCGTTAAATAGTGCATACTAATTGCCTAACGGGAAGGTAACAGTGAATTGGCTGTCATTCAATTTACACGTGAATACCTAGGAGCACAATACGTGAGTGACACGAAAAAAAACACACTATCCATTTAATTATATTATATACACCTGTATAAAAGATTTCCGGGTCCAATATTATTCTTCGATTTGTCACAAAACAAGATGAATAGGGACTACACTGATAATGAGAGAAAAATATACTAAATTTTAATAAGTTTTTATTTGAATAGTGCCGGTTGAATATTTACTAAATGTAAACATATATTTATTTAATACAAGAATCATTAATTTGATTTATCAATATTACTATACCTATTATTATACCTATTATTATTTTATTTAACTTTTTATAAATATTTATTTTCCGTAAATAAATGTTATATTAGTACTATTCAAACAATTATTTATTGAAATTAGTACATTTTTTTTCAGTGTATGTATTTATTATTAATTGTATTTATTATTAACAAAGAAACATTTTACTTTTAAATGGAAAATTCTTAAGTTTGAATAAAATTAATTTTCATTTTGAATAAAATGATTTTGGATATCGCTTTCGTATCAAATACTATAGCGCCAGCATCGTGTATTATAACGTCGGATAAAAATTATTCTAAACGTAAGAATATGTGTTATTCTTGTTTTATATAAAACATTAATGCCCATTTCTATCAATGTAGATTAGCTTCAATTTTGATTCAATTTATTCTTTATCTTTTTCTAATTCTAAAAATGAGAAAAAGATGAGGAGATAAGTTGAACCAAGATTAGTTAATCTACAAAATTATTCTACATTGGTAGAAATCATATAAGTCAGTCTCTCTCTCTCTCTCTCTCTCTCTCTCTCTCTCTTATTTAATTCGAGACAGGAGAATAGGAATTTAATCTAATTTAATTTTATTATTTTATTTTTATACTTTTATATCGTAATAAGATTAAGTACGTAAAAAATATGTTTTTGTTTCGTTATTAGATATTCTTTCTGAATAGAATAAAAAATCTTTTAAATAAAAACCTGCTTGGTTTCGAAATCTTGCGCCGATCAGAGAAGATATTTAAAAGGCATTAATGTTACGAAATACGACACGCAACTCTTCAAGACAGGAAGACGCAAAGCCTCAACAAATTTAATGCTAACGATGTCGATCGTATCGCTTAATGTTAGATCATACCGCGCATACGCGATATTACGCGCCGCTAAAATTGGTACAAGTGGCGGTCACGATTATTTTCGACGCGATGATCGCAGCGCCGAAGTCGAAGCGGTTGTCGCGATGTCCACATACTTTAGTTAATACTGCGCGATAAATTCGTCCATCGCGCACGATTGTCATTGTCATTGCGTAACGCAATTAACATACCTAATCGCGAGCTCGCGTGATCAGTTTGGAACGCCTTCGGCACTGCAACGATTCTCGGCGATTCTCGAATCGTTGTTATTTCAAATATTTGCTACAAATGTGAAGACTCTTGTCGATCGTCCCTTCTTATCTAATCTCTCGATGATTAACGTGCGTGTGTGTTTCCGTGTTCGATCTATGCAGTTTCGTCGACGATGATACCAGGTGGAATGGGATCTACAGTAGTCTAAGTTTGTCTTCTCCGCAAGAAGCGATACGAGCGTAGAAAATAATATCGTCGACGTCGTGAATAATTGGCGTGCTCTGGAAAGTGATTAGTGTGCAAAACAACTCATTATATTCTGCGATGCACTCATATCGCACGCGAAAAACATCGTTACAACAACGTATCTTTTGTCACTGGCCTTGAACGCCTTTTATTACGACGACCATATATTTATCTTTACGGATAACGACTCGAAGAAATGACTGCTTACGTAGTTCTCTCACAAACTTTACGTGGCCGTGTACATTTTCTCTCGTGCATTTGGCAAGAATAATTCAAGATACTTTCCGCATGGCGAAACGTCGTTGATCATTTGTGATTTAACGTTGACACCAACGTCCCAAAATATATCGAGGAGCTTAGGTTTTGGTTTTTCGAAACCGTTGGGAAACATGAGTGTACTTCGTCCGAAGACGTTCCCCGCGGTTCCTACTTGGTGAACCGTTTTCAAGGAGTAGGGAGCCGCGATAACCGGTGCCAACGTCGCGGCGTCTTCCTCAGACGCATTTCGTGTGCGTCGCGCTACGCAGGTACCGATAACAGGTGTCGGCGAGGTACGCCGTTACGCGAGTGTAAGACAATTCAATTATTTTGACAAAACGCAGGTTCGTTTCTCAAGAACGTGATAATCGTGTTAAATCGGCTTCGATAATCGACTTCGCGATCGTGTGATCCGTTTCACGGAAGTTCTGCGTCATATCGCGTTGAGTGGCGGTGCGACGATTCGAGGTGAATTCTGTGCGATCTGATACGTATTATGCAAGGTCACCTGATATTGCCGGATTTCAACGTAAATTTATCTGTACAGGGTTGTCACAAAATTGGAAATGTCAGGGAAATCAGGGAAAAGTCAGAGAATTTTGCAGTTTTCTGAAAAATAAAAATTCTTAATTTTAAAGAAGTTCGATATACATCGCACCAATGAAGTTTTGGAATACTACTAACTTAATAATAAAATACAAGCAGTGCAGTGACATTGAGAGAATTTTTTCTTAGAGTTTACCTTGAAAATATATGATAGTGGGATAATATTATATTTCGAAAAATTTTAATGTAAATCTCTCGTTAGTAAAGCTACAATAAAATATAAAATAAGTGAGTTTGATTAATTTTATTGAAGTGTATAGTAAAAATCTTTAAAATATTGTATCGTATCAGAATTATTATATTTTAAAAGAAAAAGCTCTCCGTGTATAATAGTAATTTACATCATAATGTTAAATTGTCAACAAAATATTTATTTAATTAATAAATATAATATTTATTTAATAAATATTTCATAAATATTTATTTAATAAATAATTCAATAGTTCCAGATTAGGACGAAAATAAAATTCAAAGTATTATTAACAGTTAAAGAAATTATGAAAACAGAGAAAAGTCATAGAATTTTAGGACAAGGAATTTGTGACAGCCCTGTTTATACAGCGAAAACAAGAGCGAACTTTGAACGACACGTTTACCAGATCTGTTAAAAATTCAGGATCGCATCGGTCATGAGTTCAGTGGCCGATTGAAATGCCAGAATAGCTTGATCTCAAATTGAAATCGAATTTAATTACCCGCAGATTCGAGCCTTTGTCCGATAAAAGAGCAATCTCGAAACTTTTAAGGGATAATTTAAACGAAACGGCGAAGTAGAAATAAGTCACTTTGTCAGTGAAATCGTTCTCGATGAAAGAAAAGAACACGGTATGTCTTCCTCGTGAATGCGTTGATCCACATTGCACCGGAGACTCATTTGAATAGAATAGTCATGAGAGTGCAAGTAGCACTCTTTCTCAGAGAAAAGTTTTGCACCCGCTCGTAAAATACAAACAGCCGCACTTCATTAAGGCACTTAAACCTTTGCGAGGAGGGGTCGATTTAATAAGGACCTCTTTTCCAGATTACGTGTGAATGTTCTCGCTTTTAACACGGTTTTCCTTAAACGGCGTATTCTTCACATTTTTCTGTAGCGCCACGACAGCACGCGAAAGTTTCACGGAAACTCGCTCATTCTCATTAATTATACATTACGAGATCTGCGGTTAATGAGTCAACGTCATTACGTCGGATATAAAACGCCACGTTTCACAGGACGCGATGACTGATGTTAAACTTTCAATGAAAGTTCTTGCTCATCATGAAGGAAGACTGAGAAACGATAACGCGATGGCGACACAGACGAATTATCGGAATCGAAATTACGTTTACGTATCGACAATATTGTTTGCCACGGAAACAGACATTGACACACCGAGAAACGTGACACGGAACGACGCGATCGTTTCAACCTTGATAGCCGACGTTGCAGTTCACGTTGCACATCCGTTCGCGTACGAGTCACCGTTACGACGACACGGTTCTTAATGCCCAAACTGACGTAAAAGTGATCGTACGTGGGATCGGTTCATTGAATAAATGATCGCGAGTCATCGCCCCGCGACAATAACAAATCGAGTCTCTCCATTCGGTCGCCAATCGCCAAGAGTTGGTTACTTAACGTAGAATCGCGCTTTCCATTTCTGTTTGTAATCACGCGATTAATTTCGCGAGGATCACGATTGTCGATCAGATTTTGTGCAATATCCGGCGTGGCAAGAGATCGTCCTCGATCCTGTCCGCCGGAGATTAATATGCAGTTTGATTTGATCGCGATTTCCGCTCGGCAGCGAAGCGTAAACTGAAAAAAATGTTCATGATTAAATCAACAAAAGGACTAAAACAAGATTGGCATTTTAGTGAGGACAAACTCTATAAACTCTTTGGAGTGTGAATTTCACTTCAAAAATCTCATTCCAAAAATAATGTGAAATCTTACTCCAAATGTGAAAATTTTGCCATTCTTTTTCAAGATTTTAATTAGGACAAACTCTAAATTTTTTTTAGTGAATCTCACTTTTTAAAACAGAGTTAGCAAAGACTAATATTTTTTTTTTTTAGAATAAAACATGTTTCTTCTTTTAAATATATTTTCAATGTTTCAAATATGCTTTAAACAGTATTATAAAAAAACATGTTTAAAACATATTAAAAACAACAATTGAGCATGTTTTAAACTGTTTAAAACAGGTTCAAAATCAACCCTGCCTCTAAAAGGTAAAAATTTTGTCATTTTTTTTTTTCAAATTCCAAAGTATTTAGAGAGACAGAAATTCTGTTTATAATTGGAAATTCTGTTTGGTCTTGCCAAAATACCATTCTTATTTGACTCTTTTGTTAGTTTAATCAGAAATTGTTCTGATAAAATTAAGGAAAACACGAGGAATTGGGAAGAGATGCAGAGTCTGGTAAACGTATCGCGCGGATACCGAGTGCTTTAATTTCTCCTTAGAATATTCGCCGATTAGAAAATCCGTCCGACTTGATATTCGCGAGTCACCATTCTCACGATGAGGAACACAGTGAACGAAGTGGGAACTCGGACGATATTACCGCGCGTCGCTGACCTAGAGCACAGTGTACAGTGGACCAGCCTGGCGAACGACATCGACAACCTGGTCAAACTTCGTCATCCGGCTAAACCGGTGATCCGACGAGACAAACAAGAAACCCGGATCGAGAGACACACCTATCAACGGGTTTCCATGCCGGAAATGCAACGGGCGTGCACGGTACATTTCAAGGAAGATCGCGACACGCCCTTACGAGGAGACTGTCTGGAATCCGAGAACTGCCGATGGAGCTGGAAGCCACGGACGGACTTTGAGAGGGAGTACTTTTACAAGGATTACAAGGACTATTACTGTAGTAATCCGGGAAAATGTCTCGAGCCCGTTTCGCACGAGACAATCCCGAGGGATCGAAGCTGCCTGCAGGAGACCCTACACTCTTCCGGAAGTCCTGCCACGCGCGCATCATCCACGCGATCTCCCGAGGGGCTCGAGAAGGAGCACTTCAGCGACAGCAGGGAGCGGCTACATGAAATCTTTGAACATAATCGGTATCTCCGGCGACAATTCTTCGCTGACATGCCGGGGAACGCGCGACAGAATTGCAACGGTCTCACCGGGAATGTCGGAAGAAACAGCCAGGAAACGCCAAGGCGTTGTACTGGGTTCGGTAGCACCGAGACGCTCACTAGTCAAAGCAATCAATCGTCCGTGAGCAGTATAAACGACCGGAAGTCCCGAGCGCAGACGACGCGCACTTCCGAGGAAGAGGAGGAAGAGATGGACACGTTAACCGAGTTCGCCAAGAGGAACTTGTCTCGAGTCGTCAATCGCAGGAACGGTCGCGCTCGGAAAGATGGCAGAGTGCTCGTCAACATCCTACCCGGAAGCGAGATAAGACGAGCGGATGTGAGGAACGTAATGTCCGTTAAACTCGATGAGGCGAGTAATGAACGGAGCGAGGGATCACCGCTCGTCGAGGAAGCTCGATTTCGAGACGCGACGAGTGAGAGGAAAATGCAGGATGAATCGTGTCAGTGCCGCATCAAGGAGAACGAGATTAATCCCGATGTATGGTATCGAGAGAGGAATCTTCCGGAGTACATCTTCGGCTCAACCGCGAAGATCGATTCTAAGACTCGAAAAGAAGACTGGGATTTGCCGGATGGGAGCGGACACCGCAACATGGACGAGGTAAAAAACCAATTGGCGCGGAAGAACAAACTCGAGGGGGATCAATTTTCTCAAAACGAGCCACTCTCTCGGATGATCCATGATTATCGCGAACGATCGGACTCCGTTTCGGAGAACATCGACAAGACGAGCATGTCAAAAAGCGAGGATAGGACTTGCTGGGATCTAGATTTTTGCAGGTCTCTGCCGAATCTGACGATCTTGAAGCGGAACCTCGACACTCAGCTCTACGTCGCTCGTGCGGTCAACGTTCCCGAAGGACTCGAATTACTCGGATCGTCGGACGATCACGAGCCTCGTGTCGTAAGATCGAGTCGCGTCGAGTTCAAGCAATCCCGAGAACAACGATCGGGACAATGCGAGAAGATTGCAGATCGGACACGCTCGATCAACCGTGGACAATCGACATCCAAATCAGCGATGGACGTATTGGTCTCGCCCAACCGTTTGACCCCACGGCGCGAGGTCAAGGCGACGAGAATTCCTCCTCCCTTGAACCTGAACATGGTGAACGAGCAATGCGAACTCATGGAAGCGAACGAGAGAAAGCGTCTGAATGATTATAGCGTTGACGTGGCGATTCTGCGTCGTCATGAGGATCACGTGGAAGATCTGCTGACCGTCGCCGAGAACGAACAACTCGTTAACGACGTCATCAGAGATAATACCTCAAAGATCGTGGATGAGAGGAACGATCGTCCATATGGAAGAGATTCTATTAGAAAACGACAATTGTCCAAACCTCGGCACAAATCCTGCGGCGATCTATCGTTGACCGCTGAACTGCAGGCACCCCAGCTTGTCAACAATTGCAAGAGCTCTACCAACGATCTACAGGGAGTAAATCCCACCTCGATCGAGATACTTCCGATTGACCCTGATGCCTGCCGCCATGACCGAATCACCAGCAGCCCTTTGTTCGATCAGACGAGTCCGATTGGTGAACTTCACGCCGCCGGAAGCGCGCTTCCGTCTACGGTCTACGGGCCGATTCCGTACAGTCAGTAAACATGCGCATAATTTTCCTGAAATAATGCTCTTCCTGCCGCGCGTAAATAGCCGTTAGAATCGCCTCGGCCTACTACCTAGTTGTTGCTGGTGTCGTTGGCGCGATGATTGAAAAGAAGAGAGAAAAAAATAGAGAAATAAGTAGAAACATGGTACCAATTAGGTAGAGCAGCATATTCTTTCCAGAACGTTGTTTTAACTTAGAAAACTTAATAAGCTCAAATTACGTGTTCAGATTCGAGTCGATAAAAGTATTTTCAAACATATCTATATCAGATATATTAAAGCATGTATGTTATATTAACTTCGATATATTAAAGTAATTTGTGTTATATAAAATATAATAGAATAAGAAAAAGTTTGAAATGCCTTTGCCAGCAACTGGAATCTTTAAAAGCATCGATATTTTGTTTGTAAATTTAATTTATCTATAAAAAATTAATAAAATACAATACATTCAATTGCTGTGATGGTAAAAATTCGTTGAAGCTTTGACAAGTATACTAGAATTTTTTTAGATTTTTATATAATCCGGAACAATAAAAAATGTTTTACATATTGTTTCAATTAGATTGTGCTGCAAGTCCGAAAATAGTCGGCACGTATTTCTGAGATAAATTTATTTAAAAACACATATAGATTTATTCCAACATCTAACTTTGATCGTAATTGGCACTTTTCTTATTTGAATAAAAAATTTACTCTATTTCTCGAAGATTGCTAACGAAAGGATTAAAACTTCATGTTACCAGCGATTAAAGATAATTGACACGACATAAATATCAAGTTATATGTAAGGCAAAAGGTTTGCTTCTCATAATCCGCAAAAAACTTTAGAAACGCGTCGAGAATAGAACGGTAAATCGAAATTAAATTATATGAGGAGAGGATCAGATAAAAAGAATAATAAGATACCGTAACAAAATAGTCTTGGCACAGGATAAGCGCGAGAAACAGAGAGATAGAGAAAGAATCGATCGCGTGAGAATCTTGTTCAATGAAAGCGGTGAAAGGTGTTGCGGCGTTCTGAGAGAGAGAGAAACTGAAATTCAGTTTCTCGTTTCGGCATTTGTGATGAGTTAGCGTTACACGCTAACAAATCGGGTTACACGAGTAACGATGGCACGAAACAAAGTAGTTCTGTAGAATCGCGGGAGAATCCAGTGAGATTTCACTGAAGAAGGACAAGTTTGTGATTTGAAATCTGATAGAAAGAACCGATAGAAGAGATTTTTTAAAAATTATTATTATTATTATTTTATTTTATTTTTTTATCTCATGACATTTTTCTGTTACCGTACATCGCGATGATTCCCACTTTCAGCTGTTCGGAATGAAAAATAAATTCCTTGCGATTGGAACCTGAGTACGTATCATGGAACTATTTGGAATGAATTCCGCTCGAAATTATTTAATTATTCTCTAGAGTTCTACACTGAAAAGAGTCGGATAATAGCCAAGTATTGAATGAAATAATTTCAATCAAATGTTCGATTAATTTAACCATAGATAATTTTACTTTTCTAAATATTTAATTACCAGACGTAATAATTATAACCAACCGTTTACTAATAATTACTAAATATTTAGTAAAATTTATTCTAATTAAATATGAGAATTCCTATATTTGGTTAAAGCGAATTTCAGTGCTTAAATATTTCTGTGTGAACTTATACACATATCTGATTCTGCAAACTGCGCGCCGAAATCTTTTTCGGTCTCGAAACGCATTTATAAGGAAAATCAGAGTAATAATATTATTTATCAAATTAACAAGCAATGTAATAATTTTTTTGACGCTAATAATCTTTATAAGAATATTAATAACAAGACAGTAACAAAAATCTATTAAAAATGAAATCTAAAATTATTTTTTATTGGATTAATCGAACAGTCTCTCGGTTGCAATTACTTCACTCAACATTTGACGGCTATTACGCTCTTTTTTTCAGTGTATTGTATTTTCTAGAACCAAGAAAAAAACAGAACAACTTCTATCGCAATTCATTTCGAACGGTTCAATAATGCCCTAAAAGACTTTGTTGCTGGTTCGAACTTTCGCGACGCTTACGTCGACCTGTGTCATCGCGGCTGCGCTTTATTATAGGAATTGATCGGTTGCAAGCTGTATTCCACTTTATCAGTCGCACGGTCTCGTTGCAGCCCGACATACGCGAGTACGCATCGTGCCTGCAGGTATGCACGCGCGTGCTGTTGCATCGCGATAAACTGTCGTCATTATCCCGCGCAGCGCGTGGATAGGTGCACGAAAGCAGGTGCGTGCAAAACGCTTTTGTTCGCATCTGAAATACGGAGCTTCCTAGTTTTTAAATACTCCTGAGAGATAAAAGAGGAGAAAAGGAACAGAGATAAAGGCAGAAACGCGTCACGCGAATCGATATGCGGTCGTTAGTTCCTACGTGCTTTTGCATAAATAAATAATAATCGCCTGTAAATGTGTTAAAAGCTACTTGCAGGGATATTTAACGGAAGTTTCTACATGTTCCGGGTCATTATAACTGTCGTTATAATTTTGCAAATATCGGTGTAATAGGCACTATGTAATAGATTCACTGTACTATGTTTTATACTTAGTTATGTTGTATCACGTGCGCGTAATCAAATGTAATCGAGCATTATATGAACTCATGTTCAGACACCGTATCTAGATTTTTGCCTCGTGCCGGTCGACGACCGCGTCTTAAGTATCGTTTCTCTCCGCGAAGAAGCCATATGTTGTAGCAGAATGAGATAAATAAGCGGTGGTCTCGATGTGGGTTAAACCGTCGTCTCTTTTATGTGATTCAATTCTTTCTTCATGATATTATCTGGCTGGATATGATTGTCGCATGCTCTAATAACCGTCGGTACTTGAACATCGTCAAACGTTAAAGACGCCGAGACACTAAAATCCTGTCTCTTGCGAATGTGATCTTAATAATCTGATGGCGAATTCAGTTCATTTGCATTACATTACATTACGTTACGTTGCAAACTAAAAGCTAAAAGCTGTTATACATGAAATTAGCAAAGTTAAGTGTAGAAGCAAAGCTAACGATAAGATTCCCGATATTAATTTACAAATAATAAATTAAATATACAAATAATATTAAGTCAATACAAAAGCTCTGGCCTGATTTCAAAACAGTTTTCATATAAATTCAGAATGTTTTACTTAAATTATAATACTATTCAATAGAGCAAAATTTTAACTTTATGAATCTGTTCTTTTTAATTGCGATACGATGATTTTTTACGAAGTTGTGAATCAAAGTTGAAGTTTTTTTTTTAATCCGCGATAACTCACTAATAAAAAATCTCAGGAACATTAAAAAAAATTTTTGCAGGAAAAATTTTCAGAAAATCGAAAATTTTTGCAAATTTTTTTGGCATGTTAGAGGTTTACAAAATGAGAAGAAATTTTCTTATTTTGTCCTGCTCATAGTTTTCTATATATGAAAATTATCAAACTCACAGAAAAACATAGTGACCTTTCGAAAGTATAGATTTTAAGCTTTAAATCCCTTTTTTTAAATTTAAATTTTGTTTATTTTTAATGAAGTTGCGGTTGTTTGAATTTTGAATAATAAATCGAGTTAGAACTTTTGTACTGATTCAAGAATAGAAATCAGCGTTTATAAAAATATTTCTGTTAAACTTTATAATCGTCATCAACAAAACAAAGCATATAAATCATAATACTTTTCACATTATGTTCCATCCACTGCGGTAAAAGCATGTAATTATTTTATTAACAATTAAATTACTCAATTATGATTGTCACGCTATTTAACAGAATATGCAGGTATTATTTCATTGTCAAAGTTAATTACATTATACCATTGCAGATATTTCATATAAAGCAACACTTTAATGTACACTAATTTAGTGTAGAATGATGAAATTCACTATGATATTGGACACTTTCCAGTAGCAAAGACACAGTATAACACAGTGAATTATCACATCCATTGTTTGCTAATGTTAAAAAAGGGTGAAATGATTTACTGTATTATTGTCCTTATTATTATAAAAAATACTCTTTATTATTAATTCGAATCACAATAACGTTCACGGATTGAAAACAAAAAGTCACGATGTAAGGATCGTATTTCATACTTTAGATTGTCGCGAATTATGAATCTGCGATCGACATCGGAACATTCGCCATCATTTTTAATAACGACAGGGTTCACTGGAGCGATTGACGACGACGATTAACTCGATGAAATGGCACGCGAATTTAAACCGCGCCCCAATAAAACGCGCTTCCATCAATCGAATAATTTAGACCGAAATTAACCACACTCTCTCGCGTCGCATCTCGTCGTGCGTGCCACGGATCAAAGTTTAATCGAATCGAAATTAAATTGCACAAAAATATATATATACAGTCTGTTCAATAAGAAAGTGTCTGCCATAATCAAAAAACTATAAACATTTAAACAGTTTTTTATTTTTTTTTTTTTGAAGTACACATTATTAGCTATTGCGCAATTACCTACCCTAGTATTTTGTCCAATCACCTCCATTACTGATTATTGCATGACACCTTTTTTCCATACTTTCGACGAGGTTATCTGCATATTTCTTTGGCAAAGATCGCCATATCTTCTTAATTTGAAATGACAGCTGCTCCACCGTGTACACTGGCTTTCCTTTGAGTTTCATCTTCATGTACGACCACATATTTTCAATGGGATTAGAATCTGGGGACATTGCCGGCCATTCCATTCACTAAAAACACTGCCTCGTACCGCTTCAAGAATTTGGCACTCATTATAAAAATAATAAATTCGCTGACGTAAACTACACAATGTGCTGATAGGATATATTGCGCAAAAGAGCATGAAATAAAGATTCAAACGAGTTCAGGAAGATATCGCTACGGTCGCTCTTTGTAACATAATGAGCATCACGTTCTTATTGAACAGACTGTATATAGAAAGAAATAAAGAATATCGTACGTACATTAGAAACGTCCTGTGCGAGACGTAAAAAATTCTAACGGTCCAAACGCGACGTTCGTTCCGCTTGCGGATCAGGTCGATCGGTGACGATAAACGCGTCTCGCTTGATGCAGAATCGCCGAGGCGTTATGTGGAGGGTGAGGTGACGATTCACTATCGCTCGCCGGTACGTACAGAGGCGAAGGAGCCGCTGAGCGAGGAGGAGCTCGCACGTCGCAGCGCGGAGAACATGCGGCGCGTCTACCAAGAGGAGCGCCGTCGCAAGTATCTCCAGGAGTTGCACGACATCGACTCCCGCAGGCACACCGATAATTTTATGTAAGTAACGAAGGATCTCTTCCTCTTTCCTTTTGTTCCTTTTAATTCGGGAAACTGCGATCGAAGGGTGACGTCGGATCGAATCGTAGCTTTAATCATCATCTTCATCTTTTCAAGTAAGGCTCGAATTACCTTCGTCGATGAAGAAACAAAAATCCTCGGTCTAACGATGTCGTTACTAATTGGAAGACTCGTGTATCCTTCTTGCGTATTTTTCTGTGCTTCTTCGTTCATTCCGTCAAACGCGAGAGTATTTTCGAAGATGACGTTAATAATAATGTATGGAGAAAGGCATGTGCATCTTTAGCCTGTCATACTCGGTCGTCGGCTCGTAAACATTTCCTGCTATTCAACGCCGTTGCGTAACACATCGTGCACCGTGAGTTGTTTTACGCGGGCGTTACAATGAAAGTGTAGGCGAATGCACACAGGTAGAAAAGTCGAGAGAAATTTCATTGATGAGCCCTAGATATTCTCAATAGCGAAATAGAAAGTCCCGAGTTTACCGAAGAGAAAATGTTTCATAAAATTCTGCCGTAATCTTTACCCATTCATTACTCGCAGTGTCCAAAACATCTCGGTTTTATAAATTTGCTAAATGAATGAAATTTATTATATTTAATTATATTACACATTATTATATTTAGCACTAATTGTTTTATAATTTGAAAGCAATTTTTTGTCTTTATCTTTATTTAAAAGGCACATTGAAAAAACTAAATTTTAATAAATATTTATTTGAACAGTTTTAAATATTTATTATAAGTGTTAACATACATTTATTTCAAAAACTAATTTGATTCAACTTAATTTTTTTATTGAGTAAATAAATGTTTATTTATATATATAGCAGCATTTAAAGAAATGTGTATTAAGATAGAAATTAGTAATTTTTTTTTTCATAAATGATTTTTCAATCTTTATTTAATTATCAAATCGTCAAACAGAATAATGAAAATTGAGATATAGTATGGAGATATCAGAAATACTTAAGCAATTATACTAGAAAGAAATCACGCGGGTAATGTAGGATTAATTAACGTCGTCGACTATTTGACTCTAAAACGTATTGGCTGGATTTATCATGAATCCTAAAGACTATTAGAGAATGTCGAAAGAATAGATTTACATTCCGCCGAGGCGCATTTCGACCGCAAGCACTCGATAATCATCACAATGCCGAGGAGAGTTAGCATTTACTCGGAGCAAACAGAAAGACAATCCTGGTCTCGCCGCGGCTGAGAGAAACCATTCCATCTTCTCGACAACACTTCAACAATTTCCAGACCATCACAGAAGTCGCCCATACCCCTGAATCGCTACGACGATTTCGTGGACGATTTGAGCCAGCGAAGTCGATCCCAAGATCAAACACCGGAGCCGCGTCTGGTGGCAAGAGCGCTCTACAATTTCGTCGGCCAGTCGTCCCGGGAATTGACTTTCCGGCGCGGCGACCTTATATTCGTTCGACGACAGGTGGACAAGAATTGGTACGAGGGAGAATACAACGCGATGATCGGACTGTTTCCTTCCAACTATGTCGAGGTAATTACCAGTTGAATCTAGATTTTATAAGGCGTATATGCGAGAAGTGAAAGTTAGATACCTGGCAACAAAGTATGCTTTAAGTTATTACTTTATTCTGTACAGATCCTACCGTACGACGGTACGATGCGAACGACACCAAAGAAGGCTCACGAGGGACAGGCACGGGCCAAGTTTAACTTTATCGCCCAGACCAATCTTGAGTTATCCTTGGCGAAAGGTGAGACTACTGTTGCGAGAAGAATTTCTTTAAATTTGACTCGAGGCAACGAAAGAAACGTAAATTACTTTTTGAAATATTTACCAATATCTGTTTAGGCGAATTGGTGGTCTTAACAAGGAGAGTCGACGAAAATTGGTACGAAGGGCGTATAGGAAACAGAAAAGGGATCTTCCCAATTTCCTACGTCGAAGTTATCACCGAACCTGGACATCGATCAGGTAATTTAAATCAAAGAAGCCAGATTAATCTTTATGGCAGGGGTTTATTTTGAAAATCTTATAACTTTTGTTTCCTGTTATAATTCATTATTTTATTACATTCTTTGTCTCACGATATAATATTGTTTTAGCACTACTATAGTAGCTTTCCCGTCTTAATCGTAAGAATTAAAAGAAAACAACAAAAAAACTTGACAAAGTTATGTTAATAAAGTAATTCATTATGTCATTACATTCTTTCTAATTTCAATGTCAAAATATGACATTGTTTTGCTTTTCCTATAAAAGTTAAAAAGTAACAAAGAAATCTGATAAAGTGTTAATAAAAACATTGCTCGTCAAATTGACGATATTTGTACGAAATTTGCCTTCTTTTATTTTAGAGACACCGATTCAGAACAAACCGGTCGCGTCTCCGGCGGCGCACAGTCTCTTAGCAAACGGCTCGTCCGGAGGAAAAATGAGTATGGGACCCCATCATTACGTGCCGTCCATCCCGGTCAATATCAACACAACCCAGCCCCATTATAATTCACTGGTAACTATCGCGCGATCTTGTGTCATGGCATAATTAGTCCGCGGCGTGATTGAATCCTTCCCGTAACGTTTCATTATATCGTCGGATAAGGGCCGAAAGACGCCATTTTCATTGAAAGGGACAGTTCTAATAAAGCAAAAGCTTTAAAAAATACATTTTTAAAAAATACACACGTAACAATTCTTTCTCCTCGTACTTTTCAGCCACGTATGGGAGGGAGCAAGTTACATGTGTCACAACTCAGCGAAACTCTGCATATCGACACACATTCGGAACCAATCCCGTGAGTCTTGCAACTTTTTACATTTGAATGAAAACTTATACATTATATTAATTTTATATGACTTGTCATCCACGTGTGGATCACCGATAATCTACGTTATCGTATTTATGTATTTGTTAAACAACAATAAGTATTGTGTCTCACAATATTTATAGCAGTACAAAAACCAGTCACATATTAGCTGTGGTCACTGGTGATTAAAATTGCACGGTATATAATAATTACGTAGCAATTTATTTTAGAAAATATTTTATGATCGCGTTTCTTTTTATACATTCTAAAAAATAGCGTAATGTAATGTTTATGTAATTTCACTGTGTTGGTATTAATATTAACACATGGGTTTTAAATCCACATCATGATGGTGTTGATATTATTACCAGAGGTTTGAAATCCATACCGATATTTTTTAGAGTGTAGCTAAAATATGTTAATAGTCTGAATTGAAAGTCCAGTCGATCATCAGTTATTCACGCGGCACAGAATGCGTTAACGATTTTTTTGTCTTAATAAATTTGAGCAGTTATCTTTTCATTCGCGTGTGGATTATTCTATCATGGCAGGAAACACAAATATCGAACTCATAAATATTTACATTTCGACAGATACCGGGCATTATACAACTACAAACCGCAGAACGACGACGAGCTAGAGTTGAAGGAGGGCGACACGGTGTACGTGATGGAGAAATGCGACGACGGATGGTATGTTGGTTCCAGTCAGAGAACCGGCTACTTCGGCACCTTCCCGGGCAACTACGTGGAGAGATTGTGAGGAAGGTCGACGGTCCAGGACGCCACGCGGCGCATCAGGACCCAGGATAGCTTTCACCAAAGCACTAAGCGTTAGAATAAGCACCAAATTTTTCAATGTTTAACCCAATCGTTTCTGACATCACGAAAATTTCTGCAAGTTACAGCCAGAAGAGACTTTTGTTGAAAGGAATTTTAATTTTTTTTCCTTTTTTTATTGTAAAAGTGAAGAACAGACATGTATATAGCACGCATGATTGTAACTCCTGCATCTTTTACGACGCGATTATTTACAGGTAATTATGAGACAATTTATTTTACGATTATTTATTTCTTTATTATGCAGGCGCATATTTGCAGTTTTTTATTACGATGAATGAAAATTTTAAGATATTTTAACAATCGATTTTTTTAATGATTTAGTAATTAAATTTTAATTTTGCTGATACGGAAATTTATACCTTCAAAGTTACTAGCTAATGAATTTCTTCATTTAATTTTCGACATCAAAGATTTATTGATCTTGCTCGAATTATGCACTATATGTAATTTCATATAACACACGTAATAACACACGTAACTGTCGCGAAATGTTACTGATACAACGAATGAGACTTCTAATTAAATCCATGCGATTTGTCGCACGGAAGTACTTTCGCCGAGTTCGGCGAATATGATTAAAAGGTTTTGTGCAACGTCAAACGATTTTTATCGTTCCGAGCAATTCGAGAGGCGAGAGGGTTAAGCGTCCACAGCAGGAAGTGAAGAAACGTCACAAGAGTCTTCCTTTTTGGGTCTAACGATGTTAATTGATAACGCTGTTAGGATAAATGTTAGAACTGTCAGTGTTTGCGGCGTGGCGTAATGGGGTTCTCGTGTGATCAGAGTTACTATCCGTATATTAGTAGATTATCAACTAAGATATTGATGTTTCATTAACATATATATTTCCTCGGTACTTTTGTTTTAAAGTCATTCTTTGTTACGATATGATATCTACGCAGTCAAACACATGTTAACGATATTCAAAAATATCGGAGATAACCGCTGATCATATCAGAACCTTTTTTTTGGCGTCGAATTTACCAAAAGATTTAGCAAAATAGTACGCTAGGATACGTGAGTTTGTAAGTAAAGTTTGTAAGTAGTGTACGATAACAATTAGTAACTTATTGTTACTGCTGTTCTTGGCAGCTGTTAACTTAATTCAAAAAGAATGAAAAAAAGAAGCAAAAAATGAGATATGAGAAGAATACAACATCGAAAGGGAAAGGGTTTCGAGATATTGAAGAAATAATTAGATTTGATTCTAGGGCCGTACTCCAAGATGGGAGACTAATTAGCACGCGGAGACTTGTGTTGAGTTAGAGAGACGCGGATGGAGGTTTCTTTATGATTTCGGTATTGTAGATAAAATCGGCCACTGTTATTGTTGCATTCGTGAGTATTTCGAGACTAACGGACTTATAATTGAAAGTTTGCCTTCCCAAATTAATATTTTTGTAAGCATTATTTATACCCAGAGTTATATATAAATATACAACATATAAATATATATATATATATATATATATATATATATATATAAAGTAGAGATATATCTATATATACATATATATACAAATATCGTTATACTGTATCCACGCGATAATATATAATATATAAAAATAACACGTACACTACGAATAATATTAGTGTCGGACGTACACGGAAAAATGTGTATATATATAAACGATTGACAGTTATATACATTCATACAATCGCAATGTGAAAATATCCAAGCCAGGTCGTCACGATCTTTTCTAATGTCACTTTATCACGATCGCACGATCGCCTAAGCGTTAAAGGAAGAGACGAACGTAATCGGGAAACAGACAATACTATTACTATAATAATTATAGAGGAACGAAAGAGAGATCATGTGACAAGGGCATTATACAGGCGCCGTTAGATTCGAAAACGATAGGTGCCGTTTTTTATCTTCGAAAGAAGCTAAGAAAAAAGCCGGTTCTCTTTTCATTGCCTCGTGTCTTCAGCGTACAATTGAGCGGTGGAAGCTTGGTGCAAAAGCACTTTATCATTCAAAAGCACAGTGGTTTTGAAAAATTTTATCTATTTTATTATATCGAATAACAAAATCAAATTTCCTTTCGATCGGTAAATCGAAGAGATACATGATATATTCTCTAACATTCAAAGATACCGCTCGATATGCGATGAAAATGCGATAGACATTTCGTCTTGCGTGCAACATATGCGCATATATCCACGTACATATCCCCCGTTAGATCGTAAAACTTACGGTCTTAAGTTCAACATTACGAGTCATCGAAATAAAAGCCAGGATTATCGTCGATTTTATGATATCGTCGAATCTATCTCTCGGCCTTTCTTCTTGTTACATTTTTTTATTTATGAAGAAAGTGTTGACGATCCCAAAACTCTTACGAAATATCCAAACG
The DNA here is from genome assembly GCF_000204515.1 of Acromyrmex echinatior. Next base: position 2,163,822 of record NW_011626826.1, on the reverse strand, counting down.
ATATACTGAATGGTACTCGTTGACGCTGCAATGTGACATTCGTTTTAATTGCTATAAAATATTTGGAGAAAGTTGATAATATTTTCACGATACAACTTTCGCCTTACACGAAAAAGATTTTATTAATATAGGTGAGTAAGTTATCAGATTAAATGTTTAAGATATTTAAGACTTATCTCTTTTTATTCGAGCTTAACTTTGACGATTTTGATTTTTTTGTAATGATAATATCGAGAAATCACTGACAAGTATAGTATGACCGTTTTGAGCAAGATGACATGCTCGCCAGTATCGATAACGCGTGATTTTTGCTTGACGTTAAATCAAATTTCATCAGTTAACAGTTTTGAATTTACTTGTTTTCGCAACTTGCGCTAACGACGTTACTATGTACTATATTAGATGCAAATAAAACCTAGTCCATTACTAAAAACCTGTTATCTCGCGTAATAACTTTCCTTTAAAATTGAACCAAAAAATGAACACATTTCAACACTTAAAATAAATATTACTGTTCCTTATCCATTTCTTCAACAAAATCCTTTTTGTAACACTGTAGTAATCAATCCATACAAATGTCATAATTTTCAAAGCAATAATGTAGATACAATATGAATCTTATTGACTCTAAAATATTGCCATTGTGCTGGGTGATCTTTGATATAAAAAAAACAATGTTTTTTTAATAACTTTTATATGGAAAACAATTTTATCTTGAATAAATACGTACTTGCAGCAAGATGATATCTTGTTAAAGAAAGATGGACATATAGTTAGGAAACTGACAATATTACTACTACAATAATAATTATTATTTCAGAGACATTACTATCACACAGATATTATCCAAAGTATAATATTGATCATTAGAAGGATGCAAGTACGATAAAATACGAAGACTGTATAATCTTTAAAATAAGTGCCAGTATTTTTAAAAAAGATTTCAAAGGAACATGTAACATAAATTTCGTAAATAACATTTACCGTGGAGAAGCTCTTCAGAGAGAAAACAGAAATCTTGCTGGCGCTCAAAAAACAGGGTTGCATGCTTCTTCGCATCACGAACAGAAACAGCTTTCGTGATTCCACAGGTATTTCATACCTGAGGAATTGTATCTACAACAACTTTGTATTTCAGTCATCAGCAAATTTTCAATTTCACCAAATTTAAGTGATTAAAGTCTTACATTTTATCACATAATTGCACTCTGTGATCGATCAGTTTCAGACCTTGCAGACTGAAGCAAAACGTTTGTAACACACATTTGAGCAAAGATATATATCATATACTTTAGCGTTTCTCCAATTTCGTTAATCTGTAAGACGCGATCTCGAAAACGACAAAATACAATATTTTAATCTCTCTTTAATTTCTTAACTATTAATCATATAAGTGTGAGTAACGTAAGATAATCTGTGAATAACACGAAATACGCGAATACCAAGTTGAAGTTCAATGACAAACATGTACTTGCATGTAGTAGAGTAATGCTCATTGTTACAGTCATTGTCACAGCATTTGTATAGCAAAAGCAGTGTTGCAAAAAATGTCTTCAAGAATCTCCGCGAATCTGTCCAATAGGTGAAAACAATTTTAAGGTACAAATAGATAATTTCTTTTTTTTTCTTTATATGTGTGCACACGTTCTAATTAATGCAATATTGCCACTCACCGAAAAGCTCGCCAGTGTGCATGAACGGAGATCGCGATTTTCCGATCGTAGATCTTTCGGTCATTCGGATGATTATTCCCAGCATCATTATGACTATTACATGATACCGTCTCAAGACGAAATCTGCGAGTATTTAGGCAACAACTTCGGTCTCCCGATCAGTCATGTTGAAACATAGAAAAAAATTATTGATTTTTCGTATCCAACCACAGCAAGAGACTGCAGATATGCCAGAAAACATGCAGTCGTGTGCGAGTACGGCAATTAGAACTGCCTGCATGCACACAATAATGTGAAATATAATGTAAAAATAATATTTCTTAATTTATAATATTTCTTAATTAATAATTTTTTTTTGTCCACAAAGTAATGAGCGTAGTAAGGCATAGATATAGGTCAAGATTCATTGAGAAGTAGCAATGTTTGCAAAATCTTCAAAACAAGACTATGTTTTGTAAAAGAAATACTATGACAAACACACAATAATTCTGCGCGTATTAACGTGATAAAGACTTTCTCAGGCAGTACAGATTTCGTCCGACTTAAAAAACTCGGTTGTACTCTCTTCATCATCAACATCACGATTAGTTTCTGTGATCTCGTATGACATGCTAGCCGATAACGATGATTTTGGCTTATTAAATTGAATTTTATCAATTAAAGATTTGAATCCACTTATTTTCGCAATTCACACTAATGACATTATTATGTATTATATCCTTTAGATGCAAATATAATCCAGTCTATAACTAGAAAACAATTACCTGCCTAATATCTTCCTTCCTAATATTTTTCTTTTAAAATCGAACGAAAAATAAACATATTTCAATACTTAAAATAAATACCATTTCTTACCCATTTCTCCATTTTCATTTTATATCTTCTTATAATTTCTAATTCCGTAAAAAAAGGAGATTAAAATGAGATTATATTTAATAACGGAGATTAAAAGTATATTTTAACAGTGTGTAATATAATTCTATCATAATTAATATGTATTCTATCATAATTAATGTAGATATTATTTCTACTGCACGATCTCCATTACTATAATATAATTGTGGTTATACAAATACTATCCAAATTACATATTGACCATTCATTATTGGAAGGATGCAAGTACAGTAAAATACGACACCGAAGACTGCATAACCTTTAAAATAAATGCCAGTATTCTCAGAAGAGACTTCAAAGGAGCATATATAGTAACATAAATTTCGTAAATAACATTTACCGTGGAGAAGTTCTTCAGAGAGAAGACATAAAGCTTACCGGCGCTCAAAAAACAGGGTTGCATGCTCCTTCGCATTATGAACAAAAGCAGCCTTCGTGATTCCGCTGGTATTTCATACCAGGAGGAATTGTATCTACAACAACTTCGAATCTCAGTCGTCAACAAATTGTCAACAGATTTTAAGTGATTAAAGTCTTACATTTTATCGCTTAATTGCAAGCTATGATCAATCAATCTCTGTCCTTGTACACTGAAGCAGAACGTGTGTATCACCTGAGCAAAGATAAACGCCAGGTATTTCACCGTTTCATTAAATTCGCCATACAGTAATGCAACCTTAAACACGACGAATACGATTTTATTCTCTTAATTTAGTATACACACTTGATTTAATGATACAACAAGAATTTTGTTTTATAGTAAATAGCAAGTGATTTTCGATAATGATGAATTTTTAAGACGTTTCGTTTTATTTTTTTTTGGACAACTTGAGGAATGATCAAAGAACAATATTTTCTAAAAAATAAAATTATAAGAGAAAAAAGACTACAAGTCAATGCTAGTTGTTAATTGCTAACGATTAATTTATCTTTAATTCAGTCGCATAAACATTTAATATACAAACGTTACGATTCATCAGATCATCCTCAGTGTAAAACATAAAACTTACACAATTGAAAATACAAATAAATTTGAAAAGGTCGTAATATCTGTAATTTAATTACTTAAATTAATTAACAATAGTTAATTATTTAAATATAGTGCGTTTGTGAAGTCATTAATTAAAAAATTATCTGTAGTTTATATTTCGAGAGAAAGATCGATTATATAGCACGAGGTCGCATGATTAAAATTAAACAATTTTTTTCATTTTCCGCTCGATTTTGTTCGAAAGTATGTGATACGTTAGAGATTTTTAAATACAATTTCGTAATATACCAGAAAAGCCTATCAGAATTATATCAAGAAACATGAAAACAATTTTAAAATGTTGCACAGTTAACCACATGCAGTTAATCATATAATCGCGAGTAATGCAACACGAATGACAAATAACATCGCACGAAATATGCAGATAATTGAATTGCAACAACAAATAGGAAGATACGTACTTGTAGCAGAGTAATGCTCAATATTGCAGTAACTATCAACATTTGTATTGCGAAAGCAATACAAAAGATGTCTTCAAGAATCTTCGCGAATCTGTCCCCAATGAAATCAAATTTTGTGGTATTTAATTCGGTGCAATTTCTTGTCTCTCTCTTTTTCTTTAAATGTATGATATACATTCTATTTAATACAATATTGTGTACTCACCGTAAAGCTCGCCAGTGTGCATGAATAGAAATAGCGATTTTCCGATTATAGATCTTCCGATTATCTAGACGATTATTTGCATCATTACAGTCATTAAGTGATAAAGTCTCAAGATGAAATCTGTAAATATTTAAGCAGTAGTTCTGCTCTCCTGATCAGTCATGATAGGATAAAAAAAAAAATTAGTTTTTCTTACCCAGCCACAGCAAAGAGGCTGCAGACATGCTCAATATAAATAAAAAACGTGCAATCGTGCGCGATTACCATCATAGTAGCTACAGATCCGAACACACAGGTGTAAAATATAATGTAGAAATAATATTTTTCTTCGTCCACGAAGTAATAAGCCTGGTAGGGTAAATTTACAGGCCGGGATTCGTTGAGAGGTAACACAATATTCAAAAATTTTGGTATGATGGAAAATAATACATATCCCCCACAGCAAACAAAAACATATACTGCAATAAAACGAAATAATCGTTCATCATTCGTTAAAATAAAAAGAATACGAAATAATTTATCCTTACTCAAATATATGAAAGTAATCAATTTTGCATTCGCGGCATACTTTTTCATAATTTCATATTCTTCCGTGGTATTCAACTTTTTCCAATCGTCACATATATGGTCAGTAAGATTTTTGATCTAAAAATATCTTCAATGAATGTTGAATTATATCGGATAGTTCAACGATCGAAGACGATCGTGATCGAAGGATAAAAAAAGGACAATAAAAATTCGAATAATTTTCGATCAAATATTTAATATAAATTTCGCTAATGATATACTTTTATAATGTTAAATTGGCATGTGTATAGTTTCACCAGAAATATAATCATTAACATAAACATCGGTATAGTCAGTTTAATACATCGCCCGTTTCCATTGCAACGAAAAAATTGGGCCACCTGGAAGTATTCTTATTAAAAGTAACTTTAAACAATATATGGTGTAGTTTCACGGATAAAATCTGATAAAATTTTATTTTTAATTATATATGCCGTGCATTTTGATACGCGTGCATTTTAATATAAATTTTTTATTCGTTTCGTTAATATTAAAAATAATAAAAAGAATCTATCCTTAATTTCGTCGAGTAATATATTGTCTATAAGGTGAGCATAACAGATATAGATACGTTACGTATATACTGCGTACTTTAATTAATTTTTTTATGCAACCTGTTTATATCTAGTGCAATGAATTGTAAAAATTTTATGATGAACCTGCGGAACAATCAGCGAAAAAATGATCAGAGTCAACGAATGCACTCGAAAAAGTCTCGTTCGTTTTTCCTGATAAGGCCACAGACCGCAGAGTAACAACAATCTTTTTGTAATACTATAGTAATCTTTCCACACGAATGCCATAATTTTCAAAGTAACGTTCTACCTTTGGCAACACGCAATTGACTAAACTTCTCGTCTCGTCATTGATATAAGGAACGAATTAATATTTTAGCAGGTGTAATAGAGAGAAATACTATGTACGATAGAAACCTTTGACAGCAATTTTACATGTCACAATTTTACACGCTTGATAAAAGGTGAACGTGAAAAGTAACTTATCAACGGGAGGATGGGGTAACTTTTTTCCACTCAAAACGTATCGATTGAAATGTTCAAGGAAATAAGAATTTCTCTGACAAAATGTGTTTACGTGTACTTAGTTGCCTATACGTTGTTATTTAATGTTCAGTACCGCTACGAAACGAGTGAAGATAAGTAAGTTCTTCTTTATAAATTTTCTATGTAAAAATACATTAATACTACATAAGATTGTATGGATTAACTAATATTTGAAATTGTTTCAAGTTACATGTGTATAAATTATAATTAATTATTCCGCAAATAGCATCAGTTTGTGGCTCTGGAAAGATTGACACTAAAATCGATGTAAGTATACATAGCCTTACAATAATGTTCCTGGACTGTGGTAATAAAATATTACAGATCTCTCCGAATATTATATTATATTTTAGCTTTCAAAGTAGTCTTCCATGACACAGTACTCTTCTTTGTTATTAAATATTCTACAAAACATTTTTTTAATTCCGCAGTTGAAATATTATTTAGAGAACTCATCAGATTTTTCTGAATGTTCTCGAAGTCTTGAATGAAGTGTTTATTCTTTATGATAATTTTGAGCTTCGAAAACAGCATGAAATCCGAAAAAGCCAGTTTTCAAAATTCAAAAAAATCACTAGTCTCAAAAATATCTTCTTCAGTAAAATAATCACACCAACAGAAAATAATTGTTAAGTTTAGCCATTTATCTTATTACCAGATCTTGATCTGATTTAATGAGCTTTATCTGATTTAATGAGGTTTTTAAAATAATAAAAAGTAAACATTTTTAATATGACGAGAAGGAACTCATTCAAAGGAACTAATACTTTGAATAATATTCTAACTACGGACTTTAAAGAAAGTTTTATAACGAAGGGTTATAACGAAAAGATGTCATGTAAAGGACGAAGAACTTTAAAAAAAATAAAATATAATAATTTGTTATTTGAATTGTCTATGTTCTTTTTATTGCTGCTGTCTGGCAAAAAATATTACATATTTTAATAATTATTATATGTACAAAGATTTAGCTAAAAATCGATTTCTGGCATTCGCAATGAATTATTCTATATTTAAAATTCCTTTAAATTTATGTATAATGATGACTAATAAGTAATAATAAATACGAATAATGGAGGTAAAAAAATTCTAGATAAATGAAAAAATATAAGGTGCCTAACCTTTTTGACAAAGGCAGTTTATACGATTATTTTTTACGCAAATATTCAAGATACATAAAACAAAATTAATTTATGTGTAATTTCAATAAAGAAATGATAAACAATAGAATTAGAAGTATTTGTCTGTATTAGAAGAATTAAAGACATATGATATTGTTTTTCTCGATGAGTGCGACCAGATATCATCACATGCATAAACAATGGATTACTAAACGTATGCGAGCATCGTAAAGTATGACATCGAAATTTGTCGAATCTTCAAAATAAGTGCATTATGTTTCGATAAAGAAACACTATGATAAGTACATGCTAATTCTGCGTGTAATACCATGATAAAAAACTTACCAGAAAACACAGATCTTACAGGTACTTAAAGAACTCGGTTGTATCTCTTCATTATACTCTTCATTATCACCATCATGATTAGCTTCTGTGATCTCACATGCCCATCAGTACCGATAATGCGTGACTTTGGCTTTGACATTAAATCGAATTTTATTGATTAAGAATTTGAATCCATTTGTTTTTGCAACTCGCACTATCAACATTACTACGTATTACTTTAGATCAAAATATATAACCAGTCCATTACTAAAAATCTGTTATCTTGCCAATATCTTCCCACCTGATATCTTTCCTTTAAAATCGAATGAAAAATGAACATATTTCGACATTTCAAATAAATACCACCATTTCTTAACTATTTCTCTATTTTTTAATTTTTGCTTATTTCTTCTTATAATTTGTAACTTCCATAGAAAAACGAGATTAACAACACATTAAACAAAGATATTTTAACAGTATACTTAATTGGTACGAATTAATAAATATAATTTAAATATTATTTCTACTGCACAGTCTCTACTATAACATAATTGTGGTTGCACAGATACTATCCAAATTATATATTGACTATTAATTATTAGAAGGATGCAAGGACGGTAAAATACGACACCGAAGACTGCATAACCTTAAAAATAAGAGCCGGTATTCTTAAGAAAGTCTTCAAAGAAACAAGAAACAATAGTAAAGTAAATAATCTTTACCGTGGTGAAGCTCTTCAATGAGAAGACATAAATCTTGCCAGCGCTCAAAAAACAAGGTTCCATGCTCCTTCGCATAACGTGCAGAAGCAGCTTTTGTGATTCCACGGGTATTTTATACCAGGACGAATTGTATCTGGAACAACATTGTATCTCAGTCATCAGCAAACTTGCAATTTCACTAAATTTAAATGATTATAAAATCTTACATTTTGTCGCGCAATTGTATACTGTGATTGATCAATCTCTGACCTTGCAGACTGAAGCAAAACGTGTGTAATATTTGACCAAAGATATACGTTAGGTACTTAAACATTTCATTAATGTCGCCGAATTGTAATGCAACCTTAAACGCAACAAATACGATATTTTAATCTCTTGCTTCAGTAAATACACTGTACAATAAGGATTTTGTTTTATAGTATGTGATAGGTGATTTCCAATAATAATCGAATTTCTATGACATTCCGTTTTTTTAATAATTTTGAAAGTGATAAAAAACAATTTTTTATTTTTTTATTTTTCGCTTAGTTTTCTCGAAAGCTTGTGACATGCTAGAGTATTTTTAAATACAGTTTCATAATCGACAAGAAAAGCCTATCAGAATTATATGTCAGAAACATGAGAACGTTCAAAAAACGTTGCACAGTGCTGTTAATTATATAACCACGAATAATGCAATATGAACGACATCGCACAAAATATGCAGATACCAAGTTGAATAATAACAACAAATAGATATATACGTACTTGTACCAGAGAAATGCTCAATGTTACAACAACTATCAGCATTTGTACTGCAAAAGCAATGCAAAAGATGTCTTCAAGAATCTTCGCGAAACTGTCCAATGGAAACAAATTTTGTGGTAGAAATTTTGTGTTATATCAGTACAATTTTTGGTCATTTTTTCTTTAAATCTATAGTACATTCTACATACTGCAATATTGTGCACTTACCGTAAAGCTCGCCAGTGTACATGAATGGAGACAGCGATTTTCCGGTTATGCGAAAGATTATTCGCGTCGTTACGATTCTTACGTGATAAAGATTCAAAATGAAATCTGTGAACATTTAAGGGACAGTTTCGATTTCTCAATGAGTCGTGAGAGAAACAACGTAAAAAAAAATTGTTTTTCTTACCCAGTCACAGCAAAAAGGCTGCAGACATGCTCAATATAAATAAAAAATATGCAATCATGTGCGGTTGCTGTCGCAAGAGATATAACTGAGCACACAAATATATGAAATATAATATAGAGATAATATTTCTCTTCGTCCACGAAATAATAGACGTCGTAAGGCATTGTTATAGGTCGGGATTTGTTGAGGGGTAATACAATATTCAATAATTTGGGTACAAGGGAAAGTAATACGAATGCACTGCTGAACACGTACAAATATACTGCAACAAAACGAATAATTGTCCGCCATTCATTAAAATAAAAATAATATTGAATGATTTATCCTTACAGACATATGCGAAAGAAATCAATCTTGCGTTCGTGGCATACTTTTTCATAATTTCATATTCCTCCTTGCTATTCAACTTCTCCCAATCGTCACACAGGAAGTCAGTGAGACTTTTGATCTAAAAATATCCTCAATGAATGTAAAATCTTATGGAAGAGTCCGACGATCGCAAAGAATAATGAAATTTGAATAAATATTTTCCGATCAAACATAAATTGTGGTATTGGCGTACTTTGCTACTATTAAATTGGCACGTATATAGTTTCACCAGAAATATAACCATCAACATAAGCACTGGTATGGTCAATTGAATACATCGCGCGTTTCCATCGCAGTTAAAAATTGGGGCCACCTAGAAGTATACTTACTAGAAGACACTTTAGATGATTTATGATGCAGTTTCGCGGGATAAATCTGTTTTTAATTTCATATGCCGTATATTTCGATAAGCGTGTATTTTGAAATACATTTTTTATACAATGATTTCATAAAATGATAAAAAGAATTTTGTCCTGAATTTTATCGAATTATACGTCGTCTATTGAGGCGATTTTAACAGATAGATAGATACTTTACGTATACGGCGTATTATAATTAAAATTTTATAAGCAACCTGTGGAAAAGCCTGCGAAAAAATCACCAAAGTCACCGTGCTCAATTGAAAAAGCCTTGCTCGTTTTTCCTGATAAGGCCACTGGCCACAGAATAACAATAACCTTTTTGTAATACTGTAATAATCTTTCCAAACGAATGCCATAATTTTCAAAGTTTTACCTTAGGCAATGTTTTACCTTAGGCAATATACAATTGACTAAACTTCTCTTGTCTTCGTTATGAGGAACGAATCAATATTTTAGCAGGTGTAATAAAGAAAAATACTACGTACGACATAAACCTTTGATAGCAATTTTGCGTGTCATGTCTAATAAAAGGTGAACGTGAAAGGTAGCTCATCAACACATGGGGGACAACTTCCGCGCAGAACATATCGAATATTCAAAGAAATAAGCATTCCTCTGACAAGATGTGTTTACGTATATACCTGGTTGCAAAGTAAATGTTATATCTGTATATGTCGTATGTAGTTGTCTATACGTTGTTATTCGATGATCAGTATCGTTTCGGACGAGCGTCAGAAACAAATAAGTTCTTTATTTAAGTTTAACAAATACACGTAATATGTTAGGCTCTAACGAGTAAAATTCAAATTATCAATATATAAAAAAGCAAAGAAGTCGATGTCTGTGCTATACAATATTTATATGTTTATCGTACAATAACATTAAAGAAACATACATACAGACGTTTCGATCTTTTTACATCAGATCATCTTCAGTGTGATAAAAATTTATCGCAGATTTTATAATTCAATATCTTCTTAAACTTAACTTCATATCGAGATTCTTATGCTTCACAGATTGAATTAATCATAATCTCTTGAGAATGTGATATATATATAAAATAAAAATTTATTTAAAAAATAACCAAAATAAGCAACATATATTAAATGTAATACATTCATATTATTAAAACAACTTTAAAGAATTATTTTAAACATTTAATATGTATGTATCTAAGAACGGAATGTATATATAATTCAAACATAGTATATGTCAATCTATTAAAAATTTATTAAAAAATAAGCAAACTATATTGAATGTAATATATTTATACTATTAAAATAATTTTAAACAATTATTTTAAACATTCAATATGTATTTTTTTTTAAATTTTTCTATATTGAATAACGCAGTCAGGATTGGATAAGTCAACGGTTTTTTAAAATTAAATTAAGTTAAAGTTAATGGCTTAAAATTAAGTTAAAAGTTTAAGAAACAAAAAATTAAATCTTAAGTTTAAAAAAAAGTTAATTTTGAAAACAATTATTAATTTTTGAGATTAGTTTGTCTGTATGTCTTATAATTTTTTTCTTAAAATGAAATTAATTTAAATAATTGCAATATAGGGGGGGGGAGAGGTTATAAGATAAATTTAGATAATTTTAATTTTTTTATTCACATATAATTTATTTATAGCGAGGGTAACGCATAAGGCGTTTTTGTTTGTGAGAGAGAAGAGGACATATTTGCATTATCTCTCTTTCTTCAATCTAACCTGTTCTGAAATACTCACACTATTTATGACTATATTGACTAGATATTTGTTATAAAAAATATATGTAAAAATTCAGAAAATGGTTGGATGTAACACTATTTTACAATAATTCTTCATCTGAGACTCATTTTATATTTATGTTGCTGAAATGTAATATTTATAGCATCTAAAATTCGTATGAGTCAAATAAAAGCGAGAATTAACAAAATCTAGTTATCCAATCAAATCTGACAACCATATGGCGAGACTTATTATACAGGATCTCTACACAAAATTATTGTTGCTTTTTCTAAATTAATTCTCTAATGTTTAAGATTTTAAGATTTTAAGAAAAAATATTAACATTAAAAGCGAAAAAAAAATTTAATTTCATAAAGTTAATAAATTAAATTTTAAAAGTAATTATAAATTATGTTAATAATTAATGCATTTCTAAAATTAATTTAAGTTAAGTTAAAAGTTATTAACATTTTAACTTCTTTTTAACTTTTAATGTTTTATCTAGGTGCTATACCCAACCCTGGACATAGTAGTGTCGCGACGCCAAGTACATAAAATATGAAATGGACCGCTTCCGAAGTTCGTTAACTTTTATCTCGGGCACATAAAACAAAAAACCAGAAGAACCAAAAAGACAAAAGGTAAAAAATAGCAAAAAGCGATAAACAGAAAACAAAAAGCACATTGTAGAATAGGCTTAACTAGCTTAACCAGCCACAAAATATAGATCTTGTCGGCGCTTAAAAAACTCGGTTGTACACTCTTCATTATAACTTTCACGATTAGCTTCTGTGACTTTGTATGACGTGCCCGCTAGTACCGATGATGCATAATTTTGACTTGACATTAAATCGAATTTTATCAGTTAAAAATTATATATATATATATATATATATATATATATATAATATTTTAAATAAAAATCCAATCCATTACTAAAAATCTATTACCTTGTCAATATTTTCCTATCTAATATCTTTAAAATCGAATGAAAAATGAACATATTTCAATATTTTATATATACATCATTTCTTACCCATTTCTCCATTTTCCATTTTTGCTTATTCCTTCTCATAATTTGTAACTTCCGTGAAAAAATGAAATTAGAAATATATTTAACAACGCTATTTTAACAGTCACAGTATATAAGTCGTTCATAATTAATAAGTATAATGTAAATATTATTTCCACTGCACAGTGTACTCTACTATAATATAATTGTGGTTGCACAGATACTATCCAAATTATATAATATATTGACTATTAATTATTAGAAGGATGCAAGGACGGTAAAATACGACACCGAAGACTGCATAACCTTAAAAATAAGAGCCGATATTTTTAAGAAAATCTTCAAAGAAACAAGAGACAATAGTAAAGTAAATAATCTTTACCGTGGTGAAACTCTTCAATGAGAAGATATAAATCTTGCCAGCGCTCAAAAAACAAGGTTCCATGCTCCTTCGCATAACGTGCAGAAGCAGCTTTTGTGATTCCACAGGTATTTTATACCAGTACGAATTGTATCTGGAACAACATTGTATCTCAGTCATCAGCAAACTTGCAATTCCATTAAATTTAAATGATTATAAAATCTTACATTTTGTCGCGCAATTGTATGCTGTGATTGATCAATCTCTGACCTTGCAGACTGAAGCAAAACGTGTGTAATATTTGACCAAAGATATACGATAGGTACCTAAACATTTCTTTAATGTCGCCGTACTGTAACGCAACCTTAAATGCAAAAAATACGATATTTTAATCTCTTGCTTCAGTAAATACACTATACAACAAGGATTTTGTTTTATAGTATGTGATAGGTGATTTTCAATAATCGAATTTCTATGACATTCCATTTTTTTAATAATTTTGAAAGTGATAAAAAAATAATATTTTTATTTTTCGCTCAGTTTTCTCGAAAGCTTATGACATGCCCGAGTATTTTTAAATACAGTTTCATAATCGATAAGAAAAGCCTATCAGAATTATATGTCAGAAACATGAGAACGTTCAAAAAACGTTGCACAGTGCTGTTAATTATATAACCACGAATAATGCAATATGAACGACATCGCACAAAATATGCAGATACCAAGTTGAATAATAACAACAAATAGATATATACGTACTTGTACCAGAGAAATGCTCAATGTTACAACAACTATCAGCATTTGTACTGCAAAAGCAATGCAAAAGATGTCTTCAAGAATCTTCGCGAAACTGTCCAATGGAAACAAATTTTGTGGTAGAAATTTTGTGTTATATCAGTACAATTTTTGGTCATTTTTTCTTTAAATCTATAGTACATTCTACATACTGCAATATTGTGCACTTACCGTAAAGCTCGCCAGTGTACATGAATGGAGACAGCGATTTTCCGATTATGCGAAAGATTATTCGCGTCGTTACGATTCTTACGTGATAAAGATTCAAAATGAAATCTGTGAACATTTAAGGGACAGTTTCGATTTCTCAATGAGTCGTGAGAGAAACAACGTAAAAAAAATTGTTTTTCTTACCCAGTCACAGCAAAAAGGCTGCAGACATGCTCAATATAAATAAAAAATGTGCAATCGTGTGCGGTTACCGCCGCAAGAGCTATAATTGTGCTCACAAACATGTGAAATATAATGTAGAAATAATATTTCTCTTCGTCCACGAAATAATAGACGTTGTAAGGCATTGTTATAGGTCGGGATTTGTTGAGTGGTAATACAATGTTCAGCAATTTGGGTACAAGGGGAAGTAATATGAACGCACTGCTGAACACGTACAAATATACTACAACAAAACGAATAATTGTCCGTCATTCATTAAAATAAAAATAATATCGAATGATTCATCCTTACAGACATATGCGAAAGTAATCAATCTTGCGTTCGTGGCATACTTTTTCATAATTTCATATTCCTCCTTGCTATTCAACTTCTCCCAATCGTCACACAGGAAGTCAGTGAGACTTTTGATCTAAAAACATCCTCAATGAATGTAAAATCTCTGGGAGAGTCCGACGATCGCAAAGAATAATGAAATTTGAATAAATATTTTCCGATTAAATATAAATTTTGGCGTACTTTGTTACTATTAAATTGGCACGTATATAGTTTCACCAGAAATACAACCATCAACATAAGCACTGGTATTGTCAATTGAATACATCGCGCGTTTCCATCGCAGTTAAAAATTTGGGCCACCTAGAAGTACACTTACTAGAACACACTTTAGATGATTTATGATGCAGTTTCGCGGGATAAATCTATTTTTAATTTCATATGTCGTGTATTTCGATAAGCGTGTATTTTGAAATACATTTTTTATATAATAATTTTATAATATGATAAAAAGAATTCAGTCCTGAATTTTATCGAATTATACGTCATCTATTTAAGCGATTTTAATAGATAGATACTTTATGTATACTGCGTATTATAATTAAAATTTTATAAAGAACCTGTGGAAAAGTCTGCGAAAAAATCACCAAAGTCACCGTGCTCAATTGAAAAAGCCTTGCTCGTTTTTCCTGATAAGGCCACTGACCGCAGAATAACAATACCCTTTTTGAAATACTATAGTAATCTTTCCACACGAATGCCATAATTTTCAAAGTTTTACCTTAGGCAATGTTTTACCTTAGGCAATATACAATTGACTAAACTTCTCTTGTCTTCGTTATGAGGAACGAATCAATATTTTAGCAGGTGTAATAAAGAAAAATACTACGTACGACATAAACCTTTGATAGCAATTTTGCGTGTCATGTCTAATAAAAGGTGAACGTGAAAGGTAGCTCATCAACACATGGGGGACAACTTCCGCGCAGAACATATCGAATATTCGAAGAAATAAGCATTCCTCTGACAAGATGTGTTTACGTATATACCTGGTTGCAAAGTAAATGTTATATCTGTATATGTCGTATGTAGTTGTCTATAAGTTGTTATTCGATGATCAGTATCGTTTCGGATGAGCGAAATTCAGAAATAAATAAGTTCTTTATTTAAGTTTAACAAATACACGTAGTATGTTAGGCTCCAACGAGTAAAATTCAAATTATCAATATATAAAAAAGCAAAGAAGTCGATGTCTGTGCTATACAATATTTATATGTTTATCGTACAATAACATTAAAGAAACATACATACAGACGTTTCGA